>JACCIB010000303.1:0-193491 GCA_018906965.1 Philotrypesis tridentata
CAAAAAATACACGCTGACTATAAATTATTTCCTCTCTAAACATCGAAGTTTGACAGGTTCTTACATTACTACGATATATTATTACTACAATTAATATATTATATTTCTATTGCCCTTGTCTCAGAATTTCTCGAAAATACTTCTATGGCTTACAAAAATAATCCATGCACTGCAGCGAAACAGTATATACTGTATGATTTCAATATGGACTTTACAGATTTTTTTGACCAGCTAGTGCTTGACCTTTTCTGAACAAAGCTATTTCACTTTTCTAGTCCAAATCAAGTGTTTTGTAACAGGCTTATTTATTAGAAACTCTGGTCGTGAGAGACAAACAACAAAAAAAACAATACTTTCTCTAATTAAAACCATTACAATCATCTGAAAACATTACAAATTTTATTGATTTGTTAATATATTTTATCAGAAATTTTTTTTTATAAAATTACCTTCTGCCTTTGTGTTTCAACATTCCAACAAAAAGGACATTTTATAATTAGTTTTCATTAGATCTATAGCTTTTTATAATCTGTAGAATGCCATTATAAGCAGTTAATAAACTTTTTTCAGGTATTAATTTTAAACATTCTTCAATTGTGTCAAAATAGCATTTATCACTTTCTACAGTGATAGTCTCCCTGGGATTGTGTAGTGAAGCAACAGTGTTGCTTATATTTTCTTTTACCGTGCTTGACAATTTATCTAATTTTGATACTCGTTGCTGATACTTTGCGAGGTGGTTCGTGTAGAGGTGCTGGTGGATACTCCTTGCTCACGACTCACTTGGAACTCTAGAAACTGCTGATGCTGCTGTTAGGCGTGCTCTCGTGCTACTGCCGGTCGCGCTTCGTCGTTCTATCTCCCGATCTCACACACACGCACACACACGTCGGCTACGGCGGTCACGTGATCAGTCGCGTGATTTTCCTAGCCGCGGCAATTACAAATTTCTCCTGTACACTTTTATTTTCCTCGTTCTCTCGCTCCACGCATACATTTTTATTCTACACATTTGCCGCTGTAGACGACGCTTGCGCCTCCACTTCGACCCAATAGTTCTCTGCGCTCATACAGTGGGGCTCGCAGGCCTCCACTCGGCAATCGTAGTCTCTCCATCTCTCTCTCACATTCTCTCGGCTTTGTACGCACACACGCGCGCTTGCCCGCTCATGCATACGCGGCTCTGCCGCTCGCCGCGCCGCTCGCTGCGTCGCTCGTTGCGCGCCATACTCTTGCTGCGCTAGCCGTCGCCTCGTGCTCCTTCTCTTCTGAGTTCGATTATTTTACACTGCAACATTTCCAAGTTTCCACGTGGCTCTCTCGCCTTACACTTTGTGCACTTTGCTGTACACTTTGTGCTAATATACTATAAAAAACAATGTTGCAACCATGCTCTGCGACCATGTTGGAGTGGTGGAAAATCAGTGAGGTTGTTTATTAATAATAAGTAACTTTATTTAGTGTGACGATGTGTTGTCGGACACGTCCGTCTCCTTCCGAGACTTCCAGGAGAGAGAGAGAGAGAGAGAGAGAGAGAGAGAGAGAGAGAGAGAGAGAGAGAATGAGCGCGAGTACAGTGTGGACGAGCGCTCTTCTCTGCATTGTCCTATACTATATATATATGTGCGTTCTCGCAGTCGCACGTGTCTCGATATACAAAATTGTATGTAAAGAAGATATGGTGTGACATGTATGAAAAGTTGAGACATAGGCAAAGACTGTTTATTTATCTATTATCCAACAGTAATTTTAAATAAATTAATGTTTTTATTTAGTGAAAAAAATGTAGAGTATTAAATAGATTAAGTTACAATTATTTTGCTTTTACGGAGTAACATATTGTGCCGTTAAAATTACCACAGGAAGCTGGTTAATATAATAGAAGATGTGTTGTGACTTAGAGATTTGAACGATTACAACCATAATTTTGTTGAAAAATATAAAAGTAAAAGCCTCGTAGTGTAGACAATTCATAGATCAATATACACATTATTCATTGTGAAAACATGACTACCATAAAAATACCATGAAACCCCATAGATAAAATAAAAGCTATATGAGTACGTACTCCCTTATCAAAATAATGTGCAGATAATTATGCAGAGATCTCTGCAGAATTCTCTGCAGGACTCTGTAGAGCAATTTGTAGGGTTCTCTGTAGGAGGTCCAAATTCTCTGCAGAAGCAATTACAATGCAGAAATCTCTGCATAAATATCTACACGTTATTTTGATACGGGCTTGTTATATTCAAGGACTCTCTACATGAAAGTCTCGAGTAATACTATAAAGACCCCACAGGAAACGCATACACCCCATAGGAAACCAATAGACCACCATGCTTTCCAAAGCAGCAGTTGTGGATATTATATACGTACATGCTAATATATATTGATTTTCTTTGGCCAACTCAAGATAACATCTTCTCAGACACATATATTGATATGCATACATTTATTGAAAAAATGTCTGAATTTTCTGAAACAATGTTTAACATGTGACTATCGACTTAGATTTAAACATAATTAAAATCAAAATGATCTATTTTCAAGGTCTGACTGTCATCTTTACACACATGTATTGCAAATATATATAGCTGTCTGATAATAATCAATTTTTTGCAGAAAACTAAAATTTTAAGTGTGAAACGGGTCGTGCAAAAAATGTTTCATTTTTAACGCAATGTGTAACCTTTAATTGTAGCTTTGAGGTACAAGATATTGAATATGTGAACAAAGTATTGGAAAGGTCTCATTGTCAGCTTTAGGTGTGAGAATTGCAATATATATATTGTGACGAGGCTCCTGTCCGGGGTATTCCTGGGGGGCACTCCTAGCTGCTGCTCTTCTCTGGCGGGAAGCTCGTGCACAAAAGAGATTGTTTCTTACCCGGCCTCCTGGTCCTGCTTGGCTGCTGATCAGCTTCATCGATGGACTACGGGGGTTCTCAGGTGCTTGGACGGAGGTGTGCGCGGAATAATGTACGCTCTGTTTGTGTGAGAGAGCGGGTGAGCAGATCACGCTCACCCGTGCATTTATTCCGCGTATTTGATTATATGAAAAGCACGCTCGCGTTGCGATATTCCAGCGCTCGGTCGTCGCGCTGGGTGCTGCATGGATCGAGATCGACGCAGCCGACGGTTCATGCGAGTCCGCGTTCACTGGGTTCTAACCTGAGCTACGATTGCGCCTCGGGACAATTTGGGGCCCCAGATTATCGCCGTGAGTGATATATATATATATATATATATTAGGCTGCCCAGTTCCGTGTCCTATAGTGCGAATTTCAAATGGCAAAAGCCGTAGCGGTGGGGAGGCTCAGTACGAGTACAACAGATTTTGAATTTTTCAAATCGAATAATATTTAATAGCTCCCACGCGATTGCAAAGATCTGTGACCTAGTGTAGCAACGCTACTGAAGAAAGTTATGAGCAGTGCAACGAAATAATAAGCATCATTATCCTCGTCATAAATACTCGTTAAATTTTATGATAGGGTCCGGCTTTTCGGGACCTCCCGCTATGGGACTCTCTCCCTGGCTGCTTCCGACTCCGACAGCACAGTAAGAACTCCGCGGATACGAGACATAGAACGACCCATGAGTGCGAGTGAGAAGCATAGGCGAATGCGTACGTACGACCAGGTACGAGAGAGACAAACTTTCTCTTCCTCAATTTTCTTTCTTCCGTCCCTCCGTCCATAACCTTCGAGATTAGGCCGACGACAGACCCATCGCCAGCCCGTGCAAAACAAACGAGAGAAAATTTAGGGGGACAGTCTGTCTCTGTCGCACTTATGCACTTTTCTATGCTTCTCACTCGCACTCAAGGGTTTTCTTAAGCCTTGGCTACTCGTAGTTCTTAGTGTATACTATATAGATATACCAATGCTCACATCGAAATTCACATCGTGAGGTCACGGAATATTTCAGTAAGAAGGAAAGCATGTCATTCTCTCTCTCACTCTCTCTCTCTCTCTCTCTCTCTAAAAGTAACGAAGGTCGAAGGTACGCCCCTCATTTTCGGTGCAAGTAAACAGCAAATGACTCGAGCAACTGAGAGAGGTTTGCAGAACTGTCATTTTACTTGCAACAGCGAAGCAGTGCACTTCCTACCTCCAACGCTGACTTTCGCAGTTACACAGTTCCGCAGTTAAGTTCGCAGTTAATAACGGCAAAAGTGTTCAATTAAGTGGTTTTGACATTGAAGAATTAACATGCCAAACTCACGAGCAACAACAGAAATTGCTATAGTTGGGCATACACAAGAAGATCTCCGAGGCTCCAAACTACCATCCAATCGTGAAGTGCTGCAGATATATTACCATCAATTAAGAAATGGTAAACAACCTCATCGAAAATCTGCAACTATAGCGATAAGAAAAGTTGCTATTTTTTGGGAGCATGCGGGGATTCCCCCACACATAATGAATCTGCTTCCATTAATAAATTGGAAAAGATTCATCGTGAACACCAGCTGGTAATAAAACATCTGAACAGCAAAAGTGTAGCGCAGTCCATAAAACAAAGCAACTTTGCTTGTAAACTGGACAAATTATTTGATATTTCCAACGGCGCCAAAGCTAACGAAATGGAGGACAAGGACGCTCTGGATTTTCTGATGGCCAAACGACAAGATAGAAGCGGGAATCTCAAAACAATCATCGACACTGCTGATTTCAGAGAATTAACCGACCAAGAAAGGCTTAGAGGAGGTAAGCACTCAATAAATTTACTAATAATTTATCTACACTATTTCTACCACTTGCGACTGAAAATTATACTTTAAAACGCGGTACTCGGAAAAAAATCCCGTAAATCAGTCAATAATTGCCATATTCTATTCTTTCTTTTTTTAATTTGAGGTAAAAAGACTAGATAATAAGTTTGGTCGAATCGACATCCTTCTATATACTTTAGTTTTTTTGCAAATCGAAAAAAATCACGTTATCGACGAATTCACGGTTTATTTCGATTTGCAAAAAAAGTAAAGTATGTAGAAGGATGCCGACTGGACCAAACTAATTTTCTAATATTTCTGCCTCAAATAAAAAAAAGAAAGAGCTAGTTATGATAATATTTTACTGATTTATGGCTATTTTTGCCGAGCGCTACGTTTTGAAATAAGATATTCAGTTTCCGATGGAAGTATTCGAAGCCAAAAATCTTACTTCAAAACGCGGTACTCGGAAAAAAATACCGTAAATCAGTCAATCATTACCATATTCTACTCTTTCTTTTTTTAATTTGAGGTAGAAAGACTAGATAATAAGTTTGGTCGCATCGGCATCCTTCTATATACTTTAGTTTTTTTGCAAATCGAAAAAAATCACGTTATCGACAATTTCATGGTTTTATTTCGATTTGCAAATAAACTAAAGCATATAGAAGGATGCCGATGCGACCAAACTTATTATCTAGTCTTTCTACCTCAAATTAAAAAAAGAAAGAGTAGAATATGGCAATTATTGACTAATTTACGGTATTTTTTTCCGAGTACCGCGTTTTGAAGTAAGATTTTTGGCTTCGAATACTTCCATCGGAAACTGAAAATCTTATTTCAAAACGTAGCGCTCGGCAAAAATAGCCATAAATCAGTAAAATGTTATCATAACTAGCCCTTTCTTTTTTTAATTTGAGGCAGAAAGACTAGAAAATTAGTTTGGTCTAGTCGGCATCCTTCTATATACTTTAGTTTATTTACAAATGGAAAAAATTACGTTATAGACAATTTCATGGTTTTTTTCGATTTGCAAATAAACTAAAGCATATAGAAAGATGCCGATACGACCAAACTTATTATCTAGTCTTTCTGCCTCAAATTAAAAAAAGAAAGAGTAGAATACGGCAATTATTGACTAATTTACGGTATTTTTTTCCGAGTACCGCGTTTTGAAGTATGAATTTCGGTTTTTTTTTCTCGCAATCATAACACTAAATAATACTTTCGTTCTACAATAATTTTCTTTCCAGGTGCTCGGAGAACTAAGCAATCTGTCAAATCATTTAATTTGATGGACTGCATGCTTCCCGAGGATGATCTTGACTCTATAAATAAGGCCTTCGAATGGGACTCTGAAGAAGACGATGATGATTTTTCGATTCCCGAGCGTTCGAGTGCGCCAAAAAAGAGAAAGATCGTAACGGGTGATCTTACTCTTGCGCTTGATCGGGCAAGAGTAAGTAATCGGGATGCTTCTCGGATTTACGTAGCCATGGCCCATAACCTTGGAATAGATATCGATGAATTGTTTGTAAGCCCAGAATCGATTCGCCAATCACGATTGCGCCATCGAGAAAGCCTCTCAAAAGACATGAAAGATAGCTTTGTAGAAGAACATGCTTTGCGTCTTTTTGTGCATTGGGATGGCAAACAATTTCAAGATCCTGACGACAAATACGGGAAGATTGAGCGACTTCCAGTGTTTTGTACGGGCAAGGACACCAAGCAGATGATTGGTGTTCCTAAAATATCAAGGGGAACAGGAGAAGAGCAGGCAAAAGCAGTCGTAAAACTGCTCAAAGAATGGGAAATTGCACATGAAGTATGCGGCCTCGTCTTTGATACGACCGCATCTAATACTGGGGCCACAGGTGGAGCTTGCGTCTTAATTGAAAATGAGTTAGGACGCAAGCTTTTACATTGTGCTTGTAGGCACCATGTCTACGAGCTCTCGCTGAAATCAGCTTTTGAACAAGCCTTAAACTGTACATCTGCTGGTCCAGATGTACAGATTTTTAAGCGATTTCAGCAGGAGTGGCACCGTATTAATACGGAAAACTTCACGTCGGGAATTGAAGATGCGGAAGTTTTTGAACACGTCAAAAACGACGCGCAAAATCTTCTTGATTCTGCAAGGCAACAGCTTCAGGTAAAAAGCATAATATACACAATTTCACAGTTATTTGAAAATTAATTTACTATTTAATACAATAAAAAACTTATTTTTTTCAGACTCCATTTTCTAGAGGTGACTATAAGGAGTTTTTGGAGCTTATAGTCATATTTCTAGGAGGGAAATTGGAAGGGGGTCTAAAATTCAAGGCCCTTATCGCCATTCATCACGCTCGCTGGATGGCGAAAGCGATTTATTCACTTAAAATATTTTTATTTAGACAGCAGTTTAAATTAACATCTAATGAATTGGTCGGTTTACGGAATATGTGCCTTTTTATTACTTTAGTGTATCAAGAGGCCTGGTTTAAAACCAATATTCCGGAAATCGCACCAAGGATAGATCTGCAATTTTTAAAAGATACAGTGAAGTTCGGCAGCATCAACAAAAATATTTCTGAAGCTGTGTTTAAAAAATTCAGAAAGCATTTATGGTACTTAGGAGAAGAGTTAATCGCATTAACTCTCTTTGATGATGAAGTCTCTCGAGAATGCAAAATTCTCATTTGCAATGCGATTAACTCAGGTCTCTTAAAGGACGATAAACTTTCACTGAAAGCAGATTTCAATTTATTGGAAAAATATGGAGTTGACGACTTATCTTTGGATAAGTTTGCAAGTGGTCAAACTATTAATTTTTTCAATAAATTGAAACTGTGCACTAGCTTCTTAAATGTTGATCCTCAACATTGGGAAACCAGAGAGGATTTTAGAGAAGCTAAAGAAGTTGTACAAGCTCTAGAAGTGGTTAACGACCACGCAGAAAGAGGTGTACAACTTGCCTCTCAATACAATTGTTTTTTAAGTAAAAAGGAAAATGTTAGGCAGAACATAATGCAGATCGTCGAAAAGCACAGAAATCTTTTTAAAAATTGCAGTCGTGATTCCTTGAAAAAAACAGTAGGAGATTTTATATTTAAAAATAAAGTACTGTAAACTAGATTAAGTTAAACATTGTTTTATTAAATTCGTTAAAATAATATTTTTTTGCAATTAATTTATTAATAACAATAATTTGTTTTCAGTTTTGCGATGGAAGAATTCGAAGCCGAAAATCTTACTTTAAAACGCGGTACTCGGAAAAAAATACCGTAAATCAGTCAATAATTGCCATATTCTACTCTTTCTTTTTTTAATTTGAGGTAGAAAGACTAGATAATAAGTTTGGTCGTATCGGCATCTTTCTATATACTTTAGTTTTTTTGCAAATCGAAAAAAATCACGTTATCGACAATTTCATGGTTTTTTTCGATTTGCAAATAAACTAAAGCATATAGAAGGATGCCGATGCGACCAAACTTATTATCTAGTCTTTCTACCTCAAATTAAAAAAAGAAAGAGTAGAATATGGCATTTATTGACTAATTTACGGTATTTTTTCCGAGTACCGCGTTTTGAAGTAAGATTTTCAGTTTCCGATGGAAGTATTCGAAGCCAAAAATCTTACTTCAAAACGCGGTACTCGGAAAAAAGTACCGTAAATTAGTCAATAATTGCCATATTCTACTCTTTCTTTTTTTTAATTTGAGATAGAAAGACTAGATAATAAGTTTGGTCGAATCGGCATCCTTCTATATACTTTAGTTTTTTTGCAAATCGAAAAAAATCACGTTATCGACGAATTCACGGTTTATTTCCATTTGTAAATAAACTAAAGTATATAGAAGGATGCCGACTGGACCAAACTTATTGTCTAGTCTTTCTGCCTCAAATTAAAAAAAGAAAGAGTAGAATATCGTAATTATTGACTGATTTACGGTATTTTTTTCCGAGTACCGCGTTTTGAAGTAAGACTTTTAGCTTCGAATACTTCCATCGGAAACTGAAAATCTTGTTTCAAAACGTAGCGCTCGGTAAAAAACGTCATAAATCAGTTAATATTGACCACATCTTGCTCTTTCTTTTTTTAATTTGAGGTAGAAAGACTATATAATAAGTTTGGTCGAATCGGCATCCTTCTATATACTTTAGTTTTTTTGCAAATCGAAAAAAATCACGTTATCGACGAATTCACGGTTTATTTCCATTTGTAAATAAACTACAGTATACAGAGGGATGCCGATTCGACCAAACTTATTTTCTAGTCTTTCTACCTCAAATTCAAAAAAAGAAAGAGCAAGATGTGGTCAATATTAACTGATTTATGACGTTTTTTACCGAGCGCTATGTTTTGAAATAAGATTTTCAATTTTCGGATGCAAGTTTTCGAAGCCCGAAATCTTACTTCTTAAAGTCTTCGTAAAAATCTTAGTCATATTTTTCATATTTTTTTAAGTAGAAAAAATTAATTTCCAAATCTTTTGTGATTTGCATAATTATTATTAAAGTTTTATTTAGTCATTTAAAATAAAAAATTTTTTTGCTATAACTTATTAACAACAAATTACTTCATATAATTATAATATTTGTTGCAATATATGTAATTATTAAAGTTTAGCTTTATTCTTTAGAAATAATTTTTTTTAACAATTAATTTGTTAATAACAAATTACCTCCTATAATTATAATATATTATATTGTATTAATGCTTGTATTTAAATAATAATAAATTTTTTCTTAAATTAATTTATTACTAATAAATTATTATTATAATGTTTATTATAATATTTATTTGATACCCCTCTTTTCTAAACATTTTTTAATTTTACTGAATTTTCGAATATTATTGATTTTACGGGAAAAGTAAAAAGGGATATAGCTGAGAACGACGGCACGTGTAGCACCATATGTTGTGCAGGAGGGAGCGAGGGCTGCGAGGAGGGCTGTTAAAGTATCATAGCAGCTTATGCCTGAAAAAAATTTGACTTTTCACTTACTTTTCGGAGCGAAAACCGAATCTTTCTCTGGACTTTTAGGCCTGTTATTAAAATCTTTTTGGCAAAATTCTTTTTGGAATCGTTTCTGCAGGAATGTAAGAATACTGTGTCAAAATTTCAAAGCCATCGAAGCAGTAGAAGGTATCTTAAATCGACTCCAAAGATGAGTAGTTTTAGTCGAAATACGCACCTGTTAACTTGTTTAAATATTAACTTTTTTGTACCAAACTTTTTCGAGTCTATTGCTACGAACACGGTGATAAGTCTGAGAAAAAAAATATCGAAAAATGACTGTAATTTCATAGTTATAAACGTAAACTTGTTTGCCTATGTTATATCCTATTTAAAAAAAATAAATCGCGTGGGAGCTATTAAATATTATTCGATTTGAAAAATTCAAAATCTGTTGTACTCGTACTGAGCCTCCCCACCGCTACGGCTTTTGCCATTTGAAATTCGCACTATAGGACACGGAGCTGGGCAGCCTAATATATATATATATTATATATATAATATGTATTTATATATATATATATATATATATATATATATATATATATATATATATATATATATATATATAGAGGGAGAGAGAGAAGGGCGCGAGGCCGACACTTATAAGGTGATCGTCGCCTCGGCCTGCAGTTGATCGGCGTTATGCTCGTATCCTCCTCTCGGGGCCAGAGTCCTCGTGGCCCTTAGTGCGGCGAAGGTCGGGCGACTCGGCTAGCGGTGCCTCCAGACTCGCAGTCTTCGTCGTGGCCTCAGCGTGGCGGGGAGGCAAGGTCGCCGGTGGCAGATGGAGGGCCGCGCAGCGGCTTGGGCCTCCCAGCTGGTGGTCGCGCGGGGCGTCCCTTTGTGCTAATTGTTTGCGGGCGTGCGACTGGGTCGATGGCCAGGATATAATCTGGCGAGTGCGGTTGCGCTCGTCTAGTTTTCGGACATGAATTAGTCCGAAAACTCTCTCCACTTCTTCTTGCGTGGCAGCGTCTTCTAACGCTCTGTCGCGTCTCTCGCTTTCTTTCTCTTTCCTTCGCGCTCTTCTGCTGGCGCTCTCTCTCTCTAGCGCTGTTTTCAGCGCTGACTCGAGTGTCTTCGAGACTCTCTCTCTCTCTCCTAGTTCTTTCCCCCTTTCCCATCTAGCGGTTTCGTGTGCGGCTCGATCCTCGCATTGCTGTGCGCTTGCACGCTTGTGTGTGAGTACGGCGTTAGGCTAGACGTTCGTACTTGTTTGTGTACGGGCGCCTTGTCGCAATATATATATATATGTATATATATATATATATATATATATATGTGTGTGTGTGTGTGTGTGTGTGTGTGTGTATATATCATTCCGGTCTTATTCCTGTCGCGGACAGGAATAAGACCTATATATATATATATATATATATATGGCTCATTATAATGTTTTTTTTTAAGGGGGAGTCGGAGCCATGCAAATTAAATGAGGTATTACATAACCTCAAAAATTGTGTTCGATCATAAATAGCGAATACATAGTCTTATTTAGTGCACTAAAGCACAGTGATGCGAGGTAGTTATTATAATTATTTATATTTCCTTCATCTCAGATTTCTGTATATATTCATAATTTTTGCGAAAAGCTGGAACTGCTATCCAATATGAATTTTGGGAATCCGTAACGTGACCGTCACTTTTTTTATGCAATAAATTCATAATTTAAAAATTTTTAGATATTGAATAAAAAAAGCTTTGTGTTGCGAGGTAGCCTGTACGATTACGAACAATCATACGTTTGATTTTTGATGATACAAAGCATGTGCTCAATAAAAACTTGGAACTGCCAGAGTCATAACCCGTCATGCTAGCTCCGACATCCCCTTAAGAAATAAAATCGAAACTGTCCAAAATCCATCAAAAAAGGCTGAACAATTTTTAAAGTGCAAATATGACCGTGGACAAAAAATACTTAAAATATAAATGATTGCATTTGAAGCTGTGAGTGTAAAGTTTATGTGTGTGTGTGTGTGTATATATATATATACTAGCGGGGTACCCCCTGCTCGCTCCGCTCGCCAACCCCCATAGCTTCAATTTCTAATTTTTCGCAGACCTACAACTTCATCATTTCAAATCATAATAATTTCACGCTCATCCTATATTTCCAATCATGACCTTTATCTTCTAGCTATGACGTAATTCCTATACAACCCTCTATCGAATCTGTGACTTTGAGCTTCCACATAATCTCTAAACATAACCTCCAACATCCACCTATTGCATGAAGTCATGATGCGCCTATCACCCTTGACCTATTATCTCTAATCACATACCATAGGCTCCATCGATCATCTCCACCCTTCACCTATCGTTTGCGCCCTCCACCTACCGCCTCCAATTATGTTCCCTTCACTCTCCATCTATTGCCTCCAGCCATGATTCCTTCATCTTTCACTTACCGCCTTAAATCCATATCCCTTCACCGTCCAGCTTTTATCTCCGCATATTATCAATACCCTCAAGTAAACCTATGTAATCCCTATGTAATCCTCTACCTATCACCTTCACCTATGACTTTGAGCTTCCACCTGTCATCTCTAACTACAACCTCAAATATCCACCTATTACACTAAGTCATTATCCACCTATCACCCTTGACCTATCATCTTCAATCAAATCCCTCAACCTGTCTCTGTCGTCTTCATCCTTTACCTGTCGTTTCCACCCTTCTCCTATAGCTCAGATCCACCACCTACCGCATCCCATCATAATCCCTTCACTGTCTATGTATCGCCTCCACTCATGATGCCTTCACCCTTCGCTTATCGCCTTCAATCATTATCCCTTCATCCTCCAGCTCTTATACCCGTATATTGTCAACACCCTCAAGTCATCATTTCCAATCATAATATTTTTATGATCCTTCTATCCCTTCAACCGTAAGAGAGATAAGTGCCCTTAGAACCTCCAACCTTCACCTCTTGTATCTGCGTGTTACCTTCAACCTCCACCTATGATTATCATGTTTTACCTATCACCTTTACAACTTACCAGCTTCCACCTATCACTTCCAATCATGACCTTTTCACTTCCACCTATTATTACCTCTACCTCTAGGCAACAGTAAACTATCATTTCTAATCCTAACGATTTTATCGTCCTATCCGTCGACTGTGTACTTAGCACTTTCACCCTTCAACTATTTCTTCCATTGGAGTCCTTTACCCTATACCTTTGACTTTCAACCTCCACGTATAACCTCAACTTATCACCGCTAGTCATGATCTGGAGCCTCTATCTATCGCTTTCAATAATGTAGAGCCTTCACAAATCACTTTTAATTGTGTCCTCCAATCTCCCTATAGTAGCTGCTGAACCCCCCCCCCCCTACCATAACAATTTCACGCTCAGCCTATATTTTCTATTATGACCTTCACCCTCCAGTTATGTCATAATTCCTATATAACCCTCTATCTTACACCTTTACTGATGACATTGAGCTTCCACATATCTCCAACCATAACCTCCAACATCAACCTATTGCATTAAGTCATGATGCGCCTATCACCTGTACCCTCGATTTATCACCTCCAATCATATACCTTAGGCTTCATCGATCGTCTCCAGCCATTACCTATCGTTTCCGCCCTCCACTTACCGCCTGCAATACGGTCCCTTCACTCTCCATCTATTGCCTCCAGCCATGATCCCTTCACCCTTCACTTATCGCCTTAAACCATTATCCCTACACCGTCTAGCTTTTATCTCCGCATATTATCAACACCTTAAAGTAATCATTTCCAATCGTAATATTTTTATACCCCTTCTATCCATTCATCTTGTCCCGAGAACCTCCACCCTTGACCACTTGCATAACTTATTATCTTTAACCTCCCCATTCGATTTTCACGTTTTACCTATCACCTTCACAAATGATCTGGAGAATCCACCTATCACTTCCGATCATAACGGTTTCACTTCCACCTATTACCTCTGCTTATAACCCTTTACCTATCACCTTCACCTATAACTTTGAACTTCCCTGTATCATCTTCAACCATAACCTCAAACATCCACCTATTACATTAAATCATGATCCGCCTATCACTCTTGACCTATCATCTTCAATCGCATTCCTCAGCCTCCCTCTCTTCACCCTTTACCTATCGGTTTCACCCTTCTCCTATCGCTCAGCTCCACCACCCACCACCTTCAATCATAATCCCTTTACTGTCCATCTATCGCCTCCAATCATGATGCCATCACCCTTCACTTATCGTCTTCAATCATTATCTCTTCATCCTACAGCTTTTATCCCCGCATATTGTCAACACCCATAAGTACTTACTTAGCACTTTCACCCTCTACCTATTGCTTCCATTCGTGCCCTATACCCTATACCTTTGATCTTCAACCTCCACGTATAACCTCGACCTGTCATCGCAATCCATGATCTCGAAGCCTCTATCTATCGCTTCTAATAATATACAGCCTTCACAAATCGCTTTTAATTGTATCTTCCAATCTCCTTATGGCCTTCAGCCTCCATCTTTGGCTTCAGCCTCCCACTATTGTTTCCAACTTTCTTCTATCACCTACATCCTCCACCTGTTGCCTTCAATCATGTTCCCTTCAACTTGCACTTACAGCCTTCAATAAAAACTCTTCACTTATAATTATTTCCTTCTCATGTTGTAACCTCTATGTAGCACTCTATCTATCACCTTCACATATGGCCTTGAGCCACCACCTATCATCTCCAACAATGTATTCCTATATATATATATATATATATATATATATATATATAAGGGGGGTAGAGGGGGTTTCCACCTCGCTCTGTTCACCAACCCCTATTGCTTCAGTTTTTAACTTTATATTTTGGTAATGTTCTGATATAATATATAGCAACAATTTCACACATGATTTTCATGCACACCTAGCACCTTTTTCAAAATGTCTACCTATCTCCAACATCAATAACATTCTGAGGATTGTCCCGATTTCCAATGATATCTTTCTTCTCCAATAATAATCAATACGTTCTATTAAATATTATAAATGTTAATATTCTAAGGAATGAGGGGGAGGGGGTGAGGGGGAGGGGTAGAGGGGGGTAGAGAGGGGGCGGGAGGGGCGATGAGGGGGGGGGGGAGAAACCGTAAAAATAACCAAACTTTTGAAACGTTTCTTGGTTATTTTGAGGGGGCTAGAGGGGGGGTATGAGGGGCCGGGAGGGGGGGGGCAAATTCCACCTCAGCCCAAAACAACTATAATATACAGTAAGATATATATATATATATAGTTGTTTTATATCAATTTTTAAGCCCAAAAAAAGTCTGGATAACAACAATTTAAATTACCACAGGAAGCTCCTTAATAAAATACCCTAAAGAAAATAACGTCATTTCAAGACGTCATTTTATGACTCATTTCATTGGTCGTGTCAGGAATTGGAACAAAAAAAGACGTCATTTTTTATCGAAATGACGTCATTTTGTTTGCAAAGCGGCCCCGGCATCGTATCCAATGACATCCTTTATCGAAATGACATCTTTTTTAATATAAAATAACGTCATTTTGTACCTCAAGCGACCCCGGCAGCGAATCCAATGACGACTTTTTATCGAAATGACGTCTTTTTTAATATAAAATAACATCATTTTGTTTGCGAAGCAGCCCCGATCGCGAATCCAATGACGTCCTTTCATCAACATGACGTCTTTTTTCATATAAAATAATGTCATTTTGTTTGCAAAGCGGCACCGGCAGCGAATTCAATGACGTCATTTATGGAAATGGCGTCTTTTTCATATATAAAATAACGTCATTTGGTACCCGAAGCGGCCCCGGCAGCGCCTCCAATAACGTAATTTTTATAATAAAAAAAGTGAGCTGTCTCGGGACAGCTGACAGATGTGAAACATCGAATTTGATAATTATTAAAAGAAATTTATGGTAAAGGAATAAAATGAAAAAAATAAAAATTTTTTTACATCAATAAAAAATATCAAGTTTAAACGATATTCAAGGAAGTGAATAATTTAAATATAGCAATTGGTATTACGCCGCTATGTAGCTTAAAAATTTGGTGATAATAATTGAATTCATTCAAATCCGTGGTGGCACTAAACGCGACACACGCGCGCGCGCACACACACACGCACACGCACACGCATACACACACACTCCCGCACACGCATACATATGCACATGCACGCACGCATGCACACAAATACGCGCGCGCACACGCAGACGCGTACACACACACACACACACATTAAGTAAGGATTAGCAGGAAACGAAACATAGGAAAATCTGTGAGAGCGAATGAGAAGCATAGGAATGTAAGGTCCCGCGATTGATTGATTAATCATTGATTTCGACATGTGTAACGTACGACTTGTGTAGGTGTGTGTGAGTACGCTGACGGTAGTTATATTGCAATGTACCAGCCTCGTGTGCTGGTTGAGCAATGGTATGACCGGGTTCCGGGCGTTTTAAGATCAGCTCAGCATTTTCATATGTGTCGCCGCGTTTATACTTTTGTAATCCTTCTTTCGGTGGCGAGTGTTGATTGGCTGCGGGTATCCCCACAATTAAATTGTTAAGCTACCGTCTGATCGGAGGTCGAGTCTTTATAAACCCTCGAATCCATCAACGCAGCGCCTTTTACGACCAGACCAGGAGTCGGCGTGCGTCTAACCTCGTCATTACGACTTGCCGCTGAAGACTAGCCGTCTACTTGGAGATACTTCAGAAGGATTTACACGAGACCGTAAGAGGGTGTCAAGGTACTACCTGTACGCTATCGGGGGCCTAGAAATCTACCGAACTCTGCAGGCAAGCTGGCATATTTGCTCCGGTGGAAGGTACATCACGACTGAAGTACACTGCGACAGAAGGACCGCCAATCATATCTGACGTGAGTGGGTGAAGCCGCAGCTTAATTAAGTAAAAACCCTTGCCACGACAAGCTCGTGTACTATAAGAATTAAGCACTCGCTAGAGAAGGAAGGACGCTTTGATCAACGGCGCGTGTGTAAAAGTAAGTTAGTTATAACACATTTTAAGAACGCGGGTATAAATAAAAATTGTAAAAGAAACACGACCTTAGACTAGTAGGAAACATCTATAAGAGAAACGAGCCCTTTTGTATATCCTGATGATTCTGCCTGGACGCCCAATAAAAAAAAGAATATAACAAAGAAATAGAAATAAAATAAAGGCGAACAATTTATTTAACTAACAGACGCCCTTTCATCTACTAACAAGCCCTTATAAGCTAAAGACAAGTCATAAGCATGTAAGACGTCCGCAGACTCTGATGAAACGCCCAACAGCCATCAGCAGAGTGTCCGCAGTTCCAACATCGTGTCCGCGGACTACCAGCCAGCATTAAGTCATACGAAGCAGCGCTCGCGGACATACTCGTGTCCGCATATACCAGCATTTCGTCCGCAGACAAACAGCCAACGTTGGTCTTACGAAGTAGCGCGCGCAGACATACTCGCGTCTGCACAGTAAAGCTGTATACGCTCTACGGCCAGTCCGCGATTCTGCTCGTGTCCGCATTTTTAGTAAACTTGTCCGCAGAATTAATTTAGCGTCCTTCAATATAGGCAGAGTCCACAATCACGGACTTAGCATATATAGATCGAGGTAAGAGGCATTAGAGGACCAGAATAAGGGCCATCGACACAACCCCTCTTTTAAATTCGTTTATTTACAATTACAATTTTGCAATTAAAGATCCCGATCAAAGATAGCTTCCCAAATAAAAATAATTATTTGTACGAACCCAAGCGGCCCGAATAAGACAAATTCGGCCCTTACAGGAAAATGCATAAGGGCGACAGAGACAGACTTTCCCTCCCTCAATTTTCTCTCGTTCTCACTCTCTGTCCGACTCTTTTTTTGCACTGACTATCGATGGGTCTGACCTTTTTTTCTGTCAACAGCCCAATCTCGAAGGTTCGCATCGGCCATAGTGGGAGACGAGAGAATAGTAGAGAGGGAAAGCCTGTCTCTGTCGCACTTATGCATTTTTCTAATTTCCTATGTTTTTCTGCTACGAGCTGCCGTCGTATAACCGGGAAGAGAGGACTCGGCGGGGACGGAGAGGGGAAAGCGGTTAGAACGCTCCACCATATGTTTTTCGAGTTTTTTTTGGTCGGAATTTTCTTTTGTTTTCATATATGGTTTTACTCCTCTGCGAGGCGCGCCTATAGATGTTTCACATCAAAAGACATCATTTCGATAAATGACGTCATTGGATTCGCTGCCGGGGCCGCTTCGCAAACAAAATGACGTTATTTTATATTAAAAAAGACGTCGTTTCGATAAATGATATTATTGGAGACGCTGCCGGGGCCGCATCGGGTACAAAATGACGTTATTTGATCATTAGTCCAATCAAATTAGTTTTGAAATAGCCGAAGTCGCAAGGAAACCTGCATTTTTGATATTATGTAAATTGGGGTCGGAAAACTCGATTTCTAAATTTTTAGCTTTCTGCGAATTGAAATAACGGAGAAAACGGCATTTGAAATGTTTTTTTGCTTATTTCTCGAAAATCTCTTGACGTAGAGGAAAATGGCTTGGGCCAAATGAAAGAGCGCAGAATTTTACATATAGAACGATATTTTATTCACTTCCGATTGAAATGAAACTTAACTTATTGCGGGAATAGGAGAAGTGCGTTAATGGCGGTCGTTCTCCCCGCTCGCAGTGGAGGGAGACGCACGCTATAGATATACAGTTGCGAGTTCGCTGCAAGTTTAACACTCGGATGATAATAATACACGTTATTTACATGAAACAATCTATTAGGTCCGTCACGTAGATTATTGAAAAATAATCGATACGTATTTTTTGTTTTTTTTCAATCAAACAATTATTAACAACGATGCATCGCCTTGAAACATGCCGTGATGTCACGGCGTGAGTTTCGATGCAGGAATTAGTATATCTATATAGAATGTACCGTGACGTCACGGCATGTTTCAACGCGCTGTATCGTTCTTAATAATTGTTTAATTGAAAAAAGAAAAAAGACGTATCGATTATTCTTTAATAATCTAGGTGACGGACCTAATAGATTTTTTGACATGTCACCTACTTTTTTCAACAAAAGCCGAAATTTTATTTTCATTTTTGACCCGACCCTTTTAACATTTTCTTTTTTCAATTCTTTCTGAAACCATTTGCATACGAGTTTAAGGACGCTGTGTCAAAATTGCAGTCGTAGAAGCAGTAGACGGTATTTAAAATCTACTTCAAATATGAGTTCTTTTGGTTGACATACCCACCTGTTTACCTGTATAAACATTAACTTCTTTTTCGCCACACTTGTTCGGATCGACTACTATTTATTCATATATACATATACGTATTATATATATATATATATATACATAAATAACTGACAATATTTTGTCAAATACAAAATGCGTACATTATTATTATTAATCTTATGAATATTATTATTATTATTATTATTATCATCATCGAATGCGTATACTAGTATTATTAATTTAATATTCGCTGCATGCACTTCTAGTGTATGTATTTTATATGGTTGTGCATATTTGAATAAATGAAGATTTCTTTGTTTTTTTATTTAATTATCAAAATCCGTATATAATTGTAATTTCTGTAATAGGTAATATAATATTATAGAAAACATAATGGTAATGATGAATTATATTTTTTACATAGTGTTTTCTTCGTCCATAATATAGTCATAAAATTGTTTTTGTAAGTCTTCCCATTGGTCTTCATCGTCTTTTTCGGATTCATCATTGTAATTTTCATGAATATCATCATTTTGCTCAGTTTCATTCAGATTCACTTCATTTTCCTCCTCTATATCATTTTCAGGTATAATTTGTCGAATATTAGAAGCATTTTCACAGCTTTGTCCATTACAATTTTTGCAATTGAAACTGCACTTGATACCTGCTTTCTGACAAGAGCATCGAGATGTACTACAATTTGTTTTACAACCACAAAATACCTGAAAATAAGATTCATTATTTCTTTTTGTTATAACAAAAATGAAAGTAATGTAAAGCGTATATTTAATAATTTATTCAAATAACGTATAAACAAAACTATGAGATCGATCGGTCATAAAATTATATCTATATATATGTGTGTATTTCGAATAACACTCGCCATTTCTAGTAACTCTTTTGGCGCAACTGGTTGGGTATTAATTATAGGCAATAACATGTTACTAGTCTTCTTCCACCCCCAATTTTCAGCATCTAAATGAAATCCAAGCCAAGCTTGCATTTAATAATACACTCGTTTGGCATGCTCTTTTAACACATAAGATGTACAAAAGTTTCGATATCTTAATTCACTCAAAGATAATTTAGAGCCACCTGCACCATATAATTGAAAAATAATTTTTTCAGCAACTTCATATATATCATCAACTTTTTGATTTGGTTTATAAAACAGGGATATCGATTTTTGTAAATCTATATTTTTTTCTAATAAAGATATAATTGTTTTTTCCCTTTTTTATAAAAAGCCCTTGTCGTATCGCATCCAGTAAATGCACGAGCAAATAAAATATATTTTTCTAAATGTCTATGATCTCTAGTTGAATATAATTCCTTTTTATTATTTGATGTCATTTTGTAAAAATATACTGTAGATCCATAATAGCAATTAGAAATTAGTAAAATTAACAAATCGATATCATTGCCAACTATTGCAACAAAATTTAAATTTGAATCTTTCAATTCTATTGCTGTGCGAACTATGAGCGTATCAGCATCTTTGTGTATTTCTGGTAAGATTTTGAATTAATATCTTTTATTGATTATTTGTGGGAAGAGAGATTGGTGTGGCGGTTCTCGCGTTGGAGGATTCTTTCCCTTTGCAGCTCCGTGTCTCTTTTTGCGTTTTTCAGCAGGAGGCAGATTTTCCCCTTATTGTTTTTTTCATCTAAAAATTAGAGTCGTTCGATTGTGGTTTTTCGCGGCCCTTTATTTTAGCCACCAATGACCGTTACAAGGAAATAGTGATATGGCCGCTGGCCCATATGTTATTTAAATTCATAATCTTATTTGTTTGCTACTGAGAATTTGTAACGGGGATTTCAGAATATATCTGAGTTTATGTTTTAATCTTAATTTTTGTTTCATTATTTATTCGTTAGCTCTATTGCTACCAATTTCCCTGCGTGTGCCCGTTTTTCCGTTTTTCAGTACTCTAGGCCTTGGGAGAAGGAGTCAGCCAGCACTTATAAATATTTTTGTACACTAGCGTGTAGTTGCTTGAACGGGAAGCAAACGCCACGTTATATACTGTATCCATAATTTTGATGTTGGTCCAGTATTTTCAAGTTCATTTAATTTTTCAATGAATTGTTGAGATAAGTGTTTAATAAAAGGATCCTTTTTGCGTTTATCCATAGTAGGCGGATTATCTTTCCAATCGTTGAAAAAATCGTTTATATATTCTTCTATCCCGGCTGTATTCTTTATTGATTTGCAAATAATTATACCTAATGCTGTAAAACTTAAGACATGAGCTCGTACAGCTCTTGAAAATGCATGGCCAGCCAGCATCTTTTTAACGGACTCCGGGGCATATATTGTCGCCCACATTTCTTCAAGTCCGCTACCATCCATAATGAAACCAATTGCACCTAAATATGACATTAATAAATGAAATCCTCCTAAACGAACGATTACATTTCTTAATTCTCTATGCTCCAATTGAGCAATAATAGTGCGGGCTTCCCAGTATAATGGCTGATCAAAAGTCACAAAAGTTTTTTTTTGATTTAATTTACGACTTTCTTCAACTGCATAGTGTAGAGCGGTATTCAACGTAGTTAATTTTGAAGGTGGTAGATTTATGAAAGGCAAGCAGGATATGTGAGATTTCAAGAATCTTTTGTCTCTTGAAATAACTTCCATAAATCCTCGCCAAGACGGTAAATGCGAAATGTCGAAAACTTTACCCCAAGCGTAAGCCGTATAACAGTCAGAAAAAATTGGTCTATTACCTGAATTGCATGTCTCAATTGAAATAAATTCGATACTTTTTAATGCATCTGAATTAACGTTACTGAACGGGATCGTTTGGATATGCTTACATGATGCTATTTCCGCAGCTTTTGGCATTTTAGTACATTTTTTTGAACCCCCCCTCCATTATAACTTCAAAATCTGGAGTATAAACCGCAACACCTCCTAAGCAATGAAATGTTTCATGACCATCTAACGTCTCAACATTATGATCAGTATTGTCAAATATAAACTGAATAAAAACATTTTCAACATGTTGAATTGGTGGGTTTAATATGGCTGAAGCTTCATATAGTTGAATGGCATTGTAAGATGTAGTTACACCGAATTTCGAGAGTAAATCGATAATCAATTTAGATCCAGTTTTTCTGTAAATATAAATTCCAAGAGCTATTTGTAACTTTGAAATGAAACTTCTTGGACGTAAATAGGAAACAATACAATGAGCAATAAGGTCACTTTCAATTTTACTTTCTTTATTACTTTCCTGTTTTTTTTTTTAATAAAAGATTATTGAGAAAATCTTGTAATAACTGTGGTATCTCTGAATTTATATTATCAAGAAATTTTGGAGGTGGGGGATATGATGAATTTCTGCAGCAAAAGTTACAAAAATGGTTTTCTCATCATTTGTAATTGATTTTGTCCGAAGCCAGTTGTTATAAATTTTTGTTAAATTCATCATTTTGTAGTAAACAACTGTTTCTCGACCCCCATGTCTTAAAATAAATATATCTTCCTTATATTTCTCTTCTAATTTGTTACATAATACCTTATTACTCATGCTTTTACCAATAATGTCTCGCAATTCGGACAAATTAAACTGGAATTGTCCACTTGACTCAATGTGATAATAAACATCTAGAGTTGAATGTTCGGTTTCAGCATGCTCATATTCTGTTTCGGTATGCTCAGAGTCTAATTCATGGTGTGAATAACACGGCTCAGTTATTTCCTCTGAAGATACAGGTTTTTTTAAAAATTTCGTATAACAATTATGGTGATAGCGAGGTTGTTGCCCTTCTATTGTTATACCATTCAGCCTTTCGAATACTTTTTCACCGATTTCGTCATTTCTTTTTGAAGTCTCGTCCACAAATTGTTTATGGATACATGGATTTTGTAAAAAGTGAACTTTTTTTCGGTAAGGATCTAAGGCTTCACCGCAAATAAAACAATTTAGATCAAAATTAAATTCATTAGACGATTCAGATGTTGACAAAGAAGCTAATGCAGGCAATAATGAGTCTCCGGTTATTTTTCTTTTGCTTGCTTGAAATGGTAACGCCAAGTAGCGCTTTCTACACTTTTCATGAAAACTTACGCTGTCTTTTCCAATCCAATTCTTAAATTTTTCATCTCCTCTGCATTCACTTTTCTGTATAAATGTTTCTAAACCTTTAGATTTAACTTTTACGATACTATCTGTATTATTTTGTAACGGTTTGTCACAGATAGTACATGCATTTAAATTTTCCGGTAATAACTGAAACTAAAATTTACAATTAATAATCACGTCTTGAATAAAATGATAAAATATTAGAAATACAAAGGATTAGGAAACAGTTACTTTTTTCAATAACTATTTACTAAATGAGAAACAATACTTGTTTTGTAAAAATTAATTCATGTTTGCTTTTACGAAAGTTACTTCATAAATAAACGTATATTAGTGGTACCTATTTTGATACAAGAGCTGGAATGTTGTATCAGGCTCATGTATCAAACTATATTTTCAGCGTTAACATATACAAAACCTAAGTCGACGCTTTGTTGAAATAACTGTATATGCAAAAGATTGTCTTTAATATTCATGTGCCTTTTTGATAAACTCGTTCAATAATATACTATTACATAAACTACAAAAACGATAAATAATAGTTTTTAAATTCAAATTTTATTGGTACTGTAATTACACATACAATTTCCATTATTGTACACATTTGTGGAACAAACAATGCCATTATGTACTAATTTTACGTGCATATATTAAAATGTCTTATAATATAGTCTATATAATAAAGTTTTATTAAAGTATTAATACATTTGTTTATTATGGTGGAGTACTCGGAACAAAACGAACAACATACTGTCTATTTTCAGGATTCGGATCAACGTACTGTCTAGTTTCAGGATTCGGGTCAACGTACTGTCTAGTTTCAGGATTCGGGTCAACATTTTCGTGTTGGTTTTGTTCGAGTTCATTATTTTTAAATTTAATGCATTTCTGACATGTAAAAGGTTTACAACATTTCAATAGAATAGAACAACAATAAAATACTCGAATTTTATACAAAATCCAAACTATTGCGAATGTAGAAATGGCATACGTAGCGTAATGAAAGATGCTATAGCCCATGTTTAGTCGTGTTTGATAATTATGATTTGAAGTTATTATTTTTAACTCTTCGGTTATGTCCTCAATAGTTTTTCCTGACTTCAAAATTTTTGAGGTGTCTCCGTTAAATGACGCAAACGTTGGGAGTTTCAAATTTGATGTATTAAGAGCTGTTTCTTCCATTGGTAGACATTCAATATTAATTTTATATTTTGATATTTTTGTTGAATTTATGTGATTTCTAGGAAAATATTTATGATTAATAGAATACCCTCTACAATTTGTATTTAATTCAAAGATATGTGGTTCAGTGATTGTAATTGAAAAAGGATTTGTAGAAGATCTACAAGATATTTGAATATTTTCTGCAGTTTTAGGTAAAATGTACCAACTGAAACCATTGTTCAAGGCTAAAACAAAATTAGTTTGTAGATCAAAACACTTCTTTGAACAATTTTTGCCATCCTTGTTTTTTATTAAACGACTATAACAACTTTCTTCCTGATGTATTTTATATATAACAGCAGTTATTTCACAAATTTTGAAATTATCATCTATAAATATACAAGTTTTTAAATCTATTGTGTTATATTCATCATTTTGTTCGTCAATAGCAACAGGTGTATTTCTAATATTATCAAATATATAATATTGTTTCCATCCAGATATTGGTATTGGCGTGTATGTGTATACATTATACTTTGGACCAGTTAGAATAGGCGTATGATAAATGAAAATAAGCTTACCATTGGAGAAAATAACACTAATTTTAGTAATTTTCATGTACAGAAAATAATAATCATTTGTAAAGTTAAACGGTAATTGTAGGTGAAATAGTTTGGTATTTATTTCATTTAGACCGTTCATGAAAGATGTTGACGATACTAATCTAGGTGATACAACTCCAAGTTTTCCATTGTTGATCGAATCGTAAATTAAATTAACATTTTCTGATAAATGAGCAATATACTCTTCTGCATTATTTATTACTAACAAAAAGTTATTATTGAACGACATTTGATCCATAGCATCGGTCATTTTATTAAAGTAATCTTTAAAAAAATCAGTTGTATTATCGATTTTTTGAAGAGAACTTTTCAAAATAGCCATTTGATTTTTTAAAGCAATTGTTACACTGCCTGTATTATTATATACATCATCTATTTGTTTATTTATTCTTTCAGCATCATCAGCTGACATTGTCCCCCATAAAAATTTATTTATTGTTCCGACTATGGTAAACAAACCTCTTTTCTCTCTTTTTTGACTACTTAGTGAGAGTAATGATTATATTTTCTTTTCAAGTTCTTGAAATTTTGTGTTAAGGGTACGTAACAATACCGATCGATGGCAATGAACCATATCAAAACATATTTTATTTTTCATAAGGCGTTTTAATTTTTTTTCCACCTCGTTTAAATCTATTTCTAAATCATGTATATCAGTAAAATGTATTGTTGTCCAAATTTCATGATACAGTCTCGCTTCAAATAATTTTTCTTGTAATATCGGTGAAGTGACAGGTATTAAATTGTATGCTTTGTCATATCCTTGTATAAATGCGATAATAGATACTAACACAAAAAGTAAGCGAAACAGCTGAAATATTTATTAAAACTGTTCATTATGATTAAAAATAAACATGTTTAGTATCTTAACTCTTAAGTATGAAAAGGACTGTTTCATACACATATGAGGAAATGTACGGCCAGGTGGCAATTTTTGGGCCAAAAAGTGGAAGATGAACAATTTTGAGGGCACACTAACCGGGCTAGGTTTTTTTACTCGTTAGGACATACAATACAAGAAAATTGACCGAAATACATCGGCGCCGTATGTCAATAAAAAGTTACGGGCCAAAAACTTAAAAAAAATACGCTAATTTTTTTCGGGTTTTTTTCATTCTCCTAAAAGTTAAAGAGCAGGCCGTATGTTAAATCGAATTTCTAATCAATTAAAATAAAGTACTTGAAAAGGCCTTTTATTTGGATATAAATTTGTCTCAATCGGATGCACTGATCAAAAGTTTCGCATTTTAGAAGAGGATGAACTTGGATTCAAGCTTTTACGAAAATGACCGCTCTTACCTTTTTCTTCTTAAAATCCTTCTAACTTTTGATCCAAGCATCCGTTTGTAACGTTCAATACGTCAAATTAAAGGTCTGTTTTTGTACTCTGTAATTACTGGGCGGGTTTTTTCTTTTCGCTTATGATGAGCTATATATATGCTTTTCAAAAAGATTGTTCTTTGAAAGCATATATATAGCACACTATGAAATAAATAAAAATTTTAGACTAAATAGCACAAAAGTAGAAGAAAAGAGCTTTAATTTAAGCTATTAAACTTTGAAATGCATGACTGGATCAAAAGTTAATAGCATTTGAAGAAAGGGAAAAATCTCTGGATTTTCCATAATCCAGTGATTTCATGGAAATAAACAAAATTTACCTTTTTTCCAATCCTCGTACCTTCCGATCCAACAGACCGTTTTCAAAGTTTAATAGCTTAAATTAAAGCTCTCGTCTTCTACTTTTTTCTAAATCGTCTAAACTTTAGGTTTCTTGTCCGGTACGTTATATATATGCTTCTCAAAATCAGTAAAAAACAATCAACTTTAGAAGCATATATATGTATAGATCATCGCATAAAAAAATTTGAAATCTGATAAATTATTATGAAAGTAGAATAAAAGAGCTTTAATTTGAGATATTAAACGTTGAAAACGCACTACTGGATCAAAATTGAGAAGGATTTAAAGAAACTTAAGATTCTCTGGATTCTGTGAAGCATTTACATCGAAGAAAATGTTAAAATAATAATTTTTTTCTCTTTATTTAAAACCTCATGATTTGCAATCAAATTAATCGTTTTCAACGTTTGATATCTCAAATTAAAGCTCTTTTATTCTACTTTCATAATAATTTATCAGATTTCAAATTTTTTTATGCGATAATCTATACATATATATGCTTCTAAAGTTGATTGTTTTTTACTGATTTTGAGAAGCATATATATAACGTACCGGACAAGAAACCTAAAGTTTAGACGATTTAGAAAAAAGTAGAAGACGAGAGCTTTAATTTAAGCTATTAAACTTTGAAAACGGTCTGTTGAATCGGAAGGTACGAGGATTGGAAAAAAGGTAAATTTTGTTTATTTCCATGAAATCACTGGATTATGGAAAATCCAGAGATTTTTCCCTTTCTTCAAATGCTATTAACTTTTGATCCAGTCATGCATTTCAAAGTTTAATAGCTTAAATTAAAGCTCTTTTCTTCTACTTTTGTGCTATTTAGTCTAAAATTTTTATTTATTTCATAGTGTGCTATATATATGCTTTCAAAGAACAATCTTTTTGAAAAGCATATATATAGCTCATCATAAGCGAAAAGAAAAAACCCGCCCAGTAATTACAGAGTACAAAAACAGACCTTTAATTTGACGTATTGAACGTTACAAACGGATGCTTGGATCAAAAGTTAGAAGGATTTTAAGAAGAAAAAGGTAAGAGCGGTCATTTTCGTAAAAGCTTGAATCCAAGTTCATCCTCTTCTAAAATGCGAAACTTTTGATCAGTGCATCCGATTTAGACAAATTTATATCCAAATAAAAGGCCTTTTCAAGTACTTTATTTTAATTGATTAGAAATTCGATTTAACATACAGCCTGCTCTTTAACTTTTAGGAGAATGAAAAAATCCCGAAAAAAATTAGCGTATTTTTTTTTAAGTTTTTGGCCCGTAACTTTTTATTGACATACGGCGCCGATGTATTTCGGTCAATTTTCTTGTATTGTATGTCCTAACGAGTAAAAAAACCTAGCCCGGTTAGTGTGCCCTCAAAATTGTTCATCTTCCTCTTTTAGGCCTAAAAATTGCCACCTGGCAATTTATTATATTATTAGTTATATGGGTAATTTACTGTAAGATCGACTAACCAAAAATGTTTTGCAATCGATGATTGCACTAAAACTACTTGATACTTTTAGTTAAAATTCAACACAGTATCTGTTGAATTATTACTCTAAATGAAGACATTTTACTCAATAGCTTTAGATGTTTTGGTTGGTCTACAACGATCGACAAAAAGTGTGAGTTTAGCGCGCGTCCCGCACTGACCAGAAAAGGCGACGCAGTGGTGGGAACACCTCCGCGCGGCGGAAAACAGAATTCGTACATTTTAGTTGTAATTTGGTGACCTCGGCAACCAAAGCTGCTATTGCAATAAATTTTTTTTCGTTTACCGTATTTCTTTCTCAGCTTCAATTTCATGCTAACTAAGGGGTTATGACAGTGTTAAAATTTTGAAAATATCCATTTTTTTTTATTCACTTTTTTCATAGTTAATAGTCTGTACAATATGGTCCTGAAAGCCGTTTTTGGATAAAAAAATTTTCCTCGAAGATATCAACAAAAAACTAACAAATCTGTTTCAAGTAAATTTTTGAAAAATCGTGATTTTTAAATATTTTAATTAGGCCAAACTTGTGGAAAGGATTGTTCTAACCCACTTTTTACAGAATAATTTCATGAGAAATCTTACTGAAAATATGACTTAAAAACCGTTTTACAAACCGTTTTTTTCTCAAGAGTTATTAATTTATTTCCGTAAAATAAATAAAATCTGTAAAATTAATTTTTCTATGTGTGATTTTATGTTACTAAACTCAATGTGTTAAAGTAAAGGCATTCAACAAATTTGAATTTGCTACTCGAATAGGTTGTGCCTCACAGCGTCAGGTCGAGAATGAAGATTTCTGTTTGATCGGTATAGTAGAATTTTCTGTAAAGCAGCAGAAAGTAGCCAAACAGCTGTTTTTCATCCAAGACACTAGATCAGTGCAGTTAGTCTGCTAGCTGCTGTAGCAATGCTTATAACCTTATAGTGGTGTTGCAAAAGTGCAAGAGCTTCTGCAGAGTAGAAAAATTATTCAGATAAGTATTGGAAACTAATTAGTAATAACAGTGTTCATAAAGAGCTTTTTCTTTGTTGGTTTATTTTTTGCTTTTAGGTATACGGGTGCAAGCCAGCAAAATGGGAGCTTATATTGACTGCCTGAAGTATTATTTTGCATACTTTTTAAGAACTTGAAGTGTATTTAATAATGGTAAGTATTGTATGTAACTGTATTTCATAAACATAACGTGATTATGAATAGCTAATGATAATTTTTATTTTATTTTCAGCTTCTAAATGCTATTATCACACAGCATGACAAGCGCATACCATCAAATATACTTTGTTGTATGTATATTTGAATACCAGAAGCAAATCAAGGTATGCCGGATATTTTCTGTAAGTATAGCTAAGTTCATTTGAATGATTTACATTATAAACTTTAAATGCCTTTTACTCAAATTTAGTTTTTTCATGCTTTTTGTGTACTTGCCGCAGCTTTCTGAAGGAACCGTACTATCAATCATGATGATCCAAAGTGGGAAACCTTCTTTATGAGTATGGTCACAAACTGAGTGGAGCAGAATTGGCAAAGGTAAGTTCAAAGTGAATGTTACGTATGTTTGTATATGTAACATTCACTATAATTACTAATATTGCCAATGTATGTTTAATTAATTATATTAATTTTGTGTTTTTCAGGAATCTGTTCCACTTAGTCTGAGACCAGACTCATAATGAAGATTTGGCACTTTGATTCATCAGGATTGATGGTACGGTTCGATCAGAAACATGCGGCAAGTAAATAAATGTGATGAAAATCATGATTTTTGGTAATCAAATACCTTTAATTGTTTTTAAATGTTACACTCACTTTATGCATATTATTTATGCATAAAAATAATATATAATACTTGTATTTGAAAGAAAAAATATAGTTTTTAGAGCACCTATATATCTATTAATTTTTTACAACACTAACAATTTTTCTTTTTTTTCAGGTTTTAACACTCTCATAACCCCTTAAATTTTCATAGGTGCAATGCAAACACCCCAAATCAACGATTCTTGCGAAAAAAAAACTTTTTTGGCTATGTACATAGCTTTTATATGCATGCTTTGTTCTACTATCATTATATAAGTCTTTACATTCATCATAAAAATGTTCTGCAATGCAAACACGTTAAATGAAAACAATATTTATTGCACTAGAAGCTTTGATGACCGAGATAATCAAATTGCAACTAAGGTGTACGAGTTCTGTTCGCCGCCGCGTAGCGGTATTGTCGCCATCGCACCGTCTTGCCCGCCGCGCACGCTGAACTCGGATTGTTTGTCAGTCGTTTTAGACGAACTAAAACATGTAGAGCTATCGGGTAAAGAAATTCAATTCTAAACAGCTTTTATGTCTAGTCATTTTCTCGTAAAGTCAATAATAATAAATCTATTTTGATGAATGAAAAACATGCGTTTTTTTTCACTTAATTTGCAAAAAAATAATTTTCCCGATCAACTCCGTTCTAGACATTTTAATCCTATAATCAGAGCATCGTCGATTATAAATTCCATCAATAAAACTCACTATAGAAGAAATTGCCGTCCTAAACTCCCTGACTCCTGGACTATTTTGAATTCACGACTATAAAATGATTGGAGTATTTCTAATATTTTAAATAATAAAAATTTTAATATATACATACCATTGTCTTATTGTTCATAAGGCCGTATATAAATTAAAATCACAGGATGTTTTGCAACTATTTTCAAGTGTTCAAGTGTTCTGTTCCGATCTATGACTGATTTTTTGTAAAAGCTATTCGAATTATCAGAAGTAGATGTATGTAAAAGAGCAAAGTAAGGTTGAGCTTTAATAACTACTTTATTAATGTGCTCCCTTGTGCTGCCAGACTCGAACTGAACAGTCAGTCAAAAGCTCTATGCTCAATAGGTCCTCCGGTTATGATGTTATTGCAATTTTGTTTATACAAATATGAGTATATATGTGTGTGAATATATGTGTGTGTCACTCGATACATTTCTTTCTTCAAATTATGACCTCATTATATTGGACTTTCATAATGGATATAGGAGTATTTCTTAGTACAGCTATAAAGAATACAAATGTGTGTATATATATCAGTAAAAGTAAACTGAAACTGAGTTCGACCGTCGCGACTCGCAATCGACGGTTTAGATATAAAGCAGTGACACTTATAAAGTAAACCACGAATTATATTAATTATAACATTCCAATGTATAATCATACGTCAAAATTTTATTTTTCTAATTAATTTATAAATTTTAGATTCACAAAATATTTTACATATTCAATAGCGTATACCAATAGAACTATTGGCAATAGATAGAATGAGTACATTTATTTATTCCCAATCTTTAAGCATTAATATAAATAAATATATATGTAAAATATTTATTGACAATGCGTGTTTTTAATAAGCGATAAATCTTTTCAGTTAATTTAAAAGTATATCTGGTGTATTTTTGTTTTTATATTCCTCGCTGTAACTAAGAATCATTCGTTGCATCTTTTTCTATAGTACCACATTTATCCAGAATTATCAATGAGAACGCTCGATCGAAACGTCTGTACAGTTGAACACTTTAATGAAACAACTTCGGCTACATATTCTGTACACTTTTTTACGTGCACTTAATAATAAAAATGCTACAAAAAATAAACAAAAAAAAATGCATTTTTGGACATAATTTTGCAATAATAACAATGCTTTTTGATAGTTATCAGTAGTCGAACCATTACCAGTTCCATAAAAAAAACTGCTGGTGGCACGAATTTTCAGTGAAAATCCCTTGAGGCCCCGACTACTGAGTAAAATGCATAACAGACATCTGAAATTCGTATTCATTATACTCAATAATACTAGTACACGCATTCCTAAATAATAATAATAATAATAATAATAATAATAATAATAATAATAATAATAATAATAATATTAATAAGATTAATAATAATAATGTATGCATTTTGTATTTGACAAAATATTGTCGGTTATGTGTGTAGGGGGGCCTTTGCTGGGGGACGTTGGACGGAGGAGCCGAGGGAGTGCGGCCAGGGGAAATAAGAAGCCTAAGGCTGTAGTGTTGGCGTAACGTATTTATTCCCTGTTCGTGGCGTGTGGGCCGCTCTCCAAGCGGGCGACTAGTATGGTGGGCTCTAGGCGGTGGACTGACGCGCTTCGCTCCGCTCAGGGCTCTCCTGCTCTACTCTCTGCTCGGTGCTGCGCCTGCCGGCGGGCCGAGCCCCTACAGTACTCCCCCCGAAATGGAGAAAATGCTTGCATTTTGTGTGCAAGTTACAAAAAGAAATTTTGCAAGTCCGGGGTTGTTGCAGGTTACATGCTGAAAGTTGAGCGAAAGCTACGGTATTTTCGGTTTGATTGGGCCCGGAGAGGACGTACATAATGCTTGTGTTTTGCAGAGATTGTGTCATACAATGATTGAAAGTTTACAATGATGCCTTAGTCTAGTGGTTGATAAGTTTTTTTTTCTTTACAAAGATTAGCGGTTTTCCAACGGAACTGCGCTTTTTGTACGTATTTGCGTTAGCTAAACGTCGGTTGTTGCTTTTCGCGACGGCGGGGTGCTCTAGTTTTCCGAGCTGGAGTCAGAGTCTCCGGCCGATGCGCCTCTGACTTGGTAGGTGTCGTGCGGTCCTCGTACCCAATCGCAGGGTAGCCTGCAGTTTCTCGCCTTTTTGCCGAAGAGCGAGTGGTAGTAGCATCTCGACTCCTCCCGTGGACTGGCTGGGGTGCCGTCGCGAGACTTGGATTTGGATCTAGCCTGATCCTTTTGTTTGTCTCGTGACTGGTCTCTGGACCTCGAGCGATATCTGGAACGGCTTCTGGAGGGTCGAAAATTGGCGAGCGACCTCTCAAGTGCTGCGAGCCTGCCCTCCAAGGTGCTCTGAAGTGGCGTTGCTGAAGGAGGTGCAGCGCTCGGTGCGGCGACCGCGTTGATAGTTGTGCTCTGCGTCGGAGCTGCGAGCGCCATGACTTGTGCTGCATTGAGGATGTCAAAAGCCTGGTCTGCAACGACGGTGAGCTGTGACTCGTCTCTGGTTCCCAGGAGTGCGATGGCGACCTGAGGCGGGATTCTTGTTTTCCAATATTCGATCGTCGTGGCGTGAGCCACTCTGTCTTTCCCCAGTGCCATCATTTCTGCCAGGAGCTCGGAGGGTCTCTTGCTGCCCATGTATGCTCCGGCGAAGAGTCGTTTTATTTGTTGATGCGCGCTCTCTGCATACTTGTCGATGAGGTACGATTTTAATCGCTCGTACTTGTGGCCTCTCGTCAACGTGGAGAGAGTGTACTGCAGGTCCTTGTGGACGTCCTGCGGCAGGTAGCGGCATACGTAGTTGAACTTGGCCTCGTCGTCTGTGGCATTTTCGGCTCTGAAGGAGTCCTCCAGTTGATTGAACCAGCCCGCCGGATCGTGCTTATAAAAGGTCCAGAACGTGATATTGCGCGTGCTGGCGAACACTGATGAGTTGTTCGTGTTTGAGTTGTCCGGTGGGGTGGCTGAGGCCGTCTGTGGTGCTGGCCTGGTCGTGGTGGGCATTTCTGAGCCTGTTGGAGGCTGCTCCGAGCCCCACAGCGCATGCGTGGTAGGCGTTGGAGTAGCCTGTGGTGCCGGTGACGGTGCTAGTCCCGAATCGCCGAATCAGTCTGCGAAATTCGCCATCTGTGCCTGGAAACGCTCGAACATCTCCTGCAGCCGTTGGTCGTGAGCTTGTTGTTGCCTTTGCAGCTGAGCCTCCTGGGCTTCTTGTTGACTGTGAAGTTACGCCCGGAGTTGGCGAAGTTGGCTCTCTAATCGTGCCACTTCTTCTGCGGGGGTCTGATGAGCTGGTTGCCTTGTGTCGTCGGTTCGTTGGGTGAACCGTCCCCCGACCTGAGGCGAGTTTAACACCGGTGGTGGTGGGACTCTTGAAGTCGGCTGCAGCGGCTGTAACTGCAGGATCGGAAGGTCTCGTGGACTATCCTGCGACGTGCTTGCCGATGCGTGAAGCCCTTCAGTGACTTCAGTGTTGAGCGTCGGCTGTGCGTTGGACTCCTCGTTGTCATCGAGAAACCGATTGTTGGCTGCAGTTGGCGAGCGCGTTACTGCCATGTTGTCTGTCTTGCCGTGACTGTCGGGTTTGGATGGTTCTTGGCGGCGGTGGCAGGGAGGAGGGTGCAGCGGTCGGGAAAAGGTTTTACAGGATCTAAGCACGTGCTCCTCGTTCGTGACGTTCATAGGGCGCACCGCGGCGGAAGGTGTGGCTAGCCAAACCAATCCGCGGCAGATTGAGGCGCGGCCTGCGTCGAGCCGGCGTGGTCGATCAAGTCGTTCCCGATTTCGTCCGAGTGCACCCCCGTTGCAGCTAACGAGCTAGTGGGCGATGCGTGACTACGTCGGTTGCGGCTGATAGATTTATGCGGTTCGAGGCGTGCAGGTTACACGAATTGCAACGCGACCGGAGACCAATCCAGAGTGGACTGCGACGCTGCCCGCGTCGAGCTGGCGTGGCCGCCTCGGTCGCTTCCTGTTTCATCAGTGTGCACCCCCGTTGCAGCTAACAAGCTAGCGGGCGATGCGTGACTACACCGGTTGCGATCGGTCGACCTGAGTAACTCGAGGTTAAGTGACTTGCAACGCGACCGAAATAGTCGAGGGTTGCGAAGGCAAGAGTATACGAGAGCGTGAGGTAGAAGATAATTGTACCTTGCGTGAAGTTAAGGATTTAGGTAAGGTGAAAGTCGCTGGCGCTCCGGACTGCGCGAGTGGCTGTGGCGGCTAGTAGGACCCTGTGCCACACTCTTTGCAGCTAATCAGCTAGAGGGCTGCGGTAGTAACCCTAGCTGGGGCTGTAGCTGCTTGCGCGTGAGTCACAGGCGCGCGAGACTCGCACGTCGCGGCTTCGCGACTTCTCCCGGGTCGGCTCCAGGGTTGCGTGATTGGTGAATTATCCCAAAAACAATTCACAATTCATCAAAGGAATTGTGAATTGTTTGTTCTACAATTCACAATTCATCAGAGGAATTGTGAATTGTTTGTCCTACAATTCACAATTCATCAGAGGAATTGTGAATTGTTTGCCCTACAATTCACAATTCATCAAAGGAATTGTGAATTGTTTGTCCTGCAATTCACAATTCCCCAAAGGAATTGTGAATTGTTTATCCTACAATTCACAATTCACCAAAGGAATTGTGAATTGTTTGTCGTACAACTCACAATTCATCAGAGGAATTGTGAATTGTTTATTCTACAATTCACAATTCACCAAAGGAATTGTAAATTGTTTTTCCTACAATTCACAATTCATCAAAGGAATTGTGAATTATTTGTTCTACAATTTACAATTCACCAAAGGAATTGTGAATTGTGAATTATTTGTTCTACAATTTACAATTCACCAAAGGAATTGTGAATTGTGAATCATACTTTCCATCATTAATTATTCCAGGAGGGAATCATGTATTACAGGGTAAAATACATTACAATTACATTTGGAAATTATAAGTTCCAGGTTTGAATAATTCTTAAATACAGAATACTTTAGAATACTTTAGAATACTTTTAGTGATAATTTTGCGAATATTTTTGGACTTTTTAGGATACTTGATTCGACACTTTTTGGGATATTATTGGATTATTTTGGGATTACTTTTTGGGATACTTTTGGGGATACTTTTTGAGATATTTTACGGGATACTTTTTGGGAGACTTTTTTGCATACTTTTCGGGATACCTTTCAAAATAATTTTTCAGATACTTATTGAATCCTTTTTGGGATACTTTTTGGAATACATTTGAGGGGGAATACTTTTTAGTATACTTATTTCGACACTTTTTGGGATATTATTGAGGGTTATGTTGGGATTACTTTTTGGGATACTTTTGGGGATACTTTTTGGGATATTTTTCGGAATACTTTGTGGGATACTTATTGAGATACTTTTTGGGATATTTTTCGGAATACTTTTTGAGATACTTTTGCGACACATTGTCTTTTGTACTTTGTTTGACACTTGGATAGTTTACCGACATACTGAAAAGTCTCGCACGCACTTTTTGCAGGACCAATCGCAGAGACAAACCTCATTTGCTGAAGAGTCTTTCCTTTTATTTAGCATTTTCTGTAAGACGAATTACAGTGATGCCCAAAAGCTATAGAGCGCATTACGTGGAGTGCTTAACGGGCGATCCTATTCACCTAGCCACCTTGCCTGCACCTGGTGCACACGTTTTGCCGAAAAGCTACGGAGCGCACCACCTAATTAATTAATTAATTAATTAATTAATTAATTTATTCAGTACCATCTGGACCAAATAAATTATCCGCTACCATCTTTAGAATCTATTCAAAGGTTTTTCTCCAAAGCCGCTTTATTAGATTTACCAAAGTTCAATCGATTGAACGATGACCGTTTTGATCAAAGAGTCATCCGAAAAGTTAATGTACTAAAAAAAGTTTTTATAAATTCAAATAAAGACTTTTAGTTCTACCTTTTTTAATCGGGGAATCCTGGCATTACGTCGGCCACTTTCTTCTATGTTTAGTTTTATTGTCAAAATAAGTTAGTAGTAATCTACTACTAACTTATTTTGACTATTCTACTTCTTATTTTGCTAATAAGAAAGGAAAGATTTATTCATTATAACAGACGTGATGCAGGTGTATATATGGGGAGGATCGCGTCAAGTTCTCCAAGGCCAAATCCCGTTGTTTTTAGCTCGCGGTAGCGGCATGAAAACAAATGTAAAAAAATATTCAAGACACCATCTCGATGTATTTTTGCTCAGCTTTCTAATGGTGAGATTAGATTTTTCAAAGGTTTTCGTTTCACAATTTTTAAAAGACAAAATCTGCTACGTTTGAAAAAGCGTAATTTTGGAAGTATTTTAAATCCTTTCGATCGAAAGCTAAGGATTTGTTTCTAAAAGAAATGCCGCTTTGCACAGAGTGCCAGAGATTTTATCACTCTGTAACAGAATGCCCAAAAGCGGAGGTGCAGCGCACGAATAAACTTGAAAACGCTGAAAGAAAGTTTTGAAATCTCATGCAAACTATTAATTATAGATTGTAACGTGGAATTTTCCCGCCCGCACGGGAATTCCAGTTATTTACAAAGTATTTATAAATTTTGCGGCTGACTCTTATCTCTCGGCTCGTGGAAACCTGCAATGGTAGAAAACGGGAAATGTGGTGGCAATCAGGTTGAAAAATGTCAAAACATCAATATATATTTAAGAACAATCACGAATATATTCTGTCTCCTTCTACACACTTATTCGTTTAGCAAACAGCTTTACAATGACTCGACATAGATTCATGGGCACGCGGCCAAATTACTAACTCCAGGTTGATCATGAACACTGAAAAGGACCGCGAAATAAACCTCTACGCTGATTCTACTTTATATTGGGAAAAACCAGAGGGAGATCTCGAGTCCAAACCTGAAACGCGAAAATTTCCTCTACGCGTCACTCTCGCCTCAATCCTCTATAGAAAACTCTTTCCGCCACAAATATTTATTCCACCAAAAATGTACAAAAAATATTACCAATTTCCTCTATGATCTACTCCACCAAAATTCCTCTGCCGCCAATTTTCCTCCACACTAGTTCTCCAACGGAGAAACCCTCTCCCAAGCTTCCTCGACAAAATCCACAACTCCAAGATGGCTTCCCAAGAGAAAGAGAGGAATCAGAGTGCGGACTACCGCCAAGGCGTCCGCCGACAGAGTGACGCGGTCGACGCTTCGTCCGAGGAAGGATGCCGCGTTTTTCCCACCCGGCCTCCTTCTTCACGGAAGCGTCGATCTAATCACCGAATTTTCCAATTGGTCCTTTATCTGAAATAAATCCTCTATTGGCCATTAATAGACCACCACTAGTTCATTCCTCTATCCGTGATTTTCCCCAGCGCCCTTTTTTCCAAATCCAATTTTATCATTGGTTAGAAAATCAATTAACGTCCTCTATTATTTCCTTTAATATGCAAATTCGCGCCCCCTTTATGGATATCGATCAATTAATCAATCATGTCGATATCCATCCAGTGGCTCCACCTATAGATAATCTGTAAGCCGCGCGATATTTGAAAATCCTCTATCATCCTCGAGTAAACCATAGCACTACATATGTCGAGTCAGCAAAGATTCCTAACCCAACCTGTATATTCCTCTATACATCTCTATGACGTTCGCGAGTTAACGTAAAGTCAACTCTGAGCGCTCCAAACGCCGTCAACTTCGCGCCACTATATTCCTCTCACTCTCTCTCTCTCTCTCTCTCAAGCGCGCACTATCTCTCTCTCTCTCTATCTCACACACGCTCGACTCCCACTCTCTCGCTCACGCTCACACTCGCGCTCTCCCCTCTACACACCGCCGCATGCATGTAACCGCGTGCGCGCGGCCGCCGGCTCGCTTCCTGCCATGCCCCCTCCCGAGCGCCAACGCGCCGCGCAGGTGGGACTCGGGAGCTCACATCCTGCGCTCCGCACGCGGCCGGTCAGAGGCAACTCCTGCGAGCACCACCGAGCGCTGGCTCCGCTCCAGGAGCTGTCAACTCGCCGAGAGTAAGTCAGCTGGCCGTGCAACAATGATCACGACGCAGCAATAATTATTGCTACGTCGCAAGATATTGTTTTATTATTAAACTTTCAGAAGTTGTTTTATGATGGAAGAAAAGGAAGAGGGTTTAATATAAAAGATGAACTCCAATTATTATTTTGTAAATAACATATTTTTTATTTTTTGTTTGTTTAAAGTCATATGTTGACACCCGTCCCACACTATACCGGCATTCGCCCAGGCCCCCGTGCAATGCCTGTAGGGTAGGGAAAACTCCCCCAGGAGAAAACCTACGCTCGGTTCAGTGCATTTATTAGGCGACTCTTAGCCTAGCTATAAATTTGTATAGAAAAAGTAAGCGATTACTCAGCTTAATTACAAAATTGCACTAAAAAGTTAGGCGATTACTCAGCCTAGTTAGTAACTGAAAATAAATATAGTGAATTATTTAGCTTAAGTATAAAATGCACTGAAAATGAATATGGCGATTACTCAGCCTATATAGAAACTGAAAAAATATATAAACAAGTTTATTTTAAATAAGGTTTCCGCGCATTAGCTTTACTTATTACCCTTTTTTCAAAATTCATGTTGCTCAATCTATTAAACTTGGGCAAGTCTAATAGAGTGGCGCATGAAAACAACCTTTCAACGGAAGCTGAAGAGGGTAATGGCGTATTGTAATGCAAAAACAACTGCTTTACCTTTGGAAACTCATTTAATAATTCCAGTTGTTTGGACGGATGTTGCAGAAACCGCATTAGTTCGTTCTCCTGTGCAGTCTGTGGAACAAGTGACGCACTTGACAAGAAGCTTGTAGTTGAAGTTGCGCCAAAATCAAAAAAATCATCGTCTGCATTCTCATCGACTTCTTCCATAGGAGCTGGCTGTGGATCTGCTACCATAATATTGCGTGTAATATTTTGCACCAATATTTGAGCATCATTGCTTAACAAATGTGCCCAGGATAACTTGAACTTCGGGTGAAGTAACGCTGCCGTTGCTGCAAATGCACCATTCCTTTCTACATTGAAGTAGTCTGCAAAGCGAACTTCTAATTGAGCTATCATTTTGCAAATAACATCCTTAGATTTCTCGATGGTGTTATCATTTAGCAATAAATCCCACTTTCTTCGCAGACCTATCAATGTGGGTAGCATACATCCGTAGTAGCAGTCCTTTTCAGCCTGAAGTCTGTCTATTGCTGCTGCCAATGGTCCAGACCATTTGAGGTATTCCTCCAAATATTTGAAATCTGCGTTACAAAATCGAAATTTCATTTTTAAAATTGATTGTGCTTCTGAGGTTGCTAACTTTTCCTTCAATTTACAAATTTGCGAAACACAATCAAATAAGGAGTTCCATCTGGTCTGAACAGGACGTTTTATCGCTACTCCCAGAAATTCCTTCATACCCTCGCGTGTTTTAGGGGAACTCATGCACTTCCACAATTCCTTGCAGCTACGTAAAGCACTGTCATGGCTGTCCTGAGCTGTTACATCATCTGATAATATTTTCGTTGCATCCGTTGTAGCCAAAAGATTTAAAGTGTGGCTAGCACAGCGAAAATGGCGTGATAGTGTTCTCGTATCTTTGAAAGCATTCTCTATAATTTCGACGTTCTCCAGTTCTTCAGCTGATTCTTCGTCGGAAATTGAACTTTCGATATCCTCCTCACTGCTGTCTTCCGTTAAATTTTCGGTGTTACCACTAGCCACTGCTTCTTGGCTAGTATTCGATTGGGAAGATTGTCGTTCTAAGAAATAATAATAGATTCAGTTAATAATCCATTCAGAAGATGTTTAATCTGTAGGTTAGAGGCAAAAATATGCAAGTATATATTTATTATTTATTTTTGTTTTGAGAAAAATGCTTTTCAATGCATCAAGTTATGTGTTGAATCACTATAAGCACAAAGCAGTGGTAAACTTATATTAAAAGAATTCTCAATTGACAACTTAAAAATATTAAAATACACTCGTTTAATTTTGCCTCTTATTTCAGGAACTATATACTTTACGAACCTATATGGAAGATATCGCTATCATCGATACCAAATTCAGCAAAAGCCTTCACAAAATTTGAGCCATTATCAGTAACTGTGCCAACGATTTTGTCGCAATCTAGAGAATACGCATTTTGGATCGAGCTTAGTAAATTAGCCACATTATCAAACGAATGCGTCCCCGCAAACCTACGACATGCTAAGGCCGCAGATTTTCTTTCAAATATTTCTTCGTTGATTTAAGAATTTATAATATTATTATTTCGTAATAGCTATATAACTAATAAACTAAGATAATTAAATACCCAGTGTGCTGTAACACCCAAAAATCTGCGGTTAGCACTACTCCATGCGTCAGCTGTTGTGCAGACCCATGTTGCGCGTGACAATGCAGAACGAATTTCTTCTGTGGTTTTGTCATATATCTCGTTGATCTTTCGGCTAATTTTCTGACGGCTGAGATGTTTTAGTGTTGTTTCTTTCCCTTTTCTTAATTTCATATCTATACAAAAAACGTTGTTTTACATTAGAATTTTCGAATCATAAACTTACGAAACAATTATAATAGCTTATTGCATAATCAAAAACATTATAAATTCAAAATATTTTTTTTCTTTACAGATTACGTATAGTTTAAAATCATAAGAAATAACAATACTAATAATAATAATAATAATATTAATGATAAACGTTGGAAATTACCATCGAATACTTTTCTAAATGCTGGCTTTTCAACAATGCTAACGGGAAGATAACTTTCAACGATCATGTTTGCAACATTGTCCTCGAATTGTTTTTGATTAAAAGTGCATGTTACTCGGCGAGATGTATTATTACCAGTCTGTATACTTTCTTTCTTTGCTTTTTTGTGTGCTACATATTCGTCATATAAGTCATTTCCATGCTTTCTCTGTAAATATATATTTCTCTATAAATATATATACTTATACGTATTTACTAGGGGGGTTCCCCCTGCTAGTTACTCTCACCAACCCCCTTAAGGGTATCCGATAGCCACTGATGATACGATGAAAAAAAAATGAGATCTAATAAATATAACAAATTACCCAAATCCAAAAGTTACTTCGACTCGGTATTACCTATCGGCATTCACAGTTTGGAATCAAAATATTCAGGCATTTTTCTTCTACAGGAAGTATCTCTTGGATTTGCGTAATTCCTTGTATTTAATATATCTCAGCAAATTTTTATCGTACCGTTAGTAACGGGTCATTAGTAGCTATCTTTTTTATTTGGCATTTGGAGAAAGAAAGAAAAATTATCAATTTTTTGCATTCTGCTATTCTAGGTTCTAAAAATATTTAAATGATTGCCTATGTATAATAATTGTTACCTTTAAATGTCGACCAAAATTCGAAGAAGCCTGGCTTGCTCCACTTATGTCGACATGACAAGTTTTGCATTTTGCTACTATTTGATTCCTTGCAACATTTGATTCACGGATAACAATATCAAAAAACTTTCCATCTAAGTAGCAATAAGTAGAACATTTTTCAAAAAATGCTCTTTCATTATCAGGCAATTGATCGATTGGAGTATCGTTTGCCGGGTCATATGGCGCTCCACTTTGACCACGTTTCCTTTGAGTCGTTGAAGCAGTCGATGTTGCAGAACAGGATGTCAAAGAAGCAGATGACGAATTATTCTCTTCCATTTTGCTACTGATTGAGCAATTGACTGATTAAAACTTTCAATTATGGGATAACAATTCATAAAACTTAAGATAATTTACCACTTAAGATGATATATTGTTACAATATGTCGCAATAGATTATCATACACTGAGAGATAAGTCGTTTAAAAATTGGATTCAAATGAAATTTGATTAAAAATACACAACAATTGATTGTAGCAGTACCTCCTCATGTTGTCAAACGATTTACTTTTTATTAGTAGTGATTCCGTCACCTGTTATAGTGAATAAATCTTTCTTTCCCCATTTTTAAGGAATAGACGTATTCCAAAACAACTTAAAAGGGCAGAACGAAAATTCTGTATTTAGATATTTTTTGATTTACGAATTTTTAAAGATAATTATCTGCAGGATGAGATTTTGCGGCGCGGCCCGGCTGCCGTCGCCTGTTATAGTGAATAAATCTTTCTTTCCTCATTTTTAATAAATGCACGTACTCGAGAACAACTTAAAAGGGCAGAACCAAAATTCTCTATTTTTAATATTTTTTGATTTACGAATTTTTAAAGATAATTATCTGCAGGGTGAGATTTCGCGGCGCGGCCCGGCTGCCATCGCCTGTTATAGTGAATAAATCTTTCTTTCCTCATTTTTAATAAATGCACGTACTCGAGAACAACTTAAAAGGGCAGAACCAAAATTCTCTATTTTTAATATTTTTTGATTTACGAATTTTTAAAGATAATTATCTGCAGGGTGAGATTTCGCGGCGCGGCCCGGCTGCCGTTGCCTGTTATAGTGAATAAATCTTTCTTTCCTCATTTTTAATAAATGCACGTACTCGAGAACAACTTAAAAGGGCAGAACCAAAATTCTCTATTTTTAATATTTTTTGATTTACGAATTTTTAAAGATAATTATCTGCAGGGTGAGATTTCGCGGCGCGGCCCGGCTGCCGTTGCCTGTTATAGTGAATAAATCTTTCTTTCCTCATTTTTAATAAATGCATGTACTCGAGAACAACTTAAAAGGGCAGAACCAAAATTCTCTATTTTTAATATTTTTTGATTTACGAATTTTTAAAGATAATTATCTGCAGGGTGAGATTTCGCGGCGCGACCCGGCTGCCGTCGCCTGTTATAGTGAATAAATCTTTCTTTCCTCATTTTTAATAAATGCACGTACTCGGGAACAACTTAAAAGGGTAGAACGAAAATTCTCTATTTTTAATATTTTTTGATTTACGAATTTTTAAAGATAATTATCTGCACGATGAGAAATCGCAGCGAAGCGCGGCGGCGCTGCCGTCGCTCGTTATAGTGAATTAATTTTTCTTTCTAAATTTTTAATAACTCAAAAAATGTTCAAAATACAGAATTTTGGTTCTGCCCGTTTAAGTTGTTCTCGAGTACGTGTATTTATTGAAAATGAGGAAAGAAAGATTTATTCACTATAACAGGCGATGACAGCCGGGCCGCGCCGCGAAATCTCATCCTGCAGATAATTATCTTTAAAAATTCGTAAATCAAAAAATATCTAAATACAGAATTTTCGTTCTGCCCTTTTAAGTTGTTTTGGAATACGTCTATTCCTTAAAAATGGGGAAAGAAAGATTTATTCACTATAACAGGTGACGGCAGCCATGTTGTGCCGCGAAATCTCATCCTGCAGATAATTATATTTAAAAATTCTTTATTTTGAATATTTTTTGAATTATGTGTTTTTAAATGACCAATTCTCTTTGTGCAAATAATTTATAGTTAATAAAAGTTTACAAATAATTACTTACCAGTTTCCCTCTTTTTGTTTTAATGACCGATGGCCTCTGATGGGGCTCGATTATTCTACCAAACTGCTTTTGATGTAGAATATAACGTAAAGATCAAAATTAAATCAATGTTAATTAAATTTTCGATTAGCACGGTCACTGCACGTTGTAATAGCGAATAAGTGTTTAAAGGAGTTAACACTGATGTATTCGTTAGCACGACCGAAAATGAACTAAATGGTTGCGATCTATACTAAATGACCGCTGTCTATGTATACAAAACACATGTTTGAGTGAACGTACCATAGTGTGTATAGATGTAGATCATGTAAAATATAGATTTTATGTTTTTCCGATCAAAAGGATTCGGCTACAAAGTCATAGGTATTTTGATATACGCATAAACGTATTATGGATGTATCACACGGGCCTATGTAATATATATACAATATACATACATGTTTATTTTCGCATAAGCGAAATTCTCGAATTGGTGTTTGACCTATGGAAAAAGGACAAAGCCATTCACAAGTTCGCAGAGGTTTTGATGCCTTTGTGTCTCTAGTGTTTCGCTAGACGTCTGCAAGGAAGCATCGACCTGCTACGCTTCAGCAATGGGCCTTTATTATTCGAAAAAGAAATCAGCGGAGGAAGGGACGGAGGCCAAGCAAAAATTGCCTATATCTTGGCATGAAACACCACGACCAGTAAGTTTTAATAATATATTTTTAGAAAATTATACACACACACACATATACACAGACATACACACATATGTGGAAATCCACCAGCAAGTGGTACACAAGTCGGTCCAAAAGTTGCACTTTTTTATTTTTGTATAGATTTTTTCTTATACTGTCTATTAACTTTTACTATGCTGCATAGGAAAAATTATCTGTTTATTAAATTACGAAAAAATTAGGAAAATGATGTCTTTTAATTACGCATCGAGTGTGACAGTGAAACGACCTACGAGAACCATGTACGATTTGTGCCACCGACCGAGCTCTTCGACAACGTGACATATCCTAGGATTTCAGACACACAAATAGGTCTAGAGGCTTGGGACAAGTTGGAAAAGATTTTAAAAAGCTGTTATTCTCATGTGAGTGCAAAGATTTTTTAAGTTTTTAAGTGGAAGCTTAGAACAGTTTTGATAGAAAAAAAAATTAATTTTTCATATTTGGCGAGCACATTTTTTTATCAAAAAAACTTTCTAAGCTTCCAATTAAAAAATCTTTATACTCACATGTGAATAACAGCTTTTTAAACCATTTTACAACTTATCCCAGGTCTCTAGACCTATTTGTTGGTCTCAAATCCTGCAATAAGTGAAAAGTCCAAGTCCAAGTCAACGAACACTATCTTATGACAAAGTCTCAAATATGATTTATGATGACTTAAATAAAAAGCACTTGTCGATACTAATATAATTAATTATTAGTATAAATAATTTTTTAGTATTTTTATGATAAATACTAAATTATGTCATATAAGCGTTAATTTGTAGATGTTAATGATGATTTGTAGATGTTGATTTGTGTTAATTTTTCCAGTTTTTTTTCGGCCCGTCTCTTCAAATTACAAGGGGTCTAATTTGGCATTTTCTAAATCTTTTGCCTATTTTCATTAATTTGCAGCTCCTCAGGGAAGTGGTTTTCGACAAAAATATACACAATACTTTTGTTATGAAATTTGCTCAGCTCTTAAAAAAACATCTTCAATGTCGTACATATATGTTATAAGTCTCTCACGGACTCAAAAAAATAATGATAGTTTTTTTAATATAATATAAATTTTTTTTAAATTCAGAGACTCTCATAGGATTATAAGCAACATTTTAACAATTAACACAATTGTTATAACAATTAACACTATTGTTATAACAATTAACACATTTACACTTAACACATTATAACAATTCTTCCGTAAATTGATTTTCCGTCTCTTACCGGGACTCAAGCAGACCGTTTGTACATGATTATGATTATATTGCAGATTGAGTATGGTAAAGAATGGCGCGGCGCTGGAAAGGAACAGCAGCAGCCACAGCAAAATAAGCAGCAACAACAACAGCAGCAGTACCAATCGCAGCAACAACAACAGCAGCAGCACCAACCGCAGCAACAACAGCAGCAACAGCTCAAGCAACAGCAGCAACAGCGCCTGCAAGAGCAGCAGCAAAAACTCCTGTCGTTGCAGCAGCAGGTGATGCAGCAACAGGAGCAATACTTATATCACCAGCAACAACAGCTGACGCAGCTGCAGCTCCATCTGCATCACCTGCTGAAGCAGCAGGAGGAGCTACAGCAGCAGCTACAACAGCAGCAGCAACAACAACAACAACGGCAGCTGCACCAACCGCAGCAAATAGTGCAGCAGCAACAGCAGCAGCAACCACTACAACAACAGCAGCAACAACCGCAGCAACAGATGGAGAAGAAGAGGAAAAGAAAAAATAAGAAGGTGCCACAGCAGGGTCCAGCAGCCCAACCTATTATTTTTTGCCACCGATGTGCCCGGCGAATTATGATATGAGCGGCAATAATTATAATGGTACGTATAGGGCGCGGTACAGTCCCGATGACAAGTATAAATTAATTTAATTTCTTTTTTATTTCATAGGTGTACGTTAGAGAGGGGCTGCTGGGAGGTGCCGACGCAATTGGTATAACTGCAATGGGCGGCAATACCATGCAGGCCGCCCAAAACCGTATTAAATCTAAATAAATTATAAATAAGAACATAATAATAAAAAACATTATAATTGAAAAATCACTTAGTCTTCTTTACCATAATTCCGACTCCATCGTTTATAATATATATACAAAAGAATATTTTTATTTTAAATTGTTATAGTTCTCTGTTTTTATTTTATTTTATCCGTGTTAATTCTAAGACAAACAATTCACAATTCCTTTGGTAAATTGCGAATTGTAAGACAAACAATTCACAATTCCTTTGGTGAATTGTGAATTGTAGGACAAACAATTCACAATTCCTTTGGTGAATTGTGAATTACAGGATAAACAATTCACAATTCCATTGATGAATTGTGAATTATAGGATATAAACAATTCACAATTCCTTCAGTGAATTGTAAGACTAACAATTCACAATTCCTTTGGTGAATTGCGAATTGTAAGACAAACAATTCACAATTCCTTCAGTGAATTGTAAGACTAACAATTCACAATTCCTTTGGTGAATTGCGAATTGTAAGACAAACAATTCACAATTCCTTTGGTGAATTGTGAATTGTAGGATTAACAATTCACAATTCCTTTGATGAATTGTGAATTGTAGGACAAACAATTCACAATTCTTTTGGTGAATTGTGAATTGTAGGACAAACAATTCACAATTCCTTAGTTGAATTGTGAATTGCAGGACAAATAATTCATAATTCCTTTGGTGAATTGTGAATTGTGAGACAAACAATTCACAATTCCTTAGTTGAATTGTGAATTGTAAGACAAACAATTCACAATTCCTTTGGTGAATTGTGAATTATATAATGAATTAATTCCTAAGATGAATTAATTCCTTGCAACCCTGGTCGGCTCACACCTCCTGTACAGCTAACGAGCTAGGGGACCGTGTGATCCGGTTCCCTGACGAATGCTGGGCCTCGCTCGTGCTGTCCGCTTGCGAGATGGAGATGTATGTTGTCGGCAGAACGAGATGCAGGTAGCAGGTCCTCGTGGTTGGTCAATCTGGAGAAGGTCGGATAAAATTGGTGTGTGGATCTTACGTGTGCGCCCGGGGTGCGATCGTATCGCTACCTAGCCTCGCGAGCTGGATCTATGCGCGATGGCGTTGCAAGTGGTTTCCGAAAACCAACTGCGTCGCCGTGCTATTTCAAAACCGATTGTCGCGGTGCCTGCCAAAAATCTCGATGCCGGAAATTAGTGATCAGTTAATTAACGGAAACGGAGCCTAAAGCTGGTGCCGCAATGCACGAAATCGAAAAGCTAAGTAACGCTGCCGAAGATCGAAACGCTTACAATTGATCGCGAAGGTCGTCGATTGGTACGCGTATAAACTTGTATGATCGCGCGATCCCGGGTCGCTTGGCCTTGAGCTGATGTTGTGTAGTCAGTTGAAGGTCGTCGTTGTCGTCTTCTTCTTCTTGATGCCGATTTGGGCGCACGCCGGATTAAGCGAAGTGTTTACGTCGCCGGGCAAAGCGTGTGCACGCGCGGTTTACGAAAGAAAAGCGCGCGCGAGGCGATATGTAAACCTTCGCCTGTGAGGTGACGGTCGATGGCGTGTTGTGCTCGCGCTATGGAGCTGTGCCCTTGAAGAAGTGCGAAAGCGCGCTCTGTTGCCTGCGAGTCGGCTATGCTCTGCTTCGGTGTAGAGAGAGAGAGATAGATAGAGATAGAGCGCGCGCGCTGTTGCTGTGTGTTGTCGCACGAAAACTTGGGGGGAACAGAGAGAGAAGCGCGCCGAGAGAAGCAGTGGCTCTCGCGCGTGTGAGTTTCTCCCCCCCCCCCCTTTTTGCCTTTCGAACGTTGGTCGCGCGTTTTTGTGTGCGCGCTGGAAGAGCGTTGGCGCGCGCGGCGCGTGTAAACAATTACCGTGTTTACGTACCTCTCCCCTTGTGCGTGCCGATGGCGAGAGTTCGAGGAAAAGGTCGAACTCGAGGCGCGAAGATGCAAAAACAAGGCGTCTTTGTTGAAGCCGAGAAAATGGCCGCGCGTGGGCCGAAATGTAGCCGCGCGCACGCTTTGCCGCGATTTATGTATTTACAGGTGGAGAGAAAAATAATTGAAATTTTTTTCTTTTTGCACCCGGCGTGCGCGCCCGAGGAATAAGAAGGTTACCTCGTGGCTTCGATGTCGTGCTGTCCTGCCAATGTGCGCTGCGGCGTGGGCTGCGTGGAGATGCGCTGCTGTGGCTGCCGCGCTGATGCTGCTGCTGTGACTGCCGCGCTGATGCTGCTGCTGTAGCCGGGGCTGTCGCGCTGATGCTGCTGCTGTGGCTGCCGCGCTGATGCCGTTGCTGCTGAGACTGCTGCGCTGATGCCGGTGCTGCTACTGCTATCGGGGCTGCCGCGCTGATGCTGCTGGGGCTGCCGCGCCGATGCTGATGTTGTCGTGGCTGCTGCGCTAATGCTGCTGCTGGCTGCGTCTCCTTGCGCCGAGTGTTGAGTAGCCGCTTTGTCCGCGTGCGCCGGCGTGCCTGCACGCACTGCGGATACAAAGGCGGTGAAGGTGCCGCGTCGGTGTTGGCGTGCACGAGGAGGCCGAGAGGAGAGTCCTTCCTCTCGCTTGCCGAATTTCCGACGATGATGGCGTCGTCGGGTGCCGAGAGTGGCGTCGCTCTTTGTCTTGTGTGCCGGCGTGCCTGCACACACAAGATGGTGGTTGTTGCTCGCTGTCCTCGTCGTCGTGGTCCGGGAGACGTGGTGTCCGTGGCGTCACTAATGTAGGGGGGCGCTTGCCGGGGGACGTTAGACGAAGGAGCCGAAGGAGTGCGGCCAGGGGAAATAAGACGCCTAAGGCTGTAGTGTTGGCGTAACGTATTTATTCCCTGTTCGTGGCGTGTGGGCCGCTCTCCAAACGGGCGACTAGTGTGGTGGGCTCTCGGCGGTGGACTGACGCGCTTCGCTCCGCTCAGGGCTCTCCTGCTCTACTCTCTGCTCGGTGCTGCCGCCTGCCGGCGGGCCGAGCCCCTACATGTGTTGGCGACTGAAGTTCAAATGCTGCTTTTCACTGCTTAAACATACAGTACTTATCTAATTTTAGAGTATGATTTGTCTGTTAAGTGTTGATGATTGTTTTCAATAGAATATAACAAAGGAAAATAACTATTCGCAAATAACGTAGAAGCTATGACGATTCCTTATAATTTTTTTCTCAGCTTCATCGCCGTGTAAATAGTAGTCGATCCGAACAAGTATGGCGAAAAAGAAGTTAATGTTTAAATAGGTAAACAGGTGGGTATGTCAACCAAAAGAACTCATCTTTGAAGTAGATTTTAAGTACCGTCTATTGCTTCTACGACTGCAATTTTTACACAGCGTCCTTAAACTCGTATGCAAATGGTTTCAGAAAGAATTGAGAAAAGAAAATGTTAAAAGGGTCGGGTCAAAAATGAAAATAAAATTTCGGCTTTTGTTGAAAAAAGTAGGTGACATGTCAAAAAGTCTATTAGGTCCGTCACGTAGATTATTATTAAAGAATAATCGATACGTATTTTTTCTTTTTTCAATTAAACAATTATTAAGAACGATACAGCGCGTTGAAACATGCCGTGACGTCACGGTACATTCTATATAGATATACTAATTCCTGCATCGAAACTCACGCCGTGACATCGCACGGCATGTTTCAAGGCGATGCATCGTTGTTAATAATTGTTTGATTGAAAAAAAAACAAAAAATACGTATCGATTATTTTTCAATAATCTACGTGACGGACCTAATAGATTGTTTCATGTAAATAACATGTATTATTATTATCCGAGTGTTAAACTTGCAGCGAACTCGCAGCTGTATATCTATAGCGTGCGTCTCCCTCCACTGCGAGCGGGGAGAGCGACCGCCATTAACGCACTTCTCCTATTCCCGCAATAAGTTAAGTTTCATTTCAATAATAATCGCGATAATTTGCACTCATCGGAAGTGAATAAAATATCGTTCTATATGTAAAATTCTGCGCTCTTTCATTTGGCCCAAGCCATTTTCCTCTACGTCGAGCGGTTTTCGAGAAATAAGCAAAAAAACATTTCAAATGTCGTTTTCTCCGTTATTTCAATTCGCAGAAAGCTAAAAATTTGGAAATCGAGTTTTCCGATCCCAATTTACATAATATCAAAAATGCAGGTTTCCTTGCGGCTTCGGCGATTTCAAAACTAATTTGATTGGACTATCATGCTGATGCTGAACAATGCAGACATACCGCATGGTCACGCCTGCATGACTCTCTTGTAATTCCAATTGGCGCTTGTTCTCTTATGCATGCTGAACAATACAGAGCGTACCATGATCACGCTCACATGAGTACATGACCCTTCTAATTCCAATATGGCACTTGCTCTCTTTTTTAAAGGGATTTAGTTACAAAGTAATTTCTTTTATAACAAATATTTAAATCAAAACATGTATATTTATTTGAAATTGTTAGTAAATTAATACTTGATTCATACTATGCTTCCCTTTTTTAGTTTTCTATATGTAATAAGTAATCATGCATATATAACTATTTATTATCATTTTATTGTATATGTTTCTAAAGTTAAATGTTAATATTAAATAAGTTTCTTTGTTCTAACAGGACTGGTAATTCTCAGAACAAATTTTTCAACGTTGCGCCATAAATGAAAAATATGCATACTTAATGAAAGATACACACTCTGGTTATATATAAGAAACATTTTTTGAATGAGACAGTTTGGGGTTAATCTTTAGAAATGTAATAGATTTGAAAGAAAATCTTGTGTAAAAAATAACTTTTACTAAATAAATAGTGAGCCTATGTATTTTCATAGAAATTTCAGAGTTGTTGCTTAACTTATGCATAAAAAAGTTTTGATATCAATTAATAACTTTCCCTTTTAAGGGGGTCCGATATTCATTAATGACATGTCACTAACCATATGATATAAAAGTGCTTAAATAAAATAAATATAACGAATTATACAAATTCAAAAGATAGTTACCCTCCGTCTTGGTATCATCTATCAATATGCAAAGTTTGAAATCGAAATATTCAGGTATCGAAAAGAATGACTGGAACGAAAATCAGTACACGCTAGTTAGTTGGTTACAAATCAATATGCAAAGTTCAAACTTTGCATATTGATAGATGATACCAAGATGGAGGACAACTATCTTTTGAATTTGCATAATTTGTTATATTCATTTTATTTTAGCACTTTTATGTCGTATGGTTAGTGACATGTCATTAATGAGTATCGGACCCCCTTAGAAAACTAACAATTTTGCAATTTTGTTTAGTTTATTTTGTTTTACTGTGCAATTTTTTTTTGTTTTAATGCGCATTGTTCCAAAAATATTTTATATCTAATATAAGTTAATTTAATTATTTGACTTTTAATCATCTTAAACATAAACAACCAATAAGTTTGTAATAAGTTTATTATAAGTTAATAAATTAATAAAATACCAAACAACTTGAAATGATAAACTCCATTTTGCACTCAATGTTGTTACCGCTCTTGTACCATGATTACCAATGCAGATATAGTAAAATAGCAGCATAGATTTAACAAACTCAATTTAAAGGGAAATGAAAATCAAAGAAATTATATTCTATCATAAATACCTACTCAAGTACCTACTCTTATTTACTACACAACAAAGTAGTTTTCCAAAATACCTATTAAAATTACTTATATTTAGTAAGTTTCATATTTATATAATTTTGTGTTATTTTTAAACACAATATGAACTAACTTAATAAGCAAGGCAGAAGGTTAAGATGACCGTCACTTTCATTACTATTATTTTATAGTATTAAATTTATCATTAACTGAATCAACAAAAACTCTGAGTTCTGAGGTAGCCATACTATAGCATAACTTATCAATTTGGTTTGTGATGATATGAATTTAATAGAAAACAAACAATGATTATAAACAAGTAAACGCCTGGTCACTTTATTGTCCAAATCTTCTTGATATGAATATATAAAATTAATTCTGTTGCAGCTTTTAAAAGGCATTTAAATTAATTAAGGGAATATCGAAGCCCATGCAAATGAGGTACTCCATAACTTCAAAAATTGTATTTTATCATAAGTAATAAATGCTTACTCTCAGGGATGTTGTTACAATATTTTGCGAGGTATGGAATTTTAAGCTTGTAATTCCAAGTTCCGAAACCCTCATATCCCCAGATTAAAATGCTATTGGGTAATACGACACCATATATATAGGTAGACAAGATGGCTGTGGATAGTCGGGAAATAACATTGTGTCTTATGGGGGCTGGACGTATTTGTATTTTTACTGCAAATTTGGTAAATAAACAGTTCCTAAGGCCAGTAAAATTGGATTCAGCAATGTTTTCTGAATATGTTTAGAAATTTTGTATTACTGAACTCTTGATCTAATATTTAGAAACATACACTTAAGTACCAAAATTGGAGGTTAAACCTACTTGTCTGCTGCACAGGCAACTCGACGCACTGACGAATTATCTAGCAAACTAGCAGGTTTAACCTCCAATTTTGGTACTTAAGTGTTTGTTTCTAAATATTAGATCAAGAGTTCAGTAATACAAAATTTCTAAACATATTCAGAAAACATTGCTGAATCCAATTTTACTGGCCTTAGGAACTGTTTATTTACCAAATTTGCAGTAAAAATACAAATACGTTCAGCCCCCATAAGACACAATGTTATTTCCCGACTATGCACAGCCATCTTGTCTGCCTATATGTACGGTGTCGTATTGCCCAATATCGCTCATAAAGTAATCAGAGATTAATTAATATTTTTTATAGGTTTCTAGAAATTTACTTTTTTAAACTCACTGTTTGAGGGCAGGCGTGTTTGGAGGCTTAGGGTTTATTTTTACAGTCCATCTGAGGTATGGAATTCCATCTATACCAATCATACAAGTAATGACACCCCTGTCTACTCTTGTTTACCATATAAAAACATAGTGTTCCAAGGTGGCGTCATAATGATTTATGTTTAGTAAGTCTTGTGTTTATATAACAAGTATAAAGCTGTTTTTTCATTAAATATTTATTAAATAAAATACCAAATTAAATATTCATTCGTAAATTAAATATTAATTTTCAAACTTTCCACAAGTCTTGTATAGTCAAAATTCTAAATGTTTATTCTATATGATTATTTCATTATACAATTTAAAGATTAATTTTTTATCTCTTGATAACTCTTATGCTCATATACATCAAGTTGGAAAATCTAAAACTCTCATCTATGAAATATATGTATGTAACAAAAGCTTTGCATTAAAGGTCTATTGAACTGATCACCATTTTTTTAGTATCATTTTTTTAGTATCATAAAAAATCATCATGTTGAAATAAATGAATAAATAAGTGAGCATTTAAAAAAGGAAATACTTTGTATTTCTATCGAAATATTTTGTAGTTTTTCGAATAAATTATTATTTTCATCATCAGAAGGCAATTAGATTGTAGAATCAACATATAATAATACGTAGTTTATAATATTAAACATAGTCCCCACGTCAATAGACCTTTCTGTTAGGATCGCTTTCCCCCTCATGGATAAGTGAATCGTGAAAGATTAAACAGCATGATGCATTAAAATATTGGGAAATTTAATCTATGAAAATAAATGTGTTTATTACCTCTGATTGCTTACAAAATCAAAATTTTTTCGATTTTACAAGATATGTCCCTGTTGAAAATAACCATATGGTAAAACCATATGGTAATTACTGTATAAAATTACAATATGATAATACCATATGGATTATATGGATAAAATTGTATGGATTATACTATGTGGTAATATCCAATGAGCTAATATTTATTTGTCTATTATTTAGGTATAAGAGAATTATTTATTACATTTTTATTATTATCTATTTGGAAGGAAATAAATTAGTGGAATAGAATAACGTTAGATGAAATATGATTTTATTCCAAAAATTTTATTTTACAAAAAATTCTGTAGTATGCAATACTTAATAATAGTATAATACTTAATACTAGCTGTATAATACTTAATACATAATAATAGTATACATTTGGTACAGCGCATATGTATTGATTATTATCAACAGAATTATTCGAAACAAAGCAACATATTCTGTCCAGAGTATTTGTTTCGATTGCATTGACATTTGGAGAAATTTCTATCATTTGTTTTGTTGAATGCAGGTTCGCGAAAACATCGTCCGTAACTACAGGATGGCAAAGTATATCTGTGGCTTGCAGGAAGAGCCACTTAAGTGACATTTTGCGAAAAATTTTTTTATGTCTAATTCCAGGTACTCTTAGTACCCTTTTTCATTGTACAATAGCAGGATTTCCGAAATGCACAAATATTTTAAATGCCAGCCGATTGCATAATCACTTAACAGCGTCTCTCGTAAAAATGTTACCGCAGAACCACTTAAGTGCACTCGTTTTTTTTGTGCGAGATACACCGCGTGGAGTACATTAAAGCGGTATAATATATATCTAATTACCTATACCAATGTATTCGTCGGTCTTTTTAAATTTAAAAAAAATTTTTTAACGTTTTTAAATTTTTCAAAAATTGTCAATTTGCAAAAACAAAAAAATTACTGGAATCGATCTGATAAAATTCATACGTATTCCTTAGCTGATTCTAAGAACTTATTACTCTTGAAAATTTTTTCCAAAAGTTTGTGGTTTCTGAATAAAAAATTCGTAAAAGTCTTCGTAACGCTTCGTAAAAAATTTTTAATTATAACTAGGGGATCATTTGCGCGCGTAAACGCGCGCGCTGGTTTTGTGGTATATGAACTTTAAATGTATTATGTGTAGTAGGTTAATGTATATTAATGTATTAATATTATTCTTTAAATAATTATTTTGTACAAATTAAATATATTAAATATATTTTTATTAAATTGATGGTTATTAAATAAAACTGATAATTTAAGAAATTTTATTGTATCAGACGTTTCAAGTATAGAAGCACTGTATTAACTTTGTATTAACTCTTTATTTATTTTTCAAAAATTCGATTAAAATAAAACTAAAATTTTTTTTCTTTACTCTATATTCTCTTTGATTCTCTCTTTAAGTATTTTGATAATTCAATTATTCACAGCTTTAACATTATCTAAAATTTAACTGAAGGAAAAAACATTCTCACAAATTCTTTAAAATATTATAAATTAATTAATACTATAAATTAATTTGTCTCTGTTCTTTAATTTCTCGATTCTTTGCTCTTTTAAATACTTGTCTTTCTTGAGTTGAATTATGAAAATTATTCAGGTTTCAAATTAATACAAATTTTACTTAAAAACATTTTCTTTGAAATGCTTTAAAATCTTTATTCTACTCAATAATTCAACTTTAAAAAAGCTCGTATAAGGCTCTTTTTCATCTATAGGAAAGGTAATAGCCATTAACAATCTCTATATTATTCAATTGCCCAACTTTAAGAAAAATATTTCCTCTCAATAAATATCTTAAATATTATTTAAATTAATTTGTCTCTCTGTTCTTTAATTTCTCGATTCTTTTTGCGGAAAAGCAGTGAAGTGAACCCACTTTCCTCTGACACAGTTCACGCGGTGACACTGCCTTTGATCTCTACAATTCTTATATCACTAAAAACTTTGTATTAACTCTTTATTTATTTTTCAAAAATTCGATTAAAATAAAACTAAAATTCTTTTTCTTTACTCTGTATTCTCTTTTATTCTTTCTTTAAGTATTTTGATGATTCAATTATTCACAGCTTTTACATTATTTAAAATTTCACTGAAGAAAAAAAAATTCTCACAATGATATGTTGAGGTCAGCTATGGCAGATCTTCAAACAAGCGCAACTTCGTTTGTCCATTGAAAATGATAACGTCGTTAATTGTCAGTTCCAGGCTTTAATGAAAAACGTAATTGTAACCCTTGAGGTGAATCGAGATCTTGTTTTTTTAGTTCTTGACCCCAGAGCGTCTATTACCAAAATTAACAATATTAGCATTAAAAGATGCAAAGGAAAATAAATTATTAAACCAACGAATATGTTGGAAAAATTGTGAAGATAGATAATGTTCTAAATTAAAAAGCTGTTGTAATTCATTTGGAACATCATCATTATTTTGTAAAATAACATTTCTGGATAGTTTTCTGGAATATTCAAGTGGTTTTGACTATTGACATTCAAATCTTGCAATTTTACAGGAGTCCTTATATCGGTTTGATTGTCATGACAGGTTTTCTTATGATTATATGATCGCAAGATTAACAATTTCATTAATGCGTAGATTACATGTAATAGGAAAGTCTTTTTTGTGATAAGAACGATCATGATTAATTATTTCGTTTAGATACATAAATTAGAAGCAACACTAAGTTGACTACGTCTTTCTAACTTTTCCTTTTTTTTGCATAAAACTTATGATTAGCCATTCTTTTCCTTTGAAGTTTAATTTTTTTGCTTCTATTATCTCATCCTCTGTTTTATTCTATTTTTTGAGGCACGAGGCTCAAAAACTTCTACAGACACTTTATCTCTCACTTTTGAAAAATACATATCAAATAATAACGTAACATGTCATTAACGTGTCATTAACGTGTCATTAACAACCCCTCCTATGCCAATCTTATGGACAAAATTAATCACAACTGTAGTATTTTCCAAATAAATTATGTTACGCTCAAATCGGTCTTTTTTATGTGGTCCATTTTTTAAGATAAAAAACACCACTTTTGGAAGAATGACCGATATATATTGTATAACATTTTCCCTTTTTGTTTACAAAAATATTACAATTTGACCTTCTTATAAAAATTTAGAATTAAATTGATAATTATTAAATAAAACTGATAATTCAAGAAATTTGACTGTATCAGACGTTGCAAGTATAGAAGCACTGCGCATAAAAATTAAAGTAAAATTTTTTTCTTTACTCTGTATTTTCTTCATTTTATTCTCTCTTTAATAAGTATTTTGATAATTCAATTATTAACAACTTTTATATTATCTAAAATTTAACTGAAGAAAAAAATATTCTCTTAAATTCTTTAAAATACTTCTTGCATAGATTTTTTCTCTGTAAATTATATGACTAATATTCAAATATACAAATTTTGTCCAGGTATATAGCAGAATAAATTGATTTGTATCTGTGTTGTTTAATTTATCGATTTTCTGCTCTTTTAAATACTTATAGAACATCTGCTTTTTGAGTTGAATTATGAAAATTATTCACTAAAACTTATGATTAGCCATTCTTTTCCTTTGAAGTTTAATTTTTTTTGCTTCTATTATCTCATCCTCTGTTTTATTCTTTTTTTTGAGGCATGAGGCTCAAAAACTTCTACAGACACTTTCTCTCTCACTTTTGAAAAATACATTTCAAATAATAACGTAACATGTCATTAACGTGTCATTAACGTGTCATTAACAACCCCTCTTATGCCAATCTTATGGACAAAATTAATCACAACTGTAGTATTTTCCAAATAAATTATGTTTTCTTGTACCTTAAATAACAAAAAGCCACCATCGGTTACCCTCAAATCGGTCTTTTTTATGTGGTCCATTTTTTAAGATAAAAAACACCACTTTTGGAAGAATGACCGATATATATTGTATAACGTTTTCCCTTTTTGTTTACAAAAATATTACAATTTGACCTTCTTATAAAAATTTAGAACTGTATAAGATTTTAAAATATGATTACACCTTTAGACGTTATACCTCAGAACAAATTTTAAAATGATTGCAATTTTACCTACTATATCGCAATAATTTGAGTTTCGCCTTTAAAATATATACGCCTAAAAAAATCCACCTGTAAGCGCGCGTTCGTTTTGTGGAATATGTAATTCAAGTACTATATGTGTATAATGTATATAATATATATTGTATTCGTGTAATTATTTGCAATGTAAGTTAATGAATATTGATTCAATAATGTATAGTTATTTTGTACAAATAAAAGATACTAAATATATTTTTATTAAATTGATAATTATTAAATAAAACTGATAATTCAAGAAATTTGACTGTATCAGACGTTGCAAATATAGAAGCACTGCGCATAAAAATTAAAGTAAAATTTTGTTCTTTACTCTGTATTTTCTTCATTTTATTCTCTCTTTAATAAGTATTTTGATAATTCAATTATTAACAACTTATATATTATTTAAAATTTAACTGAAGAAAAAAATATTCTCTTAAATTCTTTAAAATACTTCTTGCATAGATTTTTTCTCTGTAAATTATATGACTAATATTCAAATATACAAATTTTGTCCAGGTATATAGCAGAATAAATTGATTTGTATCTGTGTTGTTTAATTTATCGATTTTCTGCTCTTTTAAATACTTATAGAACATCTGCTTTTTGAGTTGAATTATGAAAATTATTAACGTTTTTAATTAATACAAATTTTACTTCAAAAAATATTCTTTGAAATGCTTTAAAATATTTATTCTACTCAATAATTCAACTTTGAACAAGCTCGCGTAAGGCTTTTTTTCGTCTATAGGAATGGTAATAGCCATTAATAATCTCTATATCATTCAATTACACAACTTTAAGAAAAATGTTTCCTCTCGATAAATATCTTAAATATTATTTAAATTAATTATTTTAATTAATTTTTCTCTCTGTTCTTTAAAGTGGATCTTCAGTGATTGTACTTTTCTTTCACCTGTGGCTCCGAACGTAATGAAACTTAAAGATCATTACTGTGATTCTAAAAGATGATTTTGTGTATGTTTTTAGCTTATTTTACCCAATGATATTTAAGTAATGTCACAAAATATAAGAATTTTTATTAAAATATAAAGATCTTCAAAATATTTCATGCGAACTGGAATTCATACATATTCTTTAAGCCAGACTGCACAAAACTTGGAATTTTTTTAGTATAGTAATTATGCATGTACAGCAGAAATAATTCAAACATTTAATTAACAAATAAAATCATGAAAAACATGAATTTTAAATATTAATCACAATTTAATAATTTTTATTTTAATTCTTACCGTAAATATAAATTCCAACATTTATTTTAATTGTTTTCAAGAACTAATATAAATACTTTTATTCATAAACAGCATTTTTGTTAAACATTTATAGATTATCATAAAATGGCAAATTCTAAAGTAAACAAACATTTTTAGTGAAAAATGATTATCGTGAGCAAACAAAAATTTTTCGATTTTTGATGAAATATCACTGGAAATCCAACTTAATTTCTCGATTCTTGTTGATCTTTTATTAAATCAACGATTCACAGTTTTTATATCGCTCAATTATTTGATTTTTATAATACTCAATCATTATGGTAATCAGTATATTGTTATAATTGGTGGGGCACAGTATGTTCGCACAGTCGATCTATAACCTAAGACGTCGTCTTCGCGCGAGAAAAATAGAACAACGGAACAGACCTCTTCGGACTTTTTTTGATACGCAACAGCTGTTCTCTTATACATGGATTTAGATAGGCCAATGGCGCTGCCCACGGGTCCATCTCTCTTCTTATAAGGGATATGCGCCAGTTTGACCACACCGAGGTTCAAAATCAATCTCCAAATCACGTATCTTTTAGGTTTGGACATTTGTCCCATTGATTAGAGGGGTTCCAGATACATTGCAAATGAATACGTTCTTGAAATCTCGAATTAAAAGAAAAAAAATTGTGGAAAAACCATGCTTTTTTCCTTTAAACCGTTTTTTCTCATAGTTAATAACAATTTCCGAAAATTTTAATTATACCATTGGAAAGGGCATGAGTTAAACTTTAAAAATATGCCCCGCCCGAATTTTTTTAATCGCAAATTACATTAGTTACGAGCCCTCAAAGAAAGTGACCGCATAACCACTTATCTGCAAAGTTCCCGCAGAACCACTTAACTCGAGTAATTTGTTTAGCTTGGGCGTCGAGAAAGAAACTATTTACAAATGTAATACTACGGTTGTATCCGTATCAGATACCTAATCAAATGAGCCAATACTTAGATCTTTTCTCTGACATTTCGATCTTACATATTACTCCAAACATTGAAATAGCTTTTTCTCGAAAATACGAAAATGTCACTGCTGAATATGATCCTCGAGTGCAGTTAAGTACAAAATGATAATGGCCTGCTTAAAAATTTCCTCTAGGATACGGGGATGGTCGATTGAATACGTGCGTTTTTCATGCCAAATCCAAATTGAGTGTTAGAAATAATAATTACGAAAATCGCTTGTATTTCGTCTCAGGAAACACGTAATAACATTAGCTGCCATTTTGTTAATTCTTATCACGCTGGCAGACGATGCGAAAGTTGGAAAAATTTATAAAAATTTTAAATAATTGTGACTTACATGCAAACTTAATATTTCGAATATTTATGTATGTGACAATCTAAGTATAAAATAGCAGATTAATAAATTGTGATTAAAGTCGTTAAAGCCGGCTGTGAAGTCGCGGCAGACGAAGGTTAATTAGTAGAGAAATTGTTAGTTACAAAGGCAGTAACACGAATTAGACTATGCAGTCACATGAAGGACAGGCCATAGCCTAATTTTATTAAAATTCTTGGTCGAAAATATTATTAACAACTTTTTTATAAACATTTAAGTGTTGAAAAAGAATTTTTTTTTAGTTTTTTGTTAATAACTCGAAAACTAATAAACTAATTTAAATGGCGTTAACAGAAAAGTTGTAGACCATTAAATTTTAAACAAATTGAGCTTTTGAATGACTCGATTGAATCGTTTCGTTTCGATTAAATTTGAAATAATAAGGAAATTTTGCTTTTTTTTTAAATTCGTAATTTCGACGTTAATTTTAACCTTTGATGATCGGCTCTTCGTCAACTCGTATTCATATATGTATACTTACATGTGCACATGAGGCAGACGCAATTGGTCATTTAGTTTCGGAGCAATTAAAGTTTAAACTATTAAGTTCAATATCTTGCAGACTGTCTGGATACGTTTGTAATAGGCCGATTTAGATTTGTCGAATGGATTTGAAAAGTAGAACTATAATACAAAAAAAACGTATATCATCATTTTTCATTAAAGTGCTCTTAAATTGATGAAAAACGCAAATATAGTTTCAAAAAAATTCTAGTGAAGAAAGCATAGGCGTAACCATCGGCTGCAGCTTCGACTTTTCTTCTATGGTGAAAAAATAGCGGGCGTAACGGTCAGCACGAGCTTCAACCTTTCTCCGTGCAAAAAAAATTGGTCGGAAGAAGGGGCTACCGTCTGTCCCTCAATTTTTTTTCTCTATGACTTTTCCTATGCTGGATTTTCTCTTCTTATAACGGGTGTACTTCTTATACACGGCATGACTAGTACAGTACAGTGAAGCGCTAGCGACTTTTTCTCCATCACTTTAAATAATGTATCTCATGTATTAATATATATATATATTAATATTAATAATCTATTAAACATTTGATGCAGATTCACGGAACTCGTACAAATATTTATAAATTTATTAGTAAATTATGTTAGTATTAAATTTTTGAGATTTTTCAATTTTTTAAGGAAAGTTTATGAAAATAGAAAATTGTGAATCAATTTTAAGAATAAATATTATTAATTGTATTTGCACAACAAAAATGTTTAATATGTACACTATTCGTCTTCGCTATTTGCATATGAATCATCATATTGCAAATCATCACAATCTGACTCTACTTCCACTTCGGATTCTTCACCATCATCTGAAAAATAATTCGATTTTAATCTGAATAATAGTAGGATCTGAATAATAATAGGCCATGCTATGGAGATTTTTTTATCAAAATTAGAAATATAGGTAGCGACATATGCCATTCAATTAAAAATGACGCGTACTCGTATTCACTTCGTGTAAATCACTTATATCTACGTGAAATTTCTGACTAATATTTGCTTTTAAAATCTGCAATAACCCGGTTGACAAACAAAATCATAAACTTTTAGATATAGTTTTAGATCTTTTCTCATAGTCACACCACACGATTTATTGCGTACACTGGGTATAAGGAGAGAAAATCCAGCATAGGAAAAGTCATAGGGAAAAAAAATTGAGGGACAGACGGTAGCCCCTTCTTCCGACCAATTTTTTTTGCACGGAGAAAGATTGGGGCTCGTGCTGACCGTCACGCCCGCTATTTATTCGCCACGGAAGAAAAATCGAAGCTGCAGCCGATGGTTACGCCTACGCTTTCTTCACTAGAATTTTTTTGAAACTAGATTTGCGTTTTTCATCGATTTAAGAGCACTTTAATGAAAAATGATGATATACGTTTTTTTGTATTATAGTTTGTAAGGGACTGGTTCCCAATAGGCACATACCTGCCACGGTACGGCCCTGCGCGATCGCGAATATTCGGTCGTGCAGTCGATGAGTGTGAGAGCGTCGATCAAAAGCGAGCCGGTCAAAGGCGCGAACGGTCGCAAAAGTTTGAGCTCTCGACACCACTGTCCGGCGAGTCTCTCAACGTCCGCAGACAGTTACGACGAGTCCATGTCAGCCCAATCGGGGTAATTATTACAATCATTGATATTATATATAAGATAGTTTGAACAAGGCATTAGCGGACATTATGTCCACAGCCGTTTGCGCATTGCCAAGAACGTGGAGCAAAACTCCTTCGCGACGCATTGAGTTTTTGACGTTTCGTCCACACATCACACCTTCAGAGGAAACGAGTCCAAAACATTTGCTCCGATCCTCCAGCCTCCCGGCAACGCAGTCTTTCACCGTCACGCTGAAGCGACAACGAGCACGCCGAGTTGAGCGTTTCACATCACACGAAGACATCCGCCTTCGCCGGCATTGTGGAAAGTGATGACTGCGGTGTGATGGCATGTGTGTGTGTGTGAGTTATGAATGAAAGATACGGTTAAATATATGTATGCAAAAGTGTATAAATCTGAAATTGTCATTAATCACTCCTCTCAATCGAACCTATATCACAAGTTCTACTTTTCAAATCCGTTCGACAAATCTAAATCGGCCTATTACAAACGTGTCCAGACAGTCTACAAGATATTGAACTTAATAGTTTAAACTTTAATTGCTCCGAAACTAAATGACCAATTGCGTCTGCCTCATGTGCACATGTAAGTATACATATATGAATACGAGTTGACGAAGAGCCGATCATCAAAGGTTAAAATTAACGTCGAAATTACGAATTTAAAAAAAAAGCAAAATTTCCTTATTATTTCAAATTTAATCGAAACGAAACGATTCAATCGAGTCATTCAAAAGCTCAATTTGTTTAAAATTTAATGGTCTACAACTTTTCTGTTAACGCCATTTAAATTAGTTTATTAGTTTTCGAGTTATTAACAAAAAACTAAAAAAAAATTCTTTTTCAACACTTAAATGTTTATAAAAAAGTTGTTAATAATATTTTCGACCAAGAATTTTAATAAAATTAGGCTATGGCCTGTCCTTCATGTGACTGCATAGTCTAATTCGTGTTACTGCCTTTGTAACTAACAATTTCTCTACTAATTAACCTTCGTCTGCCGCGACTTCACAGCCGGCTTTCACGACTTTAATCACAATTTATTAATCTGCTATTTTATACTTAGATTGTCACATACATAAATATTCGAAATATTAAGTTTGCATGTAAGTCACAATTATTTAAAATTTTTATAAATTTTTCCAACTTTTGCATCGTCTGCTAGCATGATAAGAATTAACAAAATGGCAGCTAATGTTATTACGTGTTTCCTGAGACGAAATACAAGCGATTTTCGTAATTATTATTTCTAACACTCAATTTGGATTTGGTATGAAAAACGCACCTGTTCAATCGACCATCCCCGTATCCTAGAGGAAATTTTTAAGCAGGCCATTATCATTTTGTACTTAACTGCACTTGAGGATCATATTCAGCAAAAATCAGCACTCACACTAATGTTTGTGCCATGTACGTGTATTTTTAGTCCTCATCTCTTAGACTATAAGTGGTTCTTCCTGTAAGCCACAGATATATATTCGGACAATACAGATATTATTCCCTTTCTTCAAATGCTTCAAACGTTTGATCCAGTTCTGCGTTTTCAATGTTGTGTAACGTGGAATTTGCCTCGCCCGCTCGAGGATTCCAGTTAGTGTACAAAAATGTTTTGTTTCACGGCTGGTTCTCATCCTCTCGGAGTCCAGAGTTCTGAAAAACGGAAAACGGGTACACGCAGGGAAATTTCGGTAGCAATAAGGCTGGTAAAATGAATAATAACACAAAGAGAATTAGAATTAACACATAAAACAAATATATTGCAATCTTCCTATTACAAATTAGTATGGGCAAACATATCAATTCTGATTTTAAATACCACATGGGCCAGCGGCCGAATAACTAAGTCCACGATAGCTGGTTCGGGAGTTGCTAAAACAAGAAAAGGGCCGCGAAAATCCTCTACGATGATGCTATGTTTATAATTCAAAAAGGGAATAATAAAGGTGAGATCCGTCTCCTGCTGAAAACGTGGAAAGATTCGCGGAGCTGAAACGGGGAAAATTTCCTCTACCTAACACTTCCTCTAATCCCCCCAATTACCAGAATAAAATATATCCAAATTAATATTCAAGAAACCTCACCAATATTCCTTCCGAAATCCACAAACTGATCCTCCACAATTCCTCCAACAAAAATCCAGAAACAAGGACCTCCAACAAAAATCCACAATGGCCGCCGGAATTCACCAGTAACTTCCAAAAATAAGAAAGACTCAGAGAACTTGGCAGAACTGCAAAAATGGACATCCAGGAACAGAGTGAACGAGGACGACGCTCTGCTCGGGAAAGAAGCCGCGATTTTCCCACCTCGCCTTCTTCCTGCCGGGAGCGTCGTCCTGGCTGGCAAATTTCCATTGGTCCTAGAAAATGATCTAAATAGTCCATTGGCCTATTTAAATGCCACCACAAGCTATCTCTACATCACCTGATTTTCCCACGCCCCCTTTTCTATTCTTAATTTTCTCATTGGTCGAGAAAACAATTATCGCCCTCTATATCCTTGCGAATTTACATAATTGGCGCCCCCTTTATTGATAGAGATCAATCAATCAATATTGATCTCCATCAGGTAGCGTCCTCTATATAGAAACTAAACAGCCGCGCGAGTTTCAAAATCCACCAAACGAAATAAAAGAAACAATTGTAAAACAGCCTTAACATATCGTACTACACGATAATGGAAGCCGACCTTTACTTTACTATCTCACAATTCCCCTATACTCCTGAAAGAAAACCTCTATATCAAACATATATCGATCGCCCGGGAGCAGGCGCCCTCTCGATCAATCTTTAGCGGCCGATAACGGAGAGCGCTTTCCCTCTCCCTGCTACCGCGCGCCGCATGTTCTCTCTCTCGCACCACATGTGCGTCGCCTTCCCTCTCTCTCCCACTCACGCTCTCACTCACTCGCTCTCTCGCTCGCGCTCGCACTCATGCTCGCTCTCTCTCTCTCACACACATACACACGCGCTCCCCTCTATACACAGCGGCGTGCATGTAACCGCGTGCGTGCGGCCGCCGTCTCGCTTCCTGCTGTACCCCCTCCCGAGCGCCAACGTGCTGCGCAGGTGTGACTCGGGAGCTCACATCCTGCGCTCCGCACGCGGTCGGTTAGAGGCAACTCCTGCGAGCTCCACCGAGCGCTGGCTCTGCTCCATGGCCTGTCAGTCTGCCGAGAGTGAGTCAGCTGGCCGAAATAAATAATCACGACGCAGCAATATTTATTGCTACGTCGCAGTTTAATAGCTCAAATTAAAGCTCTTTTCTTTCACTTTTTTGTTGGTTAGTCCACATTTTTTTATAAAATATAGTGTACTATATACATGCTTTCAAAAAATGATCTACTTGAGAAGCATATATTTAGTTCACTATATTAAAAATTTTTAATCTAGATTTATTGTCAGAAAAGTAAAAGAAAAGAGCTTTAATTTAAGCTATTACCCATTAAAAATGAATGCCTAGATCAAAAATTAAAAGGATTTAAAGAAAAAAGCGTATAATATTGGCTATTTTCGTAAGCGTCTGAAACAGAGTTCGTTGTCTTCAAATGTGCCTATCTTTTGATCAATGCATCCGATTCAGGCAATTTTATATGCAAATTAATGGTCTTTTAGTGTACTTTAAGTCCGTGTATATGAAAATAATTTTAAAAATTATAACACTGTATATAACGCTCGTTATTTAATTTTTAGAGTAAAAATCACAGTCATTTTTTTTCAGTTTTTAACCTGTAGCTCTTTGATGATAAATGAGCTACCAAACAAAACTAGCATGGTCCGATAGGAGTGCCCTAAAAAATTAGTATATATACATATATATGTGCATATATATTTAATTACATGTATAAAAATGTTGGCTGTTATATTAATGATATCTGCTATTCACTGATAACTGTGAAAACGAAACACAAAATGTGGAGGAAAAAAATAAAGCGTGGCGATGCGTGCTCTTTGTCTGATAGGTTCACGAAAAGTGACTGCAACTATTTATTTTAAGGGAGTATCCTACCCACGTAGCTAGTCAAACGAGTGTTGATCTACATTTGATTATAGTATTGTCTGATGTGGCAACGTCGCTTTTCTTTGTGAGCGAGAGTATATATGTATATATAATAAGTATAGCTATATGAAGTATCCACGCGACTCGTAAACATAACCTGAAAATGTTGGAATCGGAGCAAAAGGACGTTAAAACAAGTAAATTTTTTTTTTGAAAAATAAACGTGTTACTGAAAAAGTTTACAAAAAAAGGAAACAGGTGCAAGAATTAGCCAATAATTTGAAACGAGTTCATGGATTATTTCAAAGTATTAGCCCCAAACGTACTTCTTCTACCTTTGCTAGTGATGATGTTCCTTCAGTTGACTGTAAAAATCAAGGGGCTTGTTCATCTAATGAGGATGATACTTATCCTAATAATGATATAGCTCCTGATAGTATGAAAGATAAGGCTAGCTGTGTAACTGAAGCTGCTTCATCTATACCTGCTGCTGAATGTACTGATACATATCAAATCAATTCTGAAAGTGAAATCTCAGGTGACATTATTGCTTCGACAACTACTACCAGTATTGTGAGCACTGCTCTTTCCTCTGTATCTACTGATGCCTCTATTTTTTGTGCAAGTGAACTTAACGGTTATGAAGATTTTTGTGTTGAAGGCTGCAGATTAATTAATGTAAAAACTCTTGCCGCACAAATGTTTTGCTATAAATGCAAATTAAAATTGTTTTTATAGCACAGGGTGGCATAAATAAGTATATATTGAAAATATATACTTCCGAGACAGTAGCTGACAAAGTGTATAAATAATAGCTGTGTCACTCGGTCTCTCTCTTCCCCCGCTGTTAACTAGACGGGGGAAAGGATTATCGAGATGTACACAAATCAAATGTGCTCCAATATTTTCCTGATGAGGGCGACAATGATCGCCGAAACGTCGTTTCTTAAAAGAAAGGAGTTTTAATTTTTTTAAAACCCTTTCAAAACCATTGCCTCGGAGGGATCGATAATAACAACAAAAGAATTATAACAAACTACCGAGGGATAAAATCATATTAGATAGTGTATACACACTCATCTAAATACATTAATAATTTGTATACGTTTAATCTTTTTGTAAAGTGCAGAATAGCTTACAAGAAATAGAACTACTACAACTTTTATTCGATGAATGATTTCTTCGCAGTCTAACAAGGAGGGGCCAGACTTTCCGGAGAACCAATCTTGCTGAAAATTTTTCAATGGTTTATTTAATATTTGTGATATGTTTTATGCTAAACCATTGGACAGAGTTATCTTGGGCTTCTTGTTTTTACAATAAAAGAAGCTCTCAGAAAAATTTTCAGCAAGATTGGTTCTTCGGAGAGCCTGGCCCCTCCTTGTTAGACTGCGAAGAAATCATTCATCGAATAAAGTTGCAGTTCTATTTCTTGTAAGCCTGGCCCCTCCTTGTAAGTTTTTATTGAAATTAAGATATTGGGTTAAATCATGTATCGAAGCCTATTTTTTTTTATATTGTAAAGAAATTGTAAAGAGAATATTGTCTGATTGGTATAATTTTTGAGAAACATTTTTTTTAATGAAATTTGTAACTTTGAATGAAAATTGCAGATGTTCACTGTTTGTGTCAAATTATATTTTTGAATATAAAGAAAAAGTATAAACGCTTTCAAAAATATTCATGATGTCAAAATGAAATATTTTTATTAGATAATATTTTAATGACATCATGGGACAAGTAATTTTGTAATTATTATATTTGTATGCATATTTTGATCAAATTATCGAATAAGTGATTTTTAAATTATTAATTAAGAAACAATTATTGTTAACATATAATTTTCCTGATGAAATAATGTAAAATTTGATTTTTTGAATAAATGTATTATGTATATATAAGAATGCTGTTTTATCAATGGCAACTGACAACATTTTCTTCCATTTCCAGACCTCCTCATTTAAATAAAGATTTTATTTTTCCTGATGCAAGTGAGCTGGATATGAAGAATGGAAATATAGTTGATAGTATGCGTGTTCGAATAGCTGTATCATTTGATATGGGGTGGTTCACCCGAGGTACTGGCAGGAGATATGATAGTCTTTCGGGTACAGGTGCTATTATAGGCATTTTCAGTAAAAAAGTCATTGCTTACGTCGTACTTAACCGTAAATGTAAAATGTGTGATTCTGGTATTTCAACCGAAAACCACGATTGTCGATTAAATTTTGTTGGCAGTGCAAAAGCGATGGAGCCTAAAGCTGCTGTTCTACTGATGAAAAACAATTCTATTTTAAAGGCTTGTAATTTAGAAGTTGCCATCGTTATTGCTGACAATGATAGTAGCGCTATTGCTGCAGTACGAAGCGTCAGTAATCACGAGATTATTAAACAAACTGACAAAAACCATACCAGCAAAGGAGTTGTCAACGAACTTTATAAAATCAAAAAGCTCACAAAGAATTGAGTACTGACGCTATAAATTATCTACAAAAAAATTTGAATTACTGCGTTTCACAGAATAAAGGGGATACCGAAGCTATGGCTAAAGGAATACAAAATATACCATACCATGTCTTTAATGTCCACGATAACTGTGGTACATGGTTCAATTATAGAAAAAATCCCAATACGTATAAGCATACAGTTATTGGAGATGGATTCAAAGATCAAACTTTGTTTGAAGCTTTGAAATGTATTTTTAATACATTAGCTAGTAAATGTACTCATTTTTCTGCTGGAGCATCAAGCAACTCGAACGAAAGCTTGAACTCTATGATAGTGAGTAAAGCAGCGAAAACGTGACAGTACGGTTTGACAGCATCAGCAAGTGTTAGGGTAGCTAGTGCTGTCAGTAAAAAAATCAAAGGAGAAATGTACGTTGCTCAATTACGCGAAAAAATTACAGTATCTCCGAACAAATATAATATGAAGTACTGTAAAAGAGTAGATTCGCAATCCAAACAAAGGTACTCTAAGTCATTACTACCGCAATTTAAATTGCGGCGTAAGAAATTGAAAACTAATAAGACTGCATAGAAGAAAAAAAATGAAGGAGTTGAAGAAAACATGTACGAAAGTGACATTGGCTTGCTAGGACCTCTTCATGAGCAAATATGCATTCCTTCATTCGATGAAAACGCAGATCCTAAATTTGTTTTGTTTGATTTAGAGACAGGCGATTTTAGTCAAAACACAGATATTTTGCAAATTGCTGCAAAATGTAAAGATTTTGAATTTTCTGTTTATGTAAAACCGACGCAAAAAATATCGGAGCGAGCGAGTGCGGTGCATGGATTACGACGCGTTGACGGAATTTTATTTTTTCACGAGACTCGCGTCGTTGTCGTTTCCTTATTTGAAGCGTTTTTAGGCTTCTTCGAATTTCTCTGTCTATTTCGAACGAAATGTATGTTATTCGCACACAATTATGTTTTCGATCGTTCTCGAATTATGAGGGCAATAGAAAATGTTTTTATGAAAGAGCAATTCAAAGCTGTTGTTGAAGGTTTTTGCGACACACTGCCAGTTATTCGAGATTTCACCGGAATTAAAGAAAAAGGAGCAAATAAATTAGAAAATTTAGCTATTAATTTACAACTCGATACTGCAAATGCATATGATGCACTTGCCGATGTTCAGATCTTAGATAAAGTGTTATTCAAATTAAATATATCTAATGACATGTTAAAATGCAAATATTTAAGTTGGTCTGATGCTGAAAATAATATAAAATTTGCTCAGAATTTACCGTCAGCTTTAAAAGACTTACGTGCTTTAAAAAACTGTACATCTGTAGGTATTAGAAAAAAAAATGTATGTGCAAATATTACATACCAAATGATTATGGATGCGTACAAAAAAGAAAAGTATCAAGGATTATTAAAACTACTGGGGACGAATGAAAATAAAAAAGTAAAAGTTTCTAAAAATAAAAAAGTTTTATCTAAATGATTTGATTATTTATCTAAAAATATTAATAATTAATTAGTAATTAATAATTTATTTTAGTTTATGTGATGACCTATAAGCGATTAAAAGAAAATTTAATTTTGTTTTCTGTTATTGTTTATTCAATAAATAAATTACTTACTAATTTTTTTTCATTTATTCTATCCCCAAGAATACATGGAAAGTGTATTTATTTGTACAGTATGATGAGCATGTGAAATTTCAAATCGCGCGCTTTTCTAACCGCTTTAGCGACGTTGCCAAATTGTTTCGGTAAACGTTAGGAGATCCGTGAAATGGTCGTGAAATGTTATTTTGTTCTGTTTGTTATTACCTCTACTAATATCATACAAAATTCTAGTGCATTCTCTTTCGTCAATTTTTAATTATCAAGAATGTAAGTGAAAAATGCAAATGTATGCCAACTCAGATGTTTATAACTTTTTTCTTACGCTTCAAAACTACCAAATTTTCACTGTATGCTATTTTCAACTGAATCTACCTATGTACGAAATCTGGCCATTTTCTGTTCCGTCAATCAATTTGGTAGGATACTCCCTTAAAAGCATGCGAACACTTGACGCCTCCTATGATTCCCGGAATCGGCTCGGCATCGGGCGCAACGAGTAGATGCCGGGCCTAATTCGCAGATTCTTTTTCCGATACATTTACGAAAAGTGACTGTAACTGTTTGCAAAATGTAGGCAATAAAAAAATAAAATTTGATGAAAGCAGTAAATTCATAAATATTAAAAATATGATAGTAATAAAAAAAATAATCAAAAACATAAAAAAATAAAATTAAATAGTTATGATCTAACAAATAATTGTAAAAGATCAGATTTTGTTCTCATGACTTATTGTTGTAAATATTGTTCAGCAGCTCATTGGATTCATGAAAAAAAAATTTAACTGCTGTCATAAAGGACAAATTTTTTTATCTTCATTAAGCAAATATAACGATAAATTAAAATATTTACTGTTTAATGATAATGACTTCAGAATTTTAATTATATATTCTAACAGTTTGTTTGCATTTGCAACATTTAGTGCTAATGTTAAGCATATAAATAAAAAGCTATATATAATTTAAAAATTCAAGGTCAAGTTTGTCACATATAAGCCCAAATACTCTAATACCAGAAAATAATAACCCTTCTTGTGGTCAGTTTTATATATATGATGATAATATTGCAGTCGAAAAAAAAATTAAAAAAAACAAGAAAATTTAATTCAAAGTCATTTAGAAATTATAACTAACATATTAAATAGTAATCCCTACGTTAAAAAATATAAATTTTTATATGAATTATCATACATAAAAAATCTTCCTAATTATAAATTATACTTTATACAAAAAAATAATAAATATAGACATTGTTATGAGAAGATATTAACATCTGAATGTACAGCTATAATATTATCTGAATCTGGAATTCCTGGTAATTATAATATTTGCATTTATCCTAAAGTAGAAGAATATAAAGAAGAATTTAAATAATCAACCAACTCATACTTATTTAAATAAATTATCACACCATGTATGTTGATCCAATGGTATTTTCATTATTATTTTCATCCGGAAATTTAGGTTGGAGTATATAAGGTTATACGCTAGGTAACCACCGCCGAAAGCGCCGCCCCGTGGATACTTTATACAAAACTGGCAAGGTCTAGCAGACTACAGACGCGGTAATACTCGTAGCAACACGCGTAAAATGAATCCCTTACGAGCTACTGAAGTTTCTGTAAAAAATATAATTCACGAGTTTGTTGTGTTGTTGGCTGCTCAAATACCAAAAAGAAAAATCCTGAGGTTCAGTTTTACAGATTTCCTGGTCGTCCATGGGAAGATGAACAAAAAACGCAGTGGATTATCGCTGTCCGACACGTAGAGTAAGTATATAGATTTATGTATTTTAGAGTAGACTTACATTAACTTTATGTAAATAATTATTGTTAATTATGAATAAATTTATAATGCAATATATAATCATATATGAACGTACATAGATACGTACGATACTAAAATTATACGTACATACATGTATGTATACTTGCATGTATTTGCAGGAATAGTTGTAAACTGTGGGAGCCTAACAAAAGTAGCAGAATCTGCAATGCTCATTTTGAGGGAGGGACAAAATCCAAAAATTTTAAGGAAAAAAGCAGAGGAAAACATTGTAGGTAATACTGAAACATCTAATTGTGATGACGTCGTTGATGATGATAAGTTATTATGATATATTTTTTATTATATCAAATAAAGTAACTAAATAAATTGATATTTGTAAATTCCAGTTACATTAGATGTCATTAAAAATTCATATAAGCGAAGCAAGTACTCAAACGGACTTTGTTTTAGACGACAACATAGAAAATGTAACTATTTTGTTTTATGCATCATATAATAATGATGTATCAATTCAAACTACCATTAAGAGAAGTAGTAAACCTTCAATCGCTCTAAAAATTGTAGTCACTGAGGAACGTTTCAATAAATCTATTAGTGAAATCGAAGAAAAATTTTAAAAAACTGTCGATAAAAGTTGTGTTCCAGATTTTCAACTGGAAGTGGGTTTTAGTGGATTTGAATCCATTAAGACTGAAGATGAAATTAAATGTGTGGCTGGAGTCAAATTTCTATATTTTATTAGAATTTGTATCAGTTTTTCATCATTAGGACTTATTTTTAATAAATCAAAGCAAACGGTATCGTCTATTTTTTTTCAGTATTTTAGATACAATGATGGTAAAAACAAAACAGAGGCTATATTGGCCATTGAAACAGGCAATAAAGGAGACCATGCCAATTACTTTTCATAATTATCCGAACTGTAGAGCCATCATAGATTGCACAGAATTACCTTGTGATATGCCTCCAACAGTGTAGCAACGTATCCTTATGTATTCGAATTATAAAGGTGGCTTTACAGTAAAATTTTTAATTGCAATCAGCCCATAAGGCCTCATACCGTTTATTTCATCAGCTTATGGAGGACGAGCCACTGACGGCTTTATAACAAATGATTGTGGATTTTTGAATTTATTAGAGGTAGGAGACGAAGTTATGGCCGATAAAGGGTTCCCGCAAATAAGAAGTGAACTCTTACTGAGACAATGCACACTCGTAATGCCACCATTTGCGCTGGAACCTCAATTCCCCCGAGAAGAGGTGCTCGAAGGGTCCTCCATAGCTTCTGTACGGATCCACGCAGGGCGAGCGATACAACGAGTAAAAATGTTTAAAATTTTACGTCATATTAATATCGAATTAATTGATCGAATTAGCGATATTATGTATTTCATTTGCATTTTAGCCAACAATACAGAGCCGCTAATTAAAAAATAAATATTTTGTACATTATAATTCACTGTAACAAAGTACATAAAAATAAAAATTTAAACTGCATGGTTTATTATTTTTTATTAATGATTGTGTTACGTATGAAGGGTGGGTGGTTGGAGTAAGTCGGTTGATTGTTTCCTTGAACTGTATTGAGGTGTTGAAGAGAGCTCTGCTCTGTCTACCGGTCGCCGGTGTTCTATCTGCCGTGCCACCGATGCGCCTGACGGAGGCTGCAGTCTCCTGCACAAAGTGCAAGCTTGCCGAAACGTATAGGTGATTGTGTGCATGTGTGAGTGTGTGTATATCTATATACGTCCCTGATGGATGCCAGCGAGCTCCATGTCCCGCGCGCGTATTTCGCACTACTGTCTTTTTATATTTATCTGTGTGTATGTGTGGTGTACGTGTGCGTGAGTGCGTGTGTGTGTGAGTCTACCTGGCAGACGTTGCTGTCTTACAATGATTATTAGAGCAGGCTCATTGTTTACTAACACTTGTTTCTTCTTTTTTGCGTGTATTCGCATGCACTTATTCTAGTGCAGGTAAAAATAAGGTTAAAAAATTATTATTGATATATAAATTTTATATTTATTACTCTTAAAATCTAAACGTGTCCCTTCGATAGGCCACGCAGATTTGATTATTTTATTCTTTAGTTATACAATTTTTAATTCTACGTTCGCTGTGCGTCGTTCGCCGCGAGCCTTGCCTCGCTGCACGTGCAGTTAATCGCTTGTGTAGCGCGCCTGGTCCTTATCGCCCTTTGTTTGTTTTAACGCGTCTGGCGGCGACGCTCGATCCTTCTTCGCCGATCGCATTCCGGAGTGCGATAATTACTTTGCTCTTGTGCTGCTCGTTAGTACACTGCTGGCAGCCCTACGAGCTACGTCTCCGCGCATGTACCCCAATCAAACCTCGCTACTTTGAGCGATTGCCGACCGCGAGCTTTCCGATCGCGCGTGTTGCGAGTGCTCTCGTGCGTGCGCCAGTGCGTGTGTACAGATGGCGTCGATTATGACCGACGCCCAGAAGGTCAACCCCCCCTGGCACTCAGTCGCGGCACCAGGGAGGCTGCCCTCGCCATGCAGGACGGGGCTGTCCTGCTGGCACCGCTGGGGCAAACGGCGCGGATCTCATCCCGGGGTAAGTTAATACTTCCTTGTAACGGTCGTTGCTGGCTAAAACAAAGGGCCGCGAAAAACCATAATCGAACGACTCTAATTTATATAAAAAAAACAATAAGGGAAAAATCTGCCTCCTGCTGAAAAACGCAAAAAGAGACACGGAGCTGGAAAAGGAAAGAATCCTCCAACACGAGAACCGCTACACCAATCTCTCTTCCCACAAATAATCAATGAAAGATATTAATTAAAGATCATACCAGAAATACCACAAGAACGAAAAAAAACCCGCCACAGAAGAAAATAAGAGTTCCACATGCCTTCTCCAACGTCTATTTCTCTCTCTCTGGACTTCTCTTTCTCTTTCTCTCACGATCTCTTTCCAAAACTTCCAAAACCACCAAGAATCAAAAGGGAGCTATTGCTGGCTAGGGATCCAGGAACAGAATGGCTGAGGCCGACGCTCCGCTCGAGGAAAAAGATGCCGCGTTTTCCCACCCGGCCTCCTTCTTCACGGAAGCGTCGTCTCGACTGCTGAATTTCCTCATTGGTCCTGAAAGTCCCGAAAATCCTCTATTGGCCTAACTAGTTATCCATACCAACTCATTTGCATGTTCCTGAGTTTTCCCAGCGCCCTCTTTTCTATCTCTAATTTTCTCATTGGCCGAGAAAATAATTATCGCCCTCTATATCCTTCCTAAATTACATAATCCGCGCCCCCTTTATTGATAGAGATCAATCAATCAATATTGATCTCCATCCGATGGCGCCCCCTATAAATAAGACCAAGGAAAAACGAAAGAGAGCACGAATTCAAATTCCATTCATGAGTAATTACATTCCACGGTAGACAGACCCTCAATGCCAACTAGAGATCACTATTGGCCTCCTCTATATTTCACTAGGCTTGAAAGAAACTGTACAGTTCCCCTGTACAGTGTTCTGCATTATCTCATCGACCATCATCGAACATCGATCGCCCGATAGCAGGCGCCCTCTCCATCTATAGTTTAATCGCGGTCGATAATTGAGAGCGCTCTCTCCCGCTACCACGCGCCTCGCATGCTCTCTCCCTCTCTCACGCCGCTGGCGCGCCTCATTCTCTCTAACGCTCACGCACACTTCTCTCTCTCTCTCTCGCACACATACACCTGCTCTCCCCTCTACACACAGCGGCGTGCATGTAACCGCGTGCGCCCGGCTTCCGTCTCGCTTCCTGCCGTGCCCCCTCCCGAGCGCCGACGCGCTGCGCAGGTGTGACTCGGGATCTCACATCCTGCGCTCCGCACGCGGTCGGTTAGAGGCAACTCCTGCAAGCGCCACCGAGCGGTGGCTCCGCTCCATGGCCTGTCAGTTTGCCGAGAGTGAACCAGCTGGCTGCATTAAATAATCACGATGCAGCAATATTTATTGCTACGTCGCAATACAAACAAAAAATTCAAAAAAAATTTTTTCTAATTTTATTATACCTCAATTATTGAACAGAATTTTTGTAATACCTCTAGTACAAGATTTTTATAGGGAATTTCACCGAAACTACAATATAAATCTGTTTTACTAAATAGTTCTTGCTCAAAAAGTTGTTAACCTAGTACAAACCACCAAATAACCAATTTTCGCAAAATAACAATTTTTCTTAGTTTACTTTTCTTAAACAACATAAAATTACAATCTCATAAAATAGAGCATATTCAAATTTGAAAACACTAAAAATATTTAATCGATTTGAAATTGCCACCACAGAGTTTGCGCTGCACAGCAATGATAAAGAAGATTCAGTTCTATTTTATCGATACAATAGTTCCCTAGCCTAGGAAACAGCTGTTTGAATACTTTGATCCAGTCTTCAAGTCACCATGTGGTGATGCATTTGTCTACTGTTATACTTATAACCTGTTATTAGTGTGGATCGAAAGTTCAAAAACTTCTACAACAAGAACTCAGATAAGTATTGTAAACTAGTAAATAGTAGTTGTATTTATAAAGATTTATTTCTTTGTATTTTTTTTGTTCATAGGTAAATATGGATTGATTGGCTTTCATATTATATTTGAAGAGTTTCATTTGACATGTTTACAAGAACCTTTAAAGAATATATTAATGGTAAGTAGCAAAAATAATTGCAAACATTATAATATTTGGATTATAAATTGGTATTGACAACTTTTATTTTATTTTCAGTATCGAGATACCATTGCAGACTAATATTCAGCACCCGGGTCACCTAATATACTTTAGCGTATATGTGTTGAAGTACAAAAATATAATTAAAATATGCTAGACAGTACCCGTACGTAATACTTAGTTTGTTTTTGTGATTTTGATGTGTATATTTTAATTGCATTTTACTCGGCTTTAGGATTTTGATGATTCTAAGTCAGTTGTCGCAGGTTTTCTCAGCATCTATTAGACCAATCAAGCTGAAATTTCTTGGAGAACTCCAGGAAACCGTCCTTCACAGACTGAATGGAGCAGAATTGACTAAAGTAAGTTAAAAATAATGTTACGTATATGATCATATATAATATTCTCTATAATTATCAATATTATCAACTTATATTTTATCAAATATTTAAAATTCATATTTTTCAGCAAAGTCTTTCATTCAAGCTGTGAAGAAACATTCCGAAGATTTTCCATCAAGTTTGACCTTTATTCATCACCCGGATGCGGAGATTTTCTGCGGCAAAGCAAAATAAGTGCTGCAATTTGGTGAACTTTACATGGGATTGTTTATATAGTAAGTATAGATAAATAATTTTTTAAAAACATGTAAAATTACATATAATACCTATACTTTAACTTAGAAAAAGGTTTTTTTTCTACAACCAATAGATCTTTTTTTTAGCCTATTAATTGAAAATTGATTTTTTTCAGATTCAACTCAGGCATAACCCCTTAAGTTACCCCCCCTTAAGGGGTTATGCCTGAGTTAAACCTGAAAAAAATAAATAATCAGTTAATAGGCAATAAAAAATTATACATAAGTAGTATCATGAAAAATCTTTTTGGTAGTTCAAATATACATATTTATTGTAATTTTGCATATTTTTAGAATATGATATATCTATACTTACTGCTTAAACAATCCCATGTGTGAAGCACTAAATTTCAGTACTTTTTCTCCTTTACCGCATGATTTCACATCATCCGGGTGATGAATCCAAGCCAAACTGGATGGAATTTCTTCTAAATGTGCCTCTCCTCAGCATGAGCGGAAGACTTTTCTGAAAAATACAAATTTTCAATAATTAGTAACAAATAAGTTATAATATAAGTAATTATAGTGAATTTTACGTATGTTTACATACATAACATTCACTTTTAACTTATCTTGGCCAATTTGGCTCCGCTTAGGCTGTGAAGAAGGGATTCCTGGAGCTGTATAAAAAATTTCAGCCTAATTGGAGTTATGGATCCTGAGAAATCCTGCGGTAACTGACCTAAAATCATAAAAATTCAAAATTTGAGAAAACAGCATTTAAAGTTTTACGTAACATTTAATTATATAAAATGTACTTACAATTTTTTTCCACACCTGGACCTTTTTTAAATGAATAATAGGGATGTCCTGGTCATCTTTGTACGGTTTGGGCATGATCCAAAAATTGTACTCGTGTCCAGTCCTCTGAAAAAGGCAAAATGAAAAATTAAAATAAAAAGTAATTTTTCTCATTTTCAAACATTTTTATAATTAACCTATAAAAATGTTTTTATTGTTAAAAAATAAGTTTATATACTTACATCTTATCAAAGCAGCACTACCATTGTGTACCAAGATTCAGGTTAGAAAAAATCCAGATGAGCCTGATGGTAAGGAAGCAGAAAGCAAGCAGACAGCTCTAATCAGCTGTTTAGCTTGCATTCTGTGACCTACATTCCATTCAGCTACAGACTGCTACAAAGCTGAAGCTGTTTGTGTATGTCAAAAGTGTTTGAATTTAAAATTTAAAAAACAATAAAAAAAGATGAAAAAAAAACATGAAAAAAAAATGAGAAGAAAGGAAAAAATTTTGATTTTGTTTCGAGTGTTTTGGAGTGAAATGCATTTATGTTTATATGTGAGGTTGTGTATGGTGTGTGAGTTTTTTTGTGTAATGTGTAGATGCATTCAATATGCTCCAGCTCTGTAGAAGTCTTCATCCTGATGGCTTCTTCTCCTTCTGGCTTGACGTGCTTCTAGAGTGGACTCCAACTCTCGTTTGCTGGACAATTGAAGCCTCTCCTCATCTTGAGTCTTGGCCCAGTTGACTGCAGAGGATCCTGATGCAAGGCCAAATTTCTTCATGACCTCAAGCATTCCTGCTTTGCCGTCATTGAAGATGGTGACTGCAATATAAACGCCAATTTCAAGGACTATCAGACCACTGAAACTGTGCTTGGGGATGAGTTTCCAAATCGAGTGATTGAAACTTTCATTGGAGTTTTGCGTGAAACCTCCAATGCATCTCTCAAGCAAGTCCAGTTTCGTCAAGTCTTGATAAATGGGTTCAATTGCATCCATGACAGCAGCAGGAATGCTATCCCCATGATGAAATTTCTTCAAGTTGTTGTTTGCCTTGGCTTTCTGCCACTTACACCAAGATTTGGATCCGTGTGGACAAAGGTGGTGAGTAGGGTGTTCATCTGTTGATTTTTTATGATGAAATGTTGCCCAGATAGCGTTGGACATTTCCTCAACAGAATTACTATGGCCTCTGATGGCATTGCCATAGTACTTCGTCAACTGATCAATCCTTTGAGCAGTTAGACGGTTTCTTCCACCGATGCCCAAGCCATCTGAGAGCTTCTGTCCAGCCAAGCTTTTCTTCAAGTTTCGGAGTCTCGTTCTCATCCTCTTCTGAACGTGTCCCACACATTCTTTCTTGTTGATGGTAAAATCTTCATAGGGCTTGGCATCGGAAAGTGCCTTGAAGACCCTGGAATCTCCGTCTCCAATGTAATTTCTATATCTGACCCCATGAATGGACTCCGATCTCTTGAACATCTCGACTACACCATCCACTTCCATCTTGCCAGAGCTTCCTTCGTGATTGGCAGAACATTTTCCTTGGTGGGCTTCATACCATTCCTCGTACTCTGTTGTATCCTCTTTTGGGTGCTTTTCACAAGCCAGGCAAAACGATTGCTTTGGAGCAACATCGATCACCTTTCCATTGGCATGGCGTATCAATGTTGAAACACCTTGTAGGGAAGAGTGGCCTCGTTTCCTCCAACTACCATCGCCTGACACTGTTTCGTGGTCATCTTCTTGATCTATACCACTGCAATCTTCCTGCATAGCTGCTCGCATCGACTTCTGAGCTATACTTTTGCTTGCATCGTTCAAGTCTTGATTGATTTTATCAAAATTACTATGGGAGATTGGAGTAGAAAAATCCATTACTCCGCATAAAGTGCTCAAACCAGCATGTCCATGACCAAGACTTCTCATGGCTAGAACTGCTCGCCTGTTCACTTCGTAAGCATTACTCTGTTTCCCTATTTTTCTGCAGGAGTCGATGAAAGCAACTGCATTACATGAAGTACAGGTGATGGATAGTTTGCTACCAAGACCTCGTACATCAAGTTCTGCAAATCTAACGCATCCACCACAAGCTTTACAGGCCAGAAATTGCTGTAATCCTGGCAGAAGCAATGAAATGTCGAAAATTCTATTTTGAACCGCACTAGGTTCTAAATATTTAGATTTTAATTTTTGCCTAGACCTAGACACAGTAATTTCTGGCTGTGTAAATGGTGCTGAAGTACCTGGTAGAGCTTGTGCAGCAGGTCTTGGACTCCGTGCCCTGGATATTGAAGGTGGATGCGTATCAGGCGTAGGTCCTGAAGTGGTTGCTGTGGCTCGTCCTGATTGTAAAGATGTTGGTCCTGATCCTGATCCTGATCCTGAAACTTCCTTTTGTTGTTTGCGTTGAAAAACATGAGCTCTTCCCTTTCTTCTTCCAAATCTTCCTTTTTTATCTGATGATCCTGGTACTCTGTTTCTCTTGTCTGGATTCATTTTGAACACCACTTTACACTTTTACCTGTACTTTTTTGCTATCAATGTTATAAAATTAATTATTTAATAATATTGAGCAAAGCAGAAAAAAGTATACATTCAAAGCAAGTGGTATTGCTACTGAACTGTATGGTAAAACAGATATCTAGACGAATAACCTTTTCGAACAAGCATCATACCGCCCGGTCGGTAAGCGCGAAATTCAAAATTCGCGATATTCAAAACTTTATTTGTTAGTGAATACTTGTGCCTTTTTGATGTTTTACAAAGCACGATATATAAGCACATGTTTTTTTTTATAAATGTTCAATATAAATAAACAAAAAAGAGTAAATACAAGAATTTTTTAATTTTTTAATTTTTTATTATCAATATCTTTTTAACATTATTTATTGCAAAATAAATATTTTTATTGTATTTTACATACAAATATCATATATATATTATATATTAGAAGCGTTAAAAGTGCGAAAAAATCATGTTCACTTATATAGCACTAAAAAATAAAAACGCGGAAATTACAGTTTTTTTAAAAAAAAGCTATTTGCATGCTTTCCGTTTTTGGTCCGTAGCTTTGAGCCAAATTTTTTTTGGACAAAAGGGACTTCAGCATCGTATTCTACGGACAATTTCCTATAAAAAAAGTCAATAAAAAAAAAATCGATTTTTTCAAGATTCTAACTCAGGCATAACCCCTTAAGTTAAGATATATTTTAAAAAAGAGGGCAGTTGTGGGAAAATTGACATCTGCGTATAGTTTCCAAGTCTTTTTTTCAAACGAGTTCAAATGAAATTTGACACCGGAATATATAAGCATAATATGTCACTCTAAACTAGCGCGCCACATTCGACCTTCGGCCCTTCGGGCCTCCAGGTCTCAGGCTTGCCGCCTTGCATCGCTTCGCATTTTGCATTTAAGGCACGACTGACGCTCGCGCTTCACGCTCGCCTGAACCCCATACGTTCGCGCTTCCCTCTCACCCCATCCTCCTACGTTCGTGTGTCGCGCTCACCCAGTCCTCCTACGGTACTTTTCTAGGGATTGGAGTTTCTGTTGGTTCACCGTTAAGTTTTTTAACGATTAAAATTTTATAAACGTGACGTTATATAATTTCTTGAATTGCTAGAAAACTCTATAAAGTAAAAACATGTTGCGTCCCACACGGTCGGGTCGGGAATGAAGATTACTATATGATCGGTACAGTAGACTTTTATGTGAAACAGCCAAACAGCTGTTTTTCATCCAACTCGCAAGACACTAAGTGGAACAGATTCCTGAAAAACACAAAATTAATATAATTAATTAAACACATATTGACAATATTAGTAATTATAGTGAATGTTACATATGTAACCATACGTAACATTCACTTTGAACTTATCTTTGCCAATTCTGTTCCACTCAGTTTGTGACCATACTCATAAGGAAGGTTTTCCACTTTGGTTCATCAGGATTGATGGTACAGTTCCTACAGAAAGCTGCGGCAAGTACATAAAAAGCAGAAAAAAACTAAATTTGAGTAAAAGGCATTTAAAGTTTATAATGTAAATCGTACAAATGAACTCAGCTATACTTACAGAAATTATGAGGCATACCTTAATTTACTTTTGGTACTCAAATATACATACTATAAAGTATATTTAATGGTACTTGCATATCATACTGTGTGATAATAGTATTTAGAAGCTAAAAATAAAATAAAATTTTTCGTTACCTATTCATAATCAGATTATGCTTATAAATTACAGTTACATGCAATACTTATGATTATTAAATACGATACACTTCAAGTTGTTGAAGAGCATGCAAAATAATAGCCCAGATAGTTAATATAAACTCCTATCTTGCTGACGTGTACCCGTGTACCTAAAAGCAAAAAATAAACCAACAAAGAAAAAGCTCATTATAGACACAATTATTACTAATTAATTTCCAATACTTATCTGAATAATTTTTGTACTCTGCAGAAGGTCTTGCACTTTTACCACACCACTGAGGTTATAAGCATTGTTACAGCAGCTAGCAGACTAACTGCACTGATCTAGTGTCTTGGATGAAAAACAGCTGTTTGGCTGCTTTCAGCTGCTTTACAGAAAATTCTACTATACCGATCAAACAGTAATCTTCATTCTCGACCGGACGCTGTGAGACACAACCTGTTCGAGTGGTAAATTCAAATTTGTTGAATGCCTTTACTTTAACACATTGAGTTTAGTAACATAAAATCACACACAGAAAAATTAATTTTACGGATTTTATTTATTTTACGGAAATAAATTAATAACTCTTGAGAAAAAAAAACGGTTTGTAAAACGGTTTTTAAGATATATTTTCAGTAAGATTTCTCATGAAAAATATTTATTTAAAATCTGATAAAGTAGTATTAATAAACCTCGTTCGTACATAAAAAATAGTTACGATTTTATAGAAAAAATAAAAAATGTAAACATTCCGAATGACCACTGTATTGTTAGCTTAGATGTAAAATCGTTATATAGAAATATTGATAGAGCATTAGTCATGCAGATTGTCGAAAAAAGATACATACAAATAGCGAGAAAGTTTGAAATTCCACTTGACAAGATTTTGGACGCTTGTAGTCTACTTATGGATAATACGTACTTCCAATTTAATGGTAAATTTTACAAACAACTTTTTGGTACACCCATGGTCTCTCCGAATACGGGATTATTCGCTGACATTGTTATAGATGATCTCGAAACAGAGTGCATTTCAAAATTAACTTATCAACCAGTGTTCTTTTTCCGTTATGTCGACCATATCATTGCTTGCATTCCGAAAGGAAAGGTCGATGAAACGTTGAAAATATTTAATTCGTATAATAGTACGATTATCAATCCACCCTCGCAGACTCCAATTTACACATGAAATGGAAGTGAACAAATTCATAAGATTTTTAGACGTATTATTGATGAATGAAGTGGAATTGTTACGTCTGAACACACATATATAACTTTCTGTTAATCGCGATGGTTGCAATGCCTAATTGCATGATCGTCGAAGGTCTTCTCGATGCTTCTCTATAGATGATGACACCTGCGTGAGTTTTTCCTCGATCTTCCACTTTCTATTTCCTCAAGGCGTTGGTTTTTCGTATATACTTATTGCTCATTAATATTGCGTATTGCATTAAGGACAATTCGTATTCTCGAGGTCTTTTTCTAGTTTTTCGGCTAATACGCAGTAGTCGTGAATTTTCCTTGTTGTTGCGCACTTGTTCACATGTTTGTGCGTCAGTTGGTGATGAAATTTATTTATTTCCTTACAGAATAAAAACTGATTGGTACACGAAACCAACTATCTCTGGTAGATTTTTGCATTTTAAATCTCAACATCCGATTAGTAAAAAAATTGTCATTGTGTATAATCTAGTTGACAGAGCGGTAAAGTTATCAGATAAATGTTTTCACCAGAAAAACATTGGCATTATAAAAGGTCTATTATTTGATAATGATTACCCCTCTGATTTCGTTGATAAATACGTTAGAAAATGATTATCTGCAACCAAAATGACAAGACAACCGGAACAACGTGCGAAGAACAATGTATATAACAATCACATTAGTCTTCCGTACATCAATGGTGTCCATGAGCGAGTGCGTCATTCGTTAAAGAAAAACAACATTACGACCATTCCAAAAATACACAGTAATTTGTGCAATATTATTGTGAAAGGAACGGATAAAAAAGAGAAAAACCTAGAGAAAAATGTTGTTTATAAACTTAGATGTAATGATTGCACGGCTATATATGTAGGCCAAACAAGGCTGTCTAAGGACAGTGTCATCTTCGAACATATTAAAAAATACAATCATAAATTTAATTTTGAAAAATTTAGCATAAAGGACAAAGAAAATAATTGAAATAAAAGATTAATCTCGGAAATGATGCACATACATTTGCAAGATAATAGTATCAACAAGAAAGAGGATACCCAGAAACTCAATAACGTGTACACACATTTAATATTCCAGCTTAAGAATTAAAATCGAATCTGTGTACATCGAAAAACATGAGGTGATGCGTGACGTCATAGGTAAACAAACCGCGCGAAAGATTTTTCGCACTATATAAGCGACGGCTGTCGACTACTTCCTCACTGCCGAGACAGTAGCTGACAAAGCCGCATAAATAATAGCTGTGTCACTCGGCCTCTCTCTTCCCCCGCTGTTAACTGGCCGGGAGAAAGGATTATCGAGATGTACACAAATCATATCTGCTCCAATATGTAAGTTTCGAAAGTATCGCTTTTGTATGTATTACTCTGTTCTTCTTAAGTTTGTATGTTTATTGTTTATCTAATAAAATTTGACAGTTTCCTGATGAGGGCGACAATGATCGCCGAAACGTCGTTTTTTTTTTAAAGAAAGGGATTTTGATTTCTTAAACCATTTCTGAACCACTGCCTCGGAGAGATCGATAGAAGCCAACAAAAGAATATTAACTAACTACCCATCGATAAAATCATACTAGGTAGTGTATACACACTCATCTAAATACATTTAATATGACTATAAATTGGTAATGATACTTTTTATTTTATTTTCAGCTTCTAAAATACCATTATTAACCATCATGATGTACGCGCACCATCAAACATTATTACATGTATATTTAAATACCGAAACCAAATCAAGGTATGCCGGATAGCTTCTGTAAGTATCACTGCGTTTATTCATATGATTTACATCATAAACTTCAAATGCCTTTTACTCAGTTTAGTTTTTTCAGGATACTTTTCCACTTGCCGCAGGTTTTCTCAGCAACGAGTGACCAATTGGGTTGAAATTTTAAAGAAACCTTCGGAATATATTTCCTCACAAACTGAGCAGGGCAGAATTAGGAAAGGTAAGTTAAAAGTGAATGTTATGTATGTTTACATATGTAACATTCACTATAATTACTAATATTGTCAATATATGTATAATTAATTGTATTAATTTTATGTTATTCAGGAATCTGTTCCGCTCAGTTTGTGATCAGACTCACAAGGAAGATTTTCCACTCTGGTACATTGATGGTACAATTCCTTCAGAAAGCTGCGGCAAGTACGAAAAAATTATGAAAATCATGATTTTTGGTAAGTAAATACCTTTAATTGTTTTCAAGGATTATACTCACTTAATGCATATTTGTAATGCATAAAAGTGATGTATAATACTTATATATTGAAGGGGAACTATAGTTTTTAGAGCACATATACATGTTAATTTTTTACAGCATTAAGAATTTTTCTTTTTTTTCAGGTTTTAACCCTGTCATAACTCCTTAATTTTGCAGAGATAATCAAGACTAACTGAAATTTTTTTAAAAAAAATCAGTTTTTAGGTTTTCAACATATTGAATCATTCTGAACGTATAATTATTATACGTCAAAAATTGTATTTTTAAAATATCTACAACTTTTATATTGAAGGTTTTTATGTAATACGTATCTGTAATTATTTTCATGTGTAAATTCGATTTTAGCTTATTAGTTTGAACTCTAAGCATTTTCGAGGGTTGATGTCAACAGGAAAAAGTTTTATTTTTTTATGATCTACCACTTTTCTCTTTAACTTTTTTGTGTGAAATGATTATAATTTGAGTTATGGCCAAAAAACCGTTTTTTTCAATGTTAATTTAATGTAAAATTCGATTTTGGCTTGTTAATTTGAATTCTAAGCATTTTCGAGTTTTCATGTCAACAGGAAAAAGTTGTATCTTTCGGAGATCTACAACATCCTATTTAACTTTTTTGTGTAAAATGCTTATAATATGAGTTATGGCCAAAAAACCGTTTTTGAAAAATCGATAAAATGCCCGCATATTTTTTGTATACATGGGATCAAGTCCAAATGAATTCTGTCACAATATTAACATAAACAGAGTTTATAAAAAAAAATTTGGATCGATCAGAATTAGTTTCGCAAAGATAATCGTGGCCAACTGTAATTTAAAAAACAATCAATTTTTTGAGCTTTACAATGTATTAAATCATTTAAATCGTATAATTATTATGGTTAAAAAAATTTTTTTTATAATATTTACAACTTTTATGTTTAATATTTTTATGTAAAACGTATACCTGAAAATTTTTATTATAAAAAATGAATTATTTTAATGTAAAATTCGATTTTGGCTTGTTAATTTGAATTCTAAGCATTTTTGAGTTTTCATGTCGACAGGAAAAAGTTGTATATTTTGGAGATCTACAACATTTCCATTTAACTTTTTTGTATAAAATGCTTATAATTAGAGTTATGGCCAAAAAACCGTTTTTCAAAATCAATAAAATGTCCGCATATTTTTTGTATACATGCGATCAAGCCCAATTTCATACTGGCACTTTGTTATCATAGGTAGAGTTTACAAAAAAAATTTAGTTTGATTAGGACTTATCTGATTGAGATTAGCTTGCGTCCAAATAATTTGGTTAAAAATACATGTAATATTAAGCATAAAGAGCTCCCATTTGAACAATTGGCCGGTAATTGCAAAAGTGAAAAAAACGTTTTTTTGTATATATAAGAGCTGCACTCTCGTAAGTTTTCAGCCCGATTGATCGAAAATTGGCTGAGATATCGCTGGTTACCATTTTTGCGATGGTAAAAGTATAAGGCATTCCCGCCTTGCGGTCGTGCCTAAAAAATCGGGAAAAATTCGTAAAAATCAGAATTAATTCAAGGGGAAAAAATTTGTAAAAGTCGGATAAAGTTAAAGAAATACGAATGCTGGCTGCTCTTGCGCCAGCATACGCCTGGGCTTTTTAATAGGCGTTATATAAATCTATTTATGCTGGAGACGCTGCATTTTCTTCAGAGCAAAGACCGCGAAGCCGAGGCGATTGAAGCCCTTGCACGATTTCGCAGCAAGAGCCTACAGACACCCTGGTGGTCCACGCCATGATCACCGCCGCACGGCACCAGGCCGGCACGGTGCACGTCAAGGCGCTGCACGGTGCCAGGGCGACGACCCGGGGGATTCTGACCATAGCTGGCACAGCAGTTACTACACCGCAAAAGACGAGAGGAGCAGTGATAGATTTGGGTCAGATTGCAGCACGCGGTACCGACGCCAGCACGGCCCCGGTGATCATCGGCGCAGACGTGATGCATGGTCGGACAGCGACGGCGGCAGAAGCGGCTACAATTCGGCCGGCCGGGACGGCAGGCGCGACGCGCCGCGAGGTCCCCATAGAGAGCGACGCGGCAGCATGGAGCCGAACACGCATCATAGGCCGGTTTCGCGAGGCGAGACGGGGGATGACCGCCGCGACAACGCGCTGAGGAGGCGAGAGTACGGCTCCCGCCGCGCTACCCCCCAGTCGCCAGCGATGCCTCCCCCGAACCCTCCACCCCCTCCGACACAGGACATATGGATGGACAGCCATTACCGGCGACGCACCTGCTGAAGCACGAAATCTTCCTAAAGTCTAGCAAGCTCATACGCACGGGCTGATACAGGTTCCCACCAACAATAAAGGAGCACATGGCTAGAGAACTAGCAAAGCTCCAGGAGCAAGGTATATTCGAACCTTCCAGCTCCAATTACTCCCCAAGAAACCGAACGCTCAAGGCTCGTCACTGATTTCCGTGCGTTGAATAGGAGACAGAAGGGAGCTGCCACCCCCTGCTATTTACCAGCGATATACTTGAAAATCTGGAAGCAGCCAACTACATTACCGCCATGGACTTGAAACCGAATGTCCTCTGATAGATTCAGTAGTGTTGTTTCCGTGCTGTGATGTTGTCTAAAGCCAGTTTGACGGCAATCAAGGATTTTCTTTGATTCAGCGTGTTCCACGATCTGATCATACATAATCTTTTCGAGGACCTTGGAAAGGAAGCTCAAAAGTGCTATTGGACGAAAGTCCGAGGCAGCTGATGGAATTGCTGATTTCTTAAGGGGCACCAGTTGGGCCTTCTTCCAAGCTCCCGGAAAGACTCCACTTGACAAAGAGATGTTAAATACGTCTGTCAAATGATTACACAAAACCGGAAGAGATTTTGCGATGACGTTTTGAGGTATGCCATCCTCCCCAACCGCCTGGAAAGTGAAATGAGCTACAGCCAGGACAACATCTGAAAAAGAGACTTTACGAAACGCAAAGCCGTCTTCACTAGCTGACTCGATAATTTTGTCAAGCTTCTCGTCGCCCTCAGCCTGAGAGATGGGCACCCCAGCAAAATAGTTGTTTAATTCATCCGGAGAAAAACCATGTAGCTCTTCATTAGATTGTGGCAAGAGTCCAAGGTTCTGCAGTTCTTTCCAGGTATTTTTTTATTATTCAGCGCCTCAAAAATACGGTTTTGAATAAAACTTTTTCGCGCTTCTAACATACGTTGTTCTGCTTGGGAAGCCAGAGATCGATATTGCTCCCACAAGTTATTGTCACGTGTGCGTTTATACCGTCGGCGAACCTCATTACGCTGATTACAAAGATCTTTAATATCAGCATTAACACATGGTGGTAATCCCTTTTTTTTGGCCTAATAATCTTTAAAGGTACAAGTTTGTCGATAGTGGCCATGATGTTTTGGCTAAGAAGATCTAGTTTACTATCGGCATCTAAACCGGGGCAACTCACGGACGACCAATCACAGGCACCAAGGAGGTGAAGAAGTTCCTCCTGTCTAATAGATTTAAAATCCCTATAAGTAAAGTCGGTAAGGCAGGGGGGGGGGACTGTGATGATTGCATGTCTATTGTGACATCAATGATGTTGTGTTTGCTTGGGAAGGTCACCATCATGTTGTTCGCTTCCAGCACTACGTTATTGTCATCAGTAAAAATTACATCAATAAATGTGTGAGATTCATCTACATGGTGAGTAGCACCATGCTCCACTAGTCTAAAATTTAACTTGCATGCTCGGCTTTTAATAAACCTGACGTCAGGGGACTACACCATCATGTTCGCATTCAGATCTCCCATAATTAATCCATGTTCATACCCCTCTGAAAAATATCTCAGCTTCTCCACTGGATCCAAGTTCTTTGTGAAAGAAATATCAGGAGGTCTATAAATGACAGAAACAAAAATGGGAGGCTCTTTACTTCTCTCTATTGAACACATAAGGTATTCAGGAATACCTGGTTTTCCCTCAACCGAAGTTGGAGATGCACATAACACATATTATGAATGTATAAAGCCACACCTCCTCCCTGCGTATTTCTGTCCTGTCTAAGAATGGTATAGCCGTCAATGTGAACGGAAACATCATGAATGGTCTGCCCAAAACGCGTTTCCGCTACACGAAAAAGATGATAAAGTGGAGAGATCTTCATAAGGAATTGACGAAAAATTTCCATATGTTTATTAAGCGAGGTCGCGTTAACAAAGCCTGCTTTAAAACCCTCAGATATGTTACCTCCTACTTTCATTTTTATTTTTAATCAATTTTCATCTTGCGCCACTGTATTAACGGTATCATGAATTTTATAGGATGCAGCAATTGCATGTAGGTCACCGTCAGTTACTACTGTATGTGACAATTCACCGTCTCGCTTTTTAACGAGAAAACGACCATCTCTATGTCACACATATTTAAACTTCAAGTTGTGTGCAAGTTTCTTTAAAAAATTGAATTGAATAAAAGCTTGTTTACATAGAAATTCATTAATAAAAATTTTACTATCAATAAGATTGTTACTCGTTTCCTGATTAAGAAGCGATACGTTAACATGCCTGGAATTAAACGCAGTGATCCTTCCTTTCGCTCGCATTACCTTGCTGGCTAATCGCTTACTTGATAACGTGACTACCCATGGTGACCTTTGTTTTTGCTTACTTCCAGATGCGTTATTCGAAGCCATCTGATCGATTGACCTAAGCAAAATTTTTGTTTTCTTAATGAAATAGATCCAGCTACGATAACTCTGCTGATCACTTCCACTTCACTGCCAAACGATAACCGTCAGCATCAGGAGAAAGCATGAAAACCGTTGATTGCAGCACTGATTTGCTTGCAGTGACTCTGGGGGCCATAAGATCTTATCACTAGCTGCTGCATTCACAGTTCACAGTGCTTTGGTTATTGCTTGGTAACAGTTGCAATAAAAAACCGCATAAATACGGTCCAAAACTCAGAAATAGCAAGAGCTACTGGTATACACGACTGCGAGCTACCGACGGAGCGCAAAAATGCCCCGGTAATAAATTATTACCGCCCTTCGCGAAGATCGCGAGACCCTTCAATTGCGCTTGGCGAATCCACCGGTGCTCAAGGCCTTGGATATGGATCAGCCCTTCATCGTTACGGTCGACAGTTCCGATTTTGCTGTAGGGTGCAGCCTTAGTCAGGGGAAAATAGGCGCCGATCAACCATGCACCTTCGCCTCACGCTGCCTCAAAGGCAGCGAACTGAGATACCTGACGTACGATAAAGAACTGCTCGCCATGGTGTACGCGAAGGAGCAATTTCAGTGCTACCTGTATGGCCGTAAATTCACCTTCATTACGGACCACGAGGCGTTGAAGCACTTCCATAAGACGAAGAAGCCCGACCTCCTCTTCAACCGCTTAAAGGCAGCATTAATCGGGTATGCTTTCGACATCGTCTAACGCCGACGCGCTGTCCCGCAACCCAGTGCTCAAACCCGACCAGGTAAACCCCGACTTGCCAAGGGAGAAGCTGTACCAGCTGGCTGACGAGCAAGTCAACGAGAGCCCGGACGAGGAAGCTGGCGGACCACCGGGACGCGTGTTCCGCTTTAGCGCAGTGAAACGTTTGCGCAAGAAAAAGTGGCTAACGTCAGGTCAAGCGCGACCACGACATTGGAACCACTTCATAAAAAGAGACGCAGACGAATAGCGAACTACCAAAAGGGCGAATTCTTGGCAGGCCGACACGTCAATAACGGGTTCTACCTCTGCAGGGCGTCACAGGACGTGATAAACTCCAGCAAGCCCGTCAGCATACAGTGGCTGACCAGGCAGGCTGGCAAAGCCGGCGTGTATGCACTCGATTTCCCCGACTCGATTCTGTTCCAAAGCATCCTCACGAACGTAATGCTCACCGCGATCGGGACGTCCAAGTGGAGACTCAGAGAAAGCGAAAGAGAACGCATCGTAGAGATCCTGCGGGAATCCGTGCAAAAACACGCCTTGTCGCAGACCCAGCAACCGCTTCCAGCGACCTGTCCCACTGATAAAGCCAGCCTCATTACGTCCTTCCCAAGGTTATCGACCGCCCCGGAGGATATACAGCCGGAAACGTGGCAGTATCTGATGGACATATTTCCCTTAGGCCGCGAATCAACTCAAGAAGCATCAACGTATAGCAGAAAAACCCCAAGGTTGTATTCCCCGACCCCGACGGCAAGCGTCACCGGCAGTGCAGCACAGGCTCAATCCCAACAACTCTAGCTCGCCGGAGTCGGAGATCACCTTCACAGCCCCAAAATCGGCACAGCACGACCGATCCAGCTACACGGCCGAGGCGCACCTACAGGCAGCCGAGCAACGAGAAGCCGCGGTCGCACCCCTCCACCTCCGTGCAAAGCGCGCCGACGCTCGTCCTCCCCTGGCCGTGGCGCACCGGCACCTCCAAAAAAGAAACTCGCCGTAAGGGTGAGCAGGCGGACTAGTGGTAGCAAGAGGGGCCTGCGTATCGACATCGCTGGAAACAGTAACGCCTCAACAGAGCCCGTCGCAACCACCCCGGTCGCGGCCGCACCCACGCCCCCCACAACACGCACGTCGCCAAGGAGCGGTGACAGGACGCAGCAGCCAACTCAGAGCCTACCCGCTGGCAACCTGCCCGCGGTAGAACAATGCGCAAGCAATATCCTAGGAAACGCGATCCGTCCTCTTCCAGGACATGGAGGTCAACGATACGGCCGATCGCTCAATCCTCGACGACCCAGTGGACGCCGGACCTCTCGAAGATTTCACGGGCGTAAAGCGCAACTACGAGCGATGACAAGCGTCATCATCTGAGAACTCGTCGGCATCATCGGCTAACGTGTTGATGCACACATACATCAAGAAAAACCGCTGCATGGAATCGTACCTGACCTTGCAGCGATGTCTTGACACCCCCAACGATCCTTCAGGTAACTGTCTCTTCTACTCCCTCATCCGGACTGCAGAATTAAGCTTGACACCACAGGAGCTGCGAGCATGCGGAAACAAGGGCCATTCTTCAATCGGAGTACGCATGGGGCAATGTGGATTGCGCTTTCGTATTCGCACACGAGTTTAAGACCAACGTGTGCATCCACTTTCGAAGCCCGGGTGGAAGCACTTGGAGGGCCAAGACTTCACGCCATACAGGCAAATGACGGCACCAGGGGATCGAGCGCGCGGGGATAATACTACACGTAGCAGGTCCCCACCCCCGGATGAAGGGCGCAGCTCAACCCCCTCCCCAGTATTCGGCCGCGGGAAGCACGCGAATCGGAATCTCACCAAAACCCCGGGAAGCCCGGAAAACCCTAGAAACGCCGGCCCAAGAGATAGCCCGGCGCTCGGGCAAGCCTCACCTCCGCTCATGGACATTTCGTGTCCGCAGTCTCCCCTCAGGGCAAGCGGAACATACCAAGAGCTCGAATCGAGCGCGGCAAACAGCCCCGTGCCCCAGCGCGATGAACGGGCACGTCCGGCGAAGGATCAGCTCCCGCAGGACGGGACTCACGACGAAACTTTGGCCTCCCTGACCCCTCGGGGAGAAGCGAACAGCCAGCTGAGATCAGGCCCGAGCACCTTTGCGGAGTCGAACGTCGGACTGGCCCCGGTGGCAACGGCGGCCCTCAAAGAGGATACCCTGAAGCATTACGTTATAGCGCGCGCCAGACCATCGCGTGAAAAGCCGCCATGGGTCATCCACGACGGCGACGAAATTCCGCCTTCGTACACTTACGACGGGTGAAAGAACACCTCTTCGCGTACAAGGAAAACCTTGTTTACCTCACGGCGGCGGAGAATAGACTGTTTTCAGAAGTCCAGAAGGCGCTCGTAGAGCGAGGTTACATCAATCCCGAATGTCTGGCTGACCAGCAGCTCGGCGTCAGTGAGGTGAGCATCTCGGATTGCTCAGGACTCCAAGTCATCGGCCTGGGCGCCAAAAACTCCAGCGACGAAAGGCCCACCCGCAACGACCTACGAAAGTGCCGAAAAACGCTCAGCAGGATAGTAGCGGCGCGTAAGCTGAAGAGCTTCGCCGTAGTCCGAGATATCGGAATGCTGAGGCTAGCCGAATGCACAGTGTTCAGCGACATCTTCGACGACGTCTTCGCCGGCAAGAGCCTCACGGCAGTGTTATACATGAATAATCTGCCCGAGCCGGCTGCGAAAGATCGTTACAAACTAATCAAGCAATATCATGTGGCAGCCGCAGGAGGTTACCGCGGCACCACCAAGACGTACGCGAAAATCGCGTGCGATTTCGACTGGCAGAATATGCGGCATGACGTCAGGCAGTTTGTCGCCCGCTGCGGCACCTGCCAAACAAACAAGTTAGTCCGCATAAAATCGCGCACGCCATTGCTAATAAGCAACACACCCTCATTCTCGTTCGATTGATTGACGCTAGACTTCTACGGGCCGCTAGAAAGGACGAAGCGCGGAAACCGCTACGAAATTCACCCTGCTAATCCCCGGTGAAGCTAGCCAACGCAGAAGAAATCGCGCGAGCCCTCACCGAGAAAGTAATCAGCGTATTCGGCTCACCGGAGGCCATAGTCACCGACCAAAGGACGCATTTTCAGAATCGGCTACTAGAGGAATTTTCCAGGCCATTCGGGATCCGAAAATTCTGCACTACCACATACCATCCGTAGTCCAACGGATCTATTGAGCGCATGCACTACACGCTCACAGAATACCTGCGCAAGTACGTCAAGTCCTTCGACGACTGCGACTCGTGGACGTCCCTGTGACAGCAGGGACCAAGCCGAGAACACCGTCCGATCGGCCCCGACGTATAACGAGTTCATCGAGGAAATGACGGGTAACCTAGAGGTACTCCAGACGGCGGCGGCTATGAACCTCGTGCAGTCTAAATTCCGTTCAAAATATTACTATGACAGGAAGCTCAATATTAGGACGCTTCGAGATCGCAAAAATCGATGTGACATTGGTGGTCAACGGCGACAGAAAAGTGGTCCACGTCGACAAGATAAAGCGCGCCTCGGAGTTTCTACTCGAAACCGATTCGGAACGCGAGAAACCGCGAGTGCATCGTTTTTTTATCGTTTTTTTCCGTAGCACCGGACGTGCAGCAATAAAAAAAACGATACCCAAAACTTCGACGCACCTGCACTCCAGTTACCAAGGCCACCTAGGCTCGCCAGCCGGGCAAGAAGCCCAAATTCCGATGCGGAAGATTTATCTCCAGGACGGCAATCTAGGCCTAATCACCGAGAAAATCACAAAAAACACAATTCCTGCCTTCGCATTCTCTCTCTCTATCTATCACTGCACTTTTATAATAAATCCCCTCATTGCAACACTGATGCTTGCAATAATCACACACTCAGCACATATTGAATTGGCAAACTTTCCTCACCACTGAATTGAAATGCTGAATTTGCATTTCAACATCAAACCGAGAACCCAAATTCAGTTTTGATGTATCAGCAAGTGTCGAAATACCAAATTCTCTTTCGACACTACCTGATATTTCACAATCACACCAAATTATCAATTACACAATTATATTGCTTCCACAAAAATCCAGTAACACTCACTATATGACTCCACGAACCAAACTTTTTTCCTCGCATCCAAAATAAACAAATAGTCTCACAAATATATATCAATTTAACTCCCTTAAATACACTTCTACCTTGTTTTATTGATTTTGAGAACACTTAAGGGACTCAACGCTCATAAAAGAAATCAGACATGGGCCCCCTCGCACTTAGACACTATCATCAACTTTCCACAAACTTCAATAAATAAAAACTTAAATCAAATCATATAACCACTGCAATAAAAAACATATAACTCCCTCAAACAACCAGCTGTAATATATTATTATTATTGCTGTATCACATTCACATCTATGCGTACTTTATGCACCAAAAGGCAAATAAATAAATTTTCAATTATATGTAGCACTTGTATTTATTTAACCTATCCTTTTATTTCCTAAACTTCCCTAAAAATGTATTACAAACAAACATATACGATAGCGCCACTAGGCCACGTCCACTTCAGCGGGGTATAGCGTCCCCCTACTACTTTCGGATTGACATAAAAAATTTGTAAAGACAGCTTTTTTCAATAAAAAGGTATCTGGATGTGTCTCAATATATGAATCAAAGTTAAAGACTACTTTAAAAAATCGAAATATCGCTTGTCAAATATATTTAAAAAATAAAAACAATTTTAAGACTTAATCAATGACAATGTCGAATTTTAATAATGAATTTTATTGATTTTCATCGATTTTTAATGTGGAATCGTAGCGAAATTAAGAAAAAACTCAAGAATACTTTTCGTCTTAGAATTTTTTTTACTTTTTAAATAAATTTTTTAGATAGAAAATATAATTTTTTGGCTTCGACAAGTGATATTTATTATTTTAATTAATTGATAAATTAAATAAATGTTTTTACAATAATTTAAAAATGTACTTTAATTTCTTAATCTATAAAACTATATAACAAAGTATTTAGATTGTTTAAATCAATTTTTTTAATTTTCTCACGGAAGACAACCCATAGTCCTGGGAAAGTTTAAAAGAAAAGCTTCTGATCAAATTGGAAATATTTTTCGTAGAAACTACAGAAAATTTCTTTGAAAACCTGTTATCCAGTTTCGACGTAAAACGCTTCCCTCAGGAGCTATGAAAAAATGTAGTTAATGTAATGCATAATAAAAGTAATGTAGAAAAAAATCTCAAAAAATTCAGGAGAGGTATGATATTGAGCAGTAAAAATTGATCATGTTTTGGAGGTACAACAGTTTTCTTGTTGGAATGTTAAACACGTTTCCATAACCTCTGATAAAATTTTATAAAATTTAATTTAAAAATTTTGAACAAATAATAAATCTTATCTTATCTTAAATTTATTCTTTAGGATAAAATTTACTAGTATTTAAGGTGTTATACCTGAGTTGAATCTGAAAAAAATCAATTTTCAATTAATAGGCTAAAAAAATGATCTATTGGTTGTAGAAAAAAAATCTTTTTCCAAGTTAAAGTATAGATATTAAATGTAATTTTACACGTTTTTAAAAGATTATTTATCTATACTTACTATATAAACAATCCCATGTAAAGTTCACCAAATTTCAGCACTTATTTTGCTTTGTCGCAGGAAATCTCAGCATCCGGGTGATGAATAAAGGTCAAACTTGATGAAAAATCTTCTGAATGCGTTTCTTCACAGCTTGAATGGAAGACTTTGCTGAAAAATATGAATTTTAAATATTTGATAATATATAAGTTGATAATATTGGTAATTATAGAGAATATTATATATGATCGTATACATAACATTACTTTTAACTTACTTTAGTCAATTCTGCTCCATTCCATCTGTAAAAGAAGGTTACCTGGAGTTCTCCAAACAATTTCAGCTTGATTGGTCTAATAGATGCTGAGAAAACCTGCGGCAACTGACTTAGAATCATCAAAATCCTAAAGCCGAGTAAAATGCATTTAAAATATACACATCAAATTTACAAAAACAATCAAGTATTACTTACGGGTACTATCTAGTATATTTTAATTATATTTTTGTACTTCAACACATATACGCTAAAGTATATTAGTTGACCCGGGTGCTGAATATTAGTCTGCAATGGTATCTTAATACTGAAAATAAAATAAAAGTTGTCAATACCAATTTATAAGCCAAATATTATGATGTTTACAATTATTTTTGCTACTTACCATTAATATATTCTTTAAAGGTTCTTGTAAACATGTCAAATGAAACTCTTCAAATACAATATGAAAGCCAATCAATCCATATTTACCTATGAATAAAAAAAACACAAAGAACTAAATCTTTATAAATACAACTACTATTTACTAGTGTACAATACTTATCTGAGTTCTTGTTGTAGAAGTTTTTGAACTATCTATCCACACTAATAAAAGGTTATAAGTATAGCAGTAGACAAATGCATCACTACATGGTGACTTGAAGACTGGATCAAAATATTCAAACAGCTGTTTCCTAGGCTAGGGAACTATTGTATCGATAAAACAGAACTGAATCTTCTTTATCATTGGTGTGCAGCGCAAACTATTTGGTGGCAATTTCAAATCGATCAAATTTTTTTAGTGTTTTCAAATTTGAATTTGCTTTATTTTATGAGATTATAGTTTTATGTTGTTTAAGAAAAGAAAACTAAGAAAAATTGTTATTTTGCGAAAATTGGTTATTTGGTGGTTTATACTAGGTTAACAAATTTTTGAGCAAGAATTATTTTGCAAAACTGATTTATATTGTAGTTTCGGTGAAATTCCCTATAAAAATCTTGTACTAGAGGTATTACAAAAATTCTGTTCAATAATTGAGGTATAATCAAATTTAAATATCAAAAATCGATGATTTTCGAAAATTAGAAAAAAATTTTTTTTCAATTTTTTGTCTGTATGGTATGGCAAAATTATTTTATGAAAAAGGACTTTTACCAACATATTCTACGGACTATTAGCTATGAAAAAAGTGAATAAAAAATATCGACATATTCATCATTTTAACTCAGTCATAACCCCGTATAATTATTATCCAACACTATATTATAACTAAAATTTGTACTACCAAAATACTGTATGCTATTAAAAAGAAATACATATACGTTATACATACAGATACATATATACTTATATATCTGTTAGAGTATCCCTTTTATCTGGATTTATTTTTTGTTCTTCATATACATCCCGTGACACCATAATATGTACATTGTCAAAATACTGTAAACTATTAAAATAAACCCTGCCCCCATAAAAACCTCATAATAACCCATGGATAAAAAAATGCTTTATATAAAAGTACTCGTTATCGTATGAAGAATCATTGCACGAAAAATACGGGTTATACCATAAAACTAAGTAAGCCCCATAGACAGTGCATAGAAACAGATACACATGATTTAGGTACCATCAAAACCAAAATCAAATAAAAAATCGTGACCCCCATAAAAACGCTATAAAATCCCACAAATTAAAGATACTGTATATAGGCATACTTACACATGCGCAATTCATCTATCTTCCCACGCAATACTTCATTTAATATAAAAACTATATATATTAACTCTCGCAGTATCCCTTTTATATCTCCACTCCATCTCATGATGACATTCTATGAAAAAATCCTGGACCATTTCTCAACACAACTACCGTCCAAAAATCTCCAAATATACCATATATACAGGGTGTCCAAAAAGTATCGAAACACGCCTAAAAAGTTTTCAGAGAACATATTTTTGACCTGGGTCAAGGTCATTTCCGTAGTAACTTTTGACGGTCGATCTAATGGTGACCTTGGATTTGACCTTGGACCTTGCCATCAAGGTCATTTCAAAGTCACTATGATTTGTTTAAATGGGAACACCCTATTTTGACATCGGCAAACGAAAGAGCGGAAAATTTTACGTTCAGATATGTATTAAGGTCCAAGGTCAAGGTCACCTGTGAAGGTCGTAGCAAGGTCAAATTGTATTTGCAGGGAATTCTTGCAGAATTAGCAGTCAGAAGAAAGGTAGATGACCTATGTTTAGCGTTACCCAGGAACAACGACGTGGACGTAATAGGATAATGTTCCCTTTGGGGTGCTTGATTAACGTGAGTCCCCTTGCCTCTCACGATGGGGTGCTTGTTTTACGTAAGTCCCCTTGCCTCTCACGATGGGGTGCTTGTTTTACGTGAGTCCCCTTGCCTCTCACTTTAAATATTTAGCGTAAATGCTCGAATTGTTCACCATTCACTTCTTGACAGTAAGCTAATCGATGGTAAAAAGCATTAACAACATTTTCTATCGCTTCAGGACTAATATTTGCTGATTCTAATTCAATCCTCTCTCGTAGCTCGACTAAATTTGTGGGCTTTGTTTTGTATACTCGATCTTTTAAATAGCCCCAGTAAAAATAATCAAGAGGTGTCAAATCAGGTGATCTGGCTGGCCATTCAATTGTGCCCCTTCGTCCTATCCACCGATTAACAAACACTGCATCTAAAAGATTGCGAACATCACGTGCATAATGAGCTGGTGCGCCGTCTTGTTGGAACCATGTGTTCATAAAGTTGTCTCCTGCTATTCTTCTTATCGCAGGCACGATTTGATTGCGTAGCATTTCTTCATAGTTTTCAGCATTTAAGTTGCCATCAATAAAAAACGGACCTACGATTCTGTTATTGAATATGCCTGCCCATACGTTTAATTTTTCTGGGTATTGTGATTTATCTTCTCGTGCCCAATGTGGGTTTGTTTCTGCCCAATATCTACAATTGTGTCTATTGCAGGTTCCGTCAAGTTGAAATGTCGCCTCATCTGAAAAAACAATATTTGATGGGAAGTTAGGATTTTGCACTATACGTGTCATCATGTCATCACAAAATTCAACGCGACGATCAAAGTCATCTTCATTAAGTTTGTGAATCAGTGTGACTTTGAATGGATGAAAGTTAGCATATTTTAGTATGTTATGAACAGATGACTTACTTATATTGTGCTGTTGTGAAATTCTACGGGTTGAACTATGTGGATCCTCAATGAATGATAACAAAACATCCAGGGAAGTATCATCGTTTGTTGCTGACTTTGTTTTTCCTGATTTTGGCCTATCGTCGATTGTGCCGGTTTGTTCAAACTTTGTAACAAGGTTCCTTGCAGTTGAAATGACAATCCCAGTTCTATCAGCTCTAAAAGTCTCATTAAAAAGATTAATCACTGTGCGGTAAGGTTGCACTGCGGCACCCCAGCCTCTCATCATGAGAAGTGTAATCCTTTCTCTTTTCGTAAGATGTTGCATTTTCAATTAGGTATGAACAGATTTTATTGTTGATCAAACTATGAATACTTAAATATCAATTTAAAGAAATAGATTTTACAACCACTATACTTATTTAAGATTTCGAGGTAAACATTTGTAGTTTTAAAATAAGTGGGCAATATAATTTGCTTGGTAACTTATGTTTTTAAGGTGCTTTTTTTAGTGTGAGATCGCGATTTACCGAATGTAGCCATCTAGAGGTCTGGTTCAGTACTGCAACGTTGGCGTTAAGTTTTAAAACTTTTTGAACATTACCATAAAATATGTATGTTTCTGTTTATTCAAACGATTATGGGGTCGCTGAGAACTAATTAAGAGTTCACATTTAGATTGGGTATTATTAAAAACTTAATGAAGACTGGTTAACGCCCAAATAAACAATTTATTTAAATGTAACAAAAAATGAGTCTTAATTTGTTCAAGGGCTTTTCAGGGTCGCTAAGTACGGATTTTGAGTTGGTTTTTAGTTTAGCACTATAAAGGACTTCATGAGGCCCGGTTAAGGCTCAAATAAATAATTTTTTTCAATGCATCAAAAAAATAAGTTTTAATTTATTTAGGGGGGTTTTCGGGGTCGCGGAGTAGGAGTTTTGGATCGAATTTCAGTTTGGCACAATGAAGGACTTAATAAAGCCCGGTTAAGGTCAAAATACACAATTCATTTAAATGTAACAAAAAAAAGTTTTAGTTCATAAAGTGGGTTTTTAGGGCCTTTGACCTTGCTACGACCTTCACAGGTGACCTTGACCTTGGACCTTAATACATATCTGAACGTAAAATTTTCCGCTCTTTCGATTGCCGATGTCAAAATAGGGTGTTCCCATTTAAAAAAATTATAGTGACCTTGAAATGACATTGATGGCAAGGTCCACGGTCAAATCCAAGGTCACCATTAGATCGAGCGTCAAAAGTTACTACGGAAATGACCTTGACCCAGGTCAAAAATATGTTCTCTGAAAACTTTATAGGCGTGTTTCGATACTTTTTGGACACCCTGTATACCATATATACATACCATATATACATATATATATTCACACATCCCTCGCCGTATCCCTTTTATCTGGACCACATCTGAAGATGACATTCGGTAAAACAATCCTGCACCACTGCCGAAGACAAGTACCGACCCAAAATCTCCAAATACACGATTAATTATGTTTTTCCTTCATACACAATAACATTAGTGTAAGGGCCAAATTATACTTATTCGGGCTGCTAGGGTTCGAACAAATAATTTATTTTATTTGGCAGGCTGTCTTTGATCGTGATCTTATATTATAATAATAATTATTAACAAATATATTTATGTGAACTATATGTACTCTTGACCCTTGTATTGGTCCTTTGGTACACTCTTACCTTTGTCGTTCGTCTCTAAGTCCGATTAAATTGACTTTGCCAATTTTGCGGACGCGCTTATCAAGTCTGCGGGCACGCTCAGAAATGCGGACGCGTCTTTTTTGTGTGGACTCGAATATTTACGCGGACGCTTTTGGTGACAACGCAGGCGCTTGCTGATACGTGCTGACTCGTAATACGAAAAAGCGGACACGCTCTGAAAGTTCGGACACACTGCTGATAGCGGTTTGGATGTAGCTGGCAAAGTCTGCGGACGTCTTTTGATTCTTATACTTATATTTAGTCTATATATTTATTAAGGTAGGGTTAAGTTAGTGCAAGAAGAGCATCTAAATTAGTAGAAATGAAGTTACTTCTAAATATTTACTCTTATTCTTTATTTTGTTTTATTGATGCAAATCCGGACAGAGGCTTTTGGGTACAGAGAGATTCATACTCATTCAGTCATTTCGATCTAGTCTATGAATGTTTGTATAGGTATGTTACACAGGTTCATATAAAGTATTTTAATAAAATTTACGTCTTCAGCATACGCCGTCGATTGAAATGCCTTTCTTTCTTTAGCGAGTGTAAATATCTTACAACTACACGAGCTTGTCGCGGCGGGTTTTAAACTTATCTAAGCTGCGGCTTCACCCACTCACGTCAGATATGCTTGGCGGTCCCTTCGTCGGAGTGCATGATTGCAGGAGGTCGCATCAATTTATTGTTAAATGCGACAAATATAAATGAATTTGATATAATTGAATAACTATTGTGCAATAAGCCGACATTTTGAGATGGCGAGATCGGGCCAGATTTTATATATAATAGGAACTGTCAAGACATTTTGAGCGAAGGTTCGATAAAAAATAACCATTTTTACTTAATCTACGGCAATATGAAGAACAGATTGTTTTGTTTTTGTTTAAACAATTTAGCAATGAAGAAACTTAATTTTGGACTCGAAAATACCTGTGTATCTTGTAGGAAATTCAATTGCGAACAATTTTCATGCTGAACATTTTCACATAATAGTTGTGATGTGGTGATTTATTGCTACTGCACAGCGCTAGTTCTCGGCGACGGATTGCTGGTATTGCCGCGATACGCCTTCGCTGGCTATGTACTCGCGCTAACTGTCTGCTGTTGCTCTATCCAGCCTTCTCTGATTATTCTATTACGCTTGTAAATACTACAGAGTGTAAAAACTCGTGAACCTTCCACTGTATTTGGGTGATGTCCAGGCGAGCAATAATGTTGAAGGATTACCTGTCACAAAGTATATTATGCAACGGGTACGGAAAGGTTTTATTTTCGAAACGAGAGATTACAGCTCGAGCCAAAGACGAGTGCTATAACGTTTTTGATAAAGGAAACCTTTACGTACCAGTTTCATACATTTTATGACTATAATCTAAAAATCAGTGACAAAGTTGTGACGTTAAGTTAAAGTCGAATAAAGTTAATAAAAAAACTACAAAGGATAAAATGCATTTTTGAAATTTTTTTTATAATAATGACAATATTCCGAGGCAGCTACGTAGAGAATTTAAGGTCAATATCAGTACACTAATACATACCAGATATAACAATGAAATTTCGAGTGGCACGAACTTCCAATCCCAGTCCCAGGACTCTCAAACTAGTTGTTAATGAAAATGTCTACAAATTTTTAAACTTGCATTTGTCTTTTACGAAAACTGATTTGCTAAATACATAATTCTTCTAATATTGGTAGGGAACTCGAATATCCATATGTTTTATAGTACAGTGTGACCTAAGGCTGCACTTAAATCACGCTTATCCGTGATCTGAGTAGTCGATTGTTTCACCGTAAATATCACACTCCCTGCTCTCGTGTGCTTACTTCACAGTGAACTAATCGACTGCTTATATCACGAATAATCGTGACTGTCGAATTACGTAGACTGTATTATAACATTCTATGATACTGGTAAGCTAAGTGACCTATCATACGGCATGAATATCACCCTCGCTATACTCCGGCGCTATTACACGCCGTGCAATAATGGGCCGCTTAGATCACATGCATTGTAATGTACTATTTTATAATTCTTCGTTATTCAATTTTCTGTATGTATTGATTGTTTTATTTTCAAATAGAAACTTTTACTAATGTGAAATTTTTCTTTTACAGAAGTGAATCCAATAATATCAAATGGATCATTATAGAATTACACGGAATTTTAAAACCACATCTTGAGTTTATTAATAGTAATGCTATTGGACATATTTATTTCAAGAGAGAAGATGCCGTTGAATTAATAATTGGTGATCATATTTTAGAAGGAAAAGAAATTCTTTTAGAAAAGCCAATAATTATAATTAAAAAAGATATTAATTTGACTCAAAATATTTTTGAAAATGATAATACTCGTTTTAAAAACCAGTATCCAATAACAGCAATAATACAAAAAAAAATTATATTTCGCACTCGACCGAAACCAGTTGTTTTAAATATACCAAAATCAAAATAAAATAATGAAAATTAAATTTTGTACTTACAAATTGTAATTAGCTTTTCGTTTTTAGGCACGAACGCAAGGCGGGAATGCCTTATAATTTTATCATCGCAAAAATTGTAATCTGCGATAACTCAGCCAATTTTCGACCAATCGGGCTGAAAATTTATGAGAATACAACTTTTCCATGTACAAAAAAACGTTGTTTTTACTTTCGCGATTACCGGCCAATTGCTCAAATGAGATCTCTTTATGCTTATTTTTACATGTATTTTTAATTAATTATGTTGTAATAAGTTTATCTCAGTCAGGTAAGTCCCAATCGATCCAAATTTTTTTTTGTAAGTTCTGCTTATGTTAATATCGTGACATTGTAAAATTGGGCTTGATTCCGTATATACAAAAAATATGCGGGCATTTTTTGGATTTTCGAAAAACGGTTTTTTGGTTATAACTCAAATTCTAAGCATTTTGCACAAAAAAGTTAAATAGAAATGTTGTACATCTCAATAAAATACAACTTTTTCCTATTTACATGAACACTCAAAAATGCTTAGAATTCAAATTAACAAGCTAAAATCGATTTTCACATTAAAATAACTCGTTTTATGTAATAAAACTTTTTGGGTTTACGTTGTACATAAAAATGTTCAATATAAAAGCTGTAGATATGTTAAAAATACAATTTTTGACTATAATAATTTTACGTTCACAATGATTCAATATGTTGAAAACCCCAAAACTGATTTTTTAAAGAAAAATTTCAGTTAGTCTTGATTATCTCTGCAAAATTAAGGAATTATAACAGGGTTAAAACCTGAAAAAAAAAGAAAAATCTTAGTGCTGTAAAAAATTAACATGTATATGTGCTCTAAAAACTATCCTTCCCCTTTAATATATAAGTATTATACATCACTTTTATGCATTACACATATGCATTAAGTGAGTATAATCCTTGAAAACAATTAAAGGTTTTACTTACCAAAAATCATGACCTTCGGAAACCTATTCCGAAGGTTTCTTTAAAATTCCAGTCCAATTGATCCACTCGTTGCTGAGAAAACCTGCAGCAAGAGGAAAAATATCATGAAAAAACTATACTGAGTAAAAGGCATTTGATGTTTATGATATAAACCATATGAATAAACTCAGTGATACTTACAGAAACTATTCGACATAACTTGATTTGGTTTGTGTATTCAAATATACATGGAATAATGTGTATTTGATGGTGCGCGTACATCATGATGGTTGATAATAGTATTTTAAAAGCTGAAAATAAAATAAAAATTATCATTACCAATTCATACTCATATTAAACTAATGATTACAGTTATTTGCAATACTTGCCATTATTAAATACACTTTAAGTTCTTAAAAAGCATGCAAAATCCACTCCATACAGTCAATATAATGATCCTATCTTTCTGTTTTCCACCCGCATACCTAAAATCAACAACTAAACAAAGAAAAAGCTCTATGCAAATAAATTATTATTACTTATTTTAATACTCATCTGAATAATTGCTGTACTCTGTAGAAGCTGAAAGCTCTTGTATTAAAAGCACCATTGATGAGGTTATACACACTGGTAGTTGTTACAGCAGCTAGCAGACAAATTGCACTGATATGATCTATATAGTGTTTTGTGAGCTGGATGAACAACAGCTGTTTGGCTGCTTCACATAAGTTTCTACTGTACCGATCATATAGTAATCTTCATTCCCGACCCGACCGTGTGGGACGCAACATGTTTGGTGGCGAATTCAAATTTGTTGAATGCCTTTACTTTATAGAGTTTTCTAGCAATTCAAGAAATTATATAACGTCACGTTTATAAAATTTTAATCGTTAAAAAACTTAACGGTGAACCAACAGAAACTCCAATCCCTAGAAAAGTACCGTAGGAGGACTGGGTGAGCGCGACACACGAACGTAGGGGGATGGGGTGAGAGGGAAGCGCGAACGTATGGGGTTCAGGCGAGCGTGAAGCGCGAGCGTCGGTCGTGCCTTAAATGCAAAATGCGAAGCGATGCAAGGCGGCAAGCCACTGAGACCTGCAGGCCCGAAGGGCCGAAGGTCGAATGTGGCGCGCTAGTTTATTCTAAGTAGCGTTTTGTTTCCCTGCTATAGTTCTTTCTTATTTTTTAAACTATCTTACGAGTATTCTGTGAATGCTCTTATGATGAGTTCGAGGAACAGTCAAAGCAACATGTTTGCTTGAATGCAACTTTATTCTGTATTATTATCCTAGTAGAGTCGTTAAACGAACTCGTTAAACAAAAAAAAGGAACTGGGCAGTGAGTACTGCAGTTGCTCGGCTTTAACCATGCTGTTATCGACAGTATAAGGTTGTTTCTTCATTTAAATTATAGAATAATTTTCAAACTCTTCATAGCCCTCCTAACCCTTAGACAAGACATTTATATATGCTTACACACATCAAGATGCGTGACGTCATAAGTAAACAAACAGCGCGAAAGACTGTTATCTTTTCGCACTATATAAGCGACGGCTGTCGACTACTTCCTCACTTCTGAGACAGTAGCTGACAAAGCCGCATAAATAATATCGGCATCACTCGGCCTCTCTCTTTCCCCACTGTTAACTAGCCGAGGAAAGGATTATCGATATGTACGCAAATCATAACTGCTCCAGTATATAAGTTTTCAAAAATATCGCCTTTGTATGTATTACTCTGTCTTTTTAAGTTTCTATATTTATGTAATAAATTTTTCGACAGTTTCCTGATGAGGGCGACAATGATCGTCGAAACGTCGTTTTTTATAAAGTAAGGGATTTTGATTTCTGCGAGGTTCTAGCCTCGCGTGGGTTTGGCGAAGGGAGAGGGAGGTTAGAATGAGTGTAGTACTTGTGTGTGGGAATGTAATCTTTATTTTGTGTGATCTGCACGAGGGCTACAGATAGACTGGCCCTGCTCCGCGCCGGGCCACGCTCGGCCGTCGCTATAGGTCACATGACCCCGCGAACATAAGCATATAGCCGTAGAGCTACTATACAGTGTATGCGTCTTTTCGCATATACTACATTCTTCCCTTCCTTTTAATATTGACGCTTATTACTACATTGGTTAGCTGCTATTCGCGCTGAGCGGCGTAGCGGGTTTACCACTTGGTTTGCGTAGCGCTTAGTTATCGTGCCTGCGTCCGTTCGTACTCTATATGTTGTTGGCGATAGTGGTTTTACGATGGTTGCTGCTATTCTTTTGCCGCCTGATACGCCATAATTATCGTTTAGTACCTGCTCGCCCTTATCAAATGCTACTGTTCTCGCCGTTTTATTCACTAACTCTTGCGCTTCCTGCTTCTGCATTACTTTGTCCCTTAGCACTAGTCGCAGTAGGTCGAATCGCGTTCTCAGCTGTCTTTTATATAATAGCCATACTGGCGACTTCCCGGTGGTGCAGTGCGGAGGCAGCGGTAATCTAATAAAAACGCATTTACTGCTAGTTTTATCTCCTTTCCCCCTTGCACGATTTTTGAAACGGTGGACTTGAAGATGCTCACAAAATTCTCAGCGGCTCCGTTAGTTGCCGGATGGTACGGGGGGGGGGGGGGAGAAACTTTGTTTTATTCCCTTACTTGCTAGATATGTTTTTAATTCAATATAAGATACTATAGATACTATATAGTTTGACAACCCGTGCCTTGTAAAAAGTTCGTCTAGTATCTCTATTACTTTGCTTGTTTTTGCGTTTTGTTTTACATTATAAACTTCCGGCCACTTAGAGTAGGCGTCGATAATAATTAGGTACATATCATTAAAGAACGGTCCTAGAAAATCGCAATGTAACCTATCTCAAGCTTTTTCGGGCCAAGGCCAAGGAGTAAGCTGCACGCGTGGTGGGGTTTTTGCATTCACAGCACAAATTTTGCATGCTTTTACTTGTTTCTCAATGTCCTCATCCACACCCGGCCACCACATGTACCAGCGAGCTAAAGCTTTTATTTTTACAATCCCTAGATGCGTAGAATGCAATTCTTGTAATATTGCGCTTCGTAGACACTCCGGAATTATTATTTGGTAGCCCCAAAATAAACAATTATGTCTTCTTCGTCTGACAACTTATTATTATTATTTGGCCAACCGAACATACATAATTTTAAGATCGTTGGTAGCGTTCTATCTTTCTTAGTTTCGCGCGCTACGTCTTGCCATGCGATGATGTTTAGGTTGTCGGCAATATAATGCATTGGAGAAAAATCCGGTTCGAAAATTTCCGTGTCGCCCTCAATCGGAAGGCGAGATAACGTGTCACAGTTACCGTTATTTTCTGATTTTATCCACTCGATATCGTAGTCAAACGCGGATAGCATGTATGCCCAGCGTTGTAGCCGGCTTGCTGCTATCACTGGTATGCCCTTTTTCGGTCCGAATATTGTTTTTAAGGGTTTGTGGTCCGTTTTTAGAGTTATTTTTCGCCCGTAAACGTAGTCATAAAATTTAGTAATCCCAAACACTATCGCGCTGGCTTCCTTATCAGTTATCGCTCTGTTACGCTCTTTTTCTGGGATGCGTTTCGATACATAAACTATCGGCCTTTCCGTGCCGTCTTTATATCTGTGCGATAAAATTACTGAGAGCCCGTAGCTTGATGCATCGCCCGCTAAAACAATTTGCTCTGTTGGATTAAAATGTGCTAATACACATGGAGAAATGAGCTCGTTTTTTACCCAGCAGAAAGCTTCCTCACATTCTTTTGTCCATACAAACGTCGGGTTTTTCCCGTAATCGAATAATGTTCTTAATCTAGCAGCTTTATTTTGCAAAAATCTCGCGTAAAAATTTATGAGACCTAAGAAAGAGTAAAACTCTGCCTTGTTTGTTGGGCAAGGCGCTTCGACCATTGCTTTTACTTTCGCTTTTGATTTGTGTAAACCGTGTTTGTCAATTACAAATCCTCGATTCTGTCTTTCATAAAATCACATTTATCCTTGTTAAGTCGTAGGTCTGTTTCTGCTAATCGGTTACATAATTTTCTTAAATTATATAAGTGCGCTTCATTCGTATTACACGTTACAAATATATTGTCCATATACGCGATTACATTCGGTATTCATTGAATACTCTCTTCAATAATTTGTTGGAATTCGTTCGGTGTAATCAATGTGCCTTCTGTGAGTTTAGTGTATTGAAAAAGTCCGATATGCGTCGTTATGGTGAAAAAGGACCCCACACAAAATGATAGGAAATGAGGTCCCGGTCAAATCGGCTGCAACTTTGATAAGTTGTAGTTGATAGTCTCCTGAAGAAAAGACTTGCTCTATTGGCCTAACTAATTACCCATACAGACTCATTTGCATGTTCCTGAGTTTTCCCAGCGCCCTCTTTTCTATTTCTAATTTCCTCATTGGCCGAGAAAATAATTATCGCCCTCTATATCCTTCCTAAATTACATAATCCGCGCCCCCTTTATTGATAGAGATCAATCAATCAATATTGATCTCCATCCGATGGCGCCCCCTATAGATAAGACCAAGGAAAAGCAAAAAAAAGCGCGAATTCAAATCCCATTCATCAGTAACTACATTCCACGGTAGACAGACCCTAAATGCCAACTAGAGATCACTAGTTGGCATTCTCTATACTCCACTAAGCTTGAAAGAAACTGTACAGTTCCCCTGTACAGTGCCCTGCATTATCTCAACGATCATCATTGAACATTGATCGCCCGATAGCAGGCGCCCTTTCCATCTATAGTTTAATCGCGGTCGATAATCACGAGCGCTCTCTCCCGCTACCACGCGCCTCGCATGTTCTCTCCCTCTCTCTCTCCGCTGGCGCGCACGCCTCATTCTCTCCGATGCTCACGCACACTTCTCTCTCTCTCGCGCGCGCCAACTCCCTCTCTCTCGCACACATACACGCGCTCTCCCCTCTACACACAGCGGCGTGCATGTAACCGCGTGCGCGCGGCCGCCGTCTCGCTTCCTGTCGTGCCCCCTCCCGAGCGCCGATGCGCTGCGCAGGTGTGACTCGGAATCTCACATCCTGCGCTCCGCACGCGGCCGGTTAGAGGCAACTCCTGCGAACGCCACCGAGCGCTGGCTCCGCTCCATGGCCTGTCAGTTTGCCAAGAGTGAGTCAGCTGGCTGCGTTAAAAAATCACGACGCAGCAATATTTATTGCTATACAATCTATTATGTAAATAGTTGGGTGGTTGAAAGATTCACATCTTAATATATTTCACGTCGCAAGAAAATCGGGATTTCTATTTTCTTGAAAGTGCTAGAAAAGAAGTATTCCATTGGTTTCACATGTGCAAGAAAAGCGCCCATCTCTTCCTGTCATGAATAATTGGATTGCCTACTCGATTTCATTGTATTGGTAGAAAAGCACAATCCCGATATTTTTGCGCAGCTAGTAAGTCACCGGTTTCACTGAGTCACTACAAAACGGTTAATGAGTCTTGAAGTTCTACAAGCATTAACAAATTGAGATTCAGTTTCGTATGAAAATCGGGGTCTTGGTTTAGCGGCAACAGAAATTGATTGGGAAAATAAACTAACCAAGGAAGACAGTATCCTGATTGAGTTGCGTCTCAAAAAATTGATTGTAAAAATAAGACACATCGAGGAACGCAATATCCCTATTTATTTGAGTCGTGAAAAATTCGGGATACGAATTGGAACCAAAGTAACTGATTCCTTTGCTCAGCCATCAAATCAAGATCCCGATTTTCTTGTGATTTGAACTTCGAATATTTTTACATTTGTAGAACTTCTGGACCTGATTCTTCATTCTGTAATGACACAATGGCACCGGTATCATGAGGTGCCAGCGGTTCAAGATAATTGAGAGTTTGTTTGTCGTTCAATGTAATGAAATGGAGTTAGCAATCGAAATTTTTGTGGCACTAAGAAATGGATGCGTTTCTTTCACACGCCAAGCCAATTGCAAGAAAGTGGAGATCCCGATTTTCTTGCGATGCGATTATGAAACAATATTGTAGTTTTCTGATCGCTAACGATTTAGACAATTGCTTTTAATACAGTAGCAAGGAAATCGGCATCCTAATTTTCATGCGCTGTACGAAATGGAACGATACTACGTTTTTTATGTCATAACGTTTAGAATTCTGCTTTTTTTGATTCACAATTATGTTAGGCGATGCAGAATAGACGGGATCATGAATTGCTTTGCATGTCAGGAAATTATATCGACATACCATTTGATGTTATTGATATTGTACACGTAGTTGATTTCATTTTTTTAGACCGCATGCAAGTCGGATCCCGGTTTCCTTACTGCTCTACTAAAATCGGATGTTAAAATGATTAGGCGGTAAGAACATTTTTGTATTAATTTTGTCGCATTTTATCTCGCCTCTTCTACCAGACTGGTCGTGCGGACAAAGTTATTCTGTTCAAAATTCTTGTATTTAATTATTGAATTTTCACAAGACAAATCGTACAGGCAAAACTAGTTTTTGTTCAATAGTCTCACATTTCCTTTCACAATTTATCTTGAATTTTCTGCGAGACCAATCACACAAACATAAGTAGTCTGCTGGAATGTCTTACATTTTATTTCGTATTTTTACGTGGTACGCAAGTTGTGTCAAAAAAACTATGGATCGTACTACCTGGAGTGCGTAATCGGCGACCCTGTTTAACTAGACGCCTCCCAGGCACCTGGTGCACAAGTTCTGTTGAAAAAGTACGGAGCGCACCAGCTGGAGTGCGTAATCAGCGACCCTGTTTAACTAGATGCCTTTCCGACAGCTGGTGCGCAAGTTCTGTTGAAAAGCTATGTAGCGCACCACCTAGACTCCATAAGCGGGCTCTCTTCGTACTTAGACGCCCCATTGATACGTAGTGCTTGAGTTTAGTATAGGACGCGTTTCATCTAGCCTCCGCTTATAAGAATCGCTCAGCGCACTATGTTCTATCCGTCTTGTCGGTATAGGTATACTTATGTACAAAGCGCATTCTTTATCTATACTTATTTGTTTATATTCGTAGCCGACTATTCTAACCTACTCAAAAACGGCTCATTTAATCATGATTTTCTCAAAAACTAGCCATTTTCCAAAGTTGTGCCCAGCAAGTCTTTTGTTCAGAAGACTATCAACTACAACTTATCAAAGTTGCAGTCGATTTGACCGGGACCTCATTTCCTATCATTTTGTGCGGGGTCCTTTCCTAGACTCTTTTCCTACCGATATTTACATATATGGGTGCGGAAGATCTAGTTGTGTATACGTTTGACCACATTGCAAGACTTCAAAGATTTCATTTATCCGCGGAAACGCTCGGTTTAATTTGACTAAGTATGGATTCAAGGTCAACTTAAAATCGCCGTATATTCTCACCTTGTCTTTACCTTTCGGCACAGGTCCTATGGGTGTTGCCTACTCGCTCGCATCTACTCGTTCTAAATGTCCTGCTTTCATGAATCTTTCAATTTTGCGTTCAACCTTCGGTTTCATTGCAAACGCTACGTGTCGCGCGCTAAGTGCGATCGGTTTTGTATTCGGTTGTACATGTAATGAAATTTCGCGTCTGTTATATACTCCTGGCGTTTCGCTGAATAATTCTGCGAATTCTTGAACTATCGTATCTCGCACTGTCGCTGTGTTTATGTTTAGTACTCTCGCGTTGTTTTTCGCAATAATGTCGGTGTGTTTGTATATATTCAATGGCCAGAGCCCGAACTCTGCTAGCCATTCGCGGACATCTTATCTCCTTTTAAAATCAAGCAATTTAAACTTTTAGTTTTTCCGTTTAATGTTACTCGAATATTTTTCAATTCACCCCGTGGTTTCATACAGTTATCTTCGTATCCGAGCAAATTTGTACCGCTTCTTTCGATTTTAAGATCACTAAATTCTTTATGAAAAAATCCCTCCGACATTACTGTGAAAAATGTACCTGTATCTATCTCCATATCAATTATCTTATTATTTATTTTTACCTTGAGCATCATCGGGCTAGCTATAAACTTATTTATGTACATACTACTTTCGCTACATTTTTCGCTCGCGCTAATCGAGACAAAGTCCACGTAGAAGTTTTGTTGACAGTCGTCCGCGTCCTTGACGTCATCGCTGTTGCTCCGATCCTGCTGCTCGCTGTCGTTGTCGTTGCTGCTCAGGAATTTGTTGACTCTCTTCTTCTTTCGTATGCATGCTCGTTTTAGGTGTCCTTCAATGTTACAAAATCTGCAGGTCAGCTCTCCATATTTACATGTTTGTTTGCGATGCCCTATTCCACCACAACAGTAGCATATCTTCTCGTTGCTCCGGCTCGTCGATTCGTGGTTGCTATTTTTCTGCCCTTGAACGCCGTGCTTGTTGTTTGCCTGATTCGTGTATTTTCTACTGTGCGTGTTCTTGTCCTGCTGCTTCATCGAGAAATTTTCAAATTTTTTGTCTTTAATGTTCAGGTTTCTTACTGCGCTCGCTGCATTTTTCATTGCGTTTTCACGTGCCGTTGCTTCTTTTAATACTGTGTCGAATGTTAGGCTTGATTGCTTAAACAATTCGACTCGAATCGACTCGTCCAAAATGCCACACACGAATTGGTCCCTTAAAGCCACATTCAAGTCAAGCAAAATTGCAATCTAACGCTAACCGTCGAAGTCGCGTTGCAAAATCCGAGATCGTTTCGTTAGTTTGTTACCTTGCTCGGTTGAAGGTACAGCGCTCCATAGCCTCCGATGGCGTTGGTTTCAAATGGTCTTTTATTAACTGAACTAGTTGATCGTACGATTTTTCCGAATTCGGGACGAAGTGAGCAATTAGGTAAAGTTCAATAAAAGCACAGTTATTTGACGATGCAAGAAGGAAAGAAAAATACCTGGAGTCGGCATAAAAACCCCACGGAGTTGTGGAAAAGCCAAGTCAAGATATTATTTATCTAAGTGTTTTCAATAGTAAAATACAATAACTAAAATCCAGTAAAATTAATGATAAAGCGATTAACTTGGAAATAACCTATAGAGAGCTCTCTTATAGAATACGGAGTGAGGATCAGCCTCGACTTACGCATATAAATTGATGTGCGCGCGCTAGTAACCGGAACTCCGACCTCTTAGAAACCAAAGCCCTTGCACCGGCAGTCGAAGCGGACAGCTTGCAAGGAAGTCGCAATTCGGATCGTTCAGAGTAGGATTGCTCAACGCAGACAGCCTAGTGCGTCTCGTTCGCAAGGCACGCACATCTACAGTTTTTCACACACAAATCACACACACTGATACAGATAATCGCAAAGAAGCGCAATGTCTTTGAATTCGTGAATAAAGAAGGAAGAAGCTGGGAGTACAGAAATGCCGATGTTGACAGGAGCACGACTAAAATACAACTGACAAACATTGCCGTTTTGAATAGCTTCAAATCCCTAAAACAATCCAGGCTTTGAGGAATGGAAAAACTATGCGTCTCTTCGAGCCAAGTAACTTTATTGCTGCCAAACGTTTCGGGATGTATTAATCCCCTCATCAGTGGCTAAATTAAATAAGTACAAAAATTGAAATTATAACAAAAATTACAGAAAATTTAAATTTTACAAAATTACTATAATAGTATTACAAATATAATAATAATAGACAAGGAATTTAATTTAAATTTTACCAGAAATTAGAAACGAACGCCGTCTTCCTGATCGACGAACAGTAAAAGCAATCGCAAACGGATCTAATGAAAGCAATATTATAAATAAGCTAATGAATTTATACAATAATTACACAAGAAATGTTAATCTAACAGACTTACGGAACTATGACTCGATGTTTCTTACAAGCTAATCATGCCGGTGCCACTAGGTGGTAAAGCGGCACCGGCCGAGGCAGGAGGTCAACTAAGATCTCGCGACAAAAATCGCCCTTTTAATCATCTCAATACATCCACCAAAACAGATATTCATACACAAAAATATGAAGGTGTGCAAAATATAGCGGCCACAGATACCCAAGTTCGCTCGGTGTATTAGGAGCGCGAGACGTCATAGAGGCGGCATATACTAATACTCAGATAGTAGAGCGGGGAGGACGAGCCGCTACGCGTGAAGCGCTCCTGCCATGACTATATTACTATATAGTATACAGTATGGTCAGTGCGTTGCCACGGCAACCCGGACTCTCCGACCTCCCACTGGGCTGTGCCGCTCCGACTCGCCGGCCAATCACTATCGAACACATGTTGGCCGAGTTGAAGAGAGCACGAAGCGGTATGCCACCTCTCTCCGCATGCTAATATCCCAATACAGCCTGCTCGCCACCGAGCCTCTGCAATCGCATTATTTATTGATTTATTTTATTCGGATTATTTTTTAAAGTAGATATAACATTTTTGTAACTGGTTTTGAGGTGGCACGTATCCTCAGCCCTATTAAGAGTGCCATCGAAGAACTGTATATGTAACATTTCTGAGAACCGTCTGCGGAAAATTGACGGTTCTCTATCTATTATTTTAATATTGTCGAAATTAAAAGTATGCCCTGTTTCCAATGCATGTACTGCGAGGGGGGATTTTAAATCGCCCTTCTCTATGTATTTTTTGTGCTCGTTTTGCCTAGTTCTTAGAGGCCGATACGTTTCTCCGATATACGTGGAATCGCAATCGGAGCAGTCAATTTTATAAATAACATTTCTCGCGTCCTGCACTGCAGTAGGATCTTTTCCTAGTTTAATAAATTTGTTGAACTTATCGGGAACATTGTTGACTAGACTCAAGTTGTTATTTCTGATAACAGATTTTAATTTATCATTAAACCCTTCGTAGTAAGGGAAAACTGCGAACCCTTTTCTAGAATTAAAACTATTGTTACTATTACAATGCTGTGAATCTGTATTACTCGCCCCTGAACCCTCCCGCGTGGCCCTTGAAAGGTCCAAATTGCGAGCAATCCGTTTCTTACTGAATTTTTCTATAAAGTTTATCGGGTAATCGTTAGCTATGAGGATTTTTTTTGCTTTCACGATATTCTCACGGTGGAAACGCGGATCCGATAACAATATTGCCCTATCAAATAGGTTAAATATTATTGCAATCTTTTGATTTTTTGGGTGGTGGGAGAAAAAATTGACGTATCTAGAGGAAGCTGTGTCTTTTTGAAACCAATTTGTAAATATATTTCCACAACAATCATGAAAAATGGAAATATCAAGAAAATTAATACTATTATTGACTTCAATTTCAGAAGTAAATTGAAGGGAATTGTTATAACTATTAAAAATAGATAACACCAATTCAATCTTCTCCCTATCCACGATCAAAAGACAATCATCCACGTATCTACGGAAAAATCGTACGTTAGACTTTGCAATGCCAAGACAATGCTTTTCTAGATCTTCAAGAACCATATTTGCAAAAACAGGGCTCGAACAGAATCCCATCGGGGCGCCCGAAACCTGCTTATAAAATTTGCCGTCGAAAACAAGATACGTGCAATCAAGAAGAGTCTTTATACCATCAATAAATTCACTCTTCGACATACATTTCATAAACGAGAGCCATTTCCATCTCTTCTCAATCGACAGTATAATTGCTTCTTTTGGCAAACTTGAAAATAGCGAGACTACATCGAAGGACACGAAACAGTGTTGATCAGAAATATTCATATTAATTAAATCATTTTTAATTTGAGTGCTATTTTTTATATATGAGGCTGGTAGAGGAAAATGTTTTGTTAACAAGACGGATATGCACTTATCCAGGAAATAAGTAGGGCTGTTAATCGCAGAAACTATAATTCGTACAGGGTTATCCGGTTTATGGATTTTAATAAGGCCATACGCTTTCGGCAGCGATGTGTGTTCGATGCCCTTAGAGGAAAGACCTCCAAACGCTTCGTCACAATCCAAAACACCACGTGCAATCCAAAGGTCAACAAGCTTTTTTATCCGCTTTTTAATCCCCGCGGCGGGGTTAACTTTAACCTTTCTATAAAACCTCTCATCGCTGAGGGCATCACTGACCTTTGAAATGTACTCATCTCGGTGTATCACTACCGTGGCGTTACCTTTGTCTGCTTTGGTAAAAAATAAATCTGGATTGTTTTTTAGAAATTGCTTTGTGCGCTTAATATTATAAGACATAATACGTTCATGGTAAGGCACATGCGTCTTGTTTTTTATCTGTGAATTAAGTATAGAAATCACACTATCACGTAGTCTTCCGTCTGTGCCTCGATTAAATATGTAAACATTCTCCAAGTTTTTCAAAATCTCAATAGCTTGCTTAAATTGAAATTCTATGTTAAAATTGAATTTATCTCCCATTGACATAACGTTATTAACAAATTCCGGAAGTTGTGAGTCAGTAAGATTCACAAGCCATTTTTTTCTTATTTCTGAGATTTCACCATGGCTAAAATTATAACCTGTAATATTATTCTCCTTCGAACTGCAAGCATTCGAAGAGTTGCCATGCGGGCGTACCGGAAGGTCATGTCCATCAAAGCGAGAGCATACTGCGGAAAGATCAGATATTTTTTTCCCGTATTTATAATTCAATTTGGTTCTGTATGTTATTAAAGAGTTTTCGGAAAACTCCAATATCAATCTAGAAAAGTGTTCTGAAGTCAGTCTTTCAATGTTACCGATAGTGTACATAGTTTTTTTATTCAAGAATTTAATATGAGTGTTGCAATCTATAATTTCAAGTTTCAAAACTTTCTTTTGTGAATTTTTTACAAGATTTCGGTATTTCCTAGCCGCAAATTTACTATGAAAAAATCTACGCACGCTTATCCTAGAAATATGTTTTGGCACCAAGTCTTTTTCCCGACACTCTAGTAAAAACCTTAATTGGCACGTGCATTTTAGAGTATCATGTTGTGCCTTCAAAAATCTGCTGACTAGACACCTAACCTCAGTAGAATAATTATCGGAAATAAATTTAAACAAAACTCTAACATTGACAAAATCCGGAAATTTCAAGAGACTATTATTAATGTTGTCATTAGAACCACTACCGGGAAGGACACGATCGTTAATATTGTTTTCGAGACTCAGCTGACTTAGTCGATGCGTCGATCAGGAAGACGGCGTTCGTTTCTAATTTCTGGTAAAATTTAAATTAAATTCCTTGTCTATTATTATTATATTTGTAATACTATTATAGTAATTTTGTAAAATTTAAATTTTCTGTAATTTTTGTTATAATTTCAATTTTTGTACTTATTTAATTTAGCCACTGATGAGGGGATTAATACATCCCGAAACGTTTGGCAGCAATAAAGTTACTTGGCTCGAAGAGACGCATAGTTTTTCCATTCCTCAAAACTTCCACCATCGAGCGATAACGTCATTATTTATAATTGTTGGGCATTTGCGTCACGAATATGGCCCCAATAACACGATCGAAAACAAGGTTAAGGCAAACGGTTTCTACTTGTGCTGCGCCGATTCCATCTTCACCATCAGGAGCATCGACCGATGAAACAAACAAGCACGGGGGAGAGTCAACGACCTCGGAGGTTACACGGCATCGACTAAGTCAGCTGAGTCTCGAAAACAATATTAACGATCGTGTCCTTCCCGGTAGTGGTTCTAATGACAACATTAATAATAGTCTCTTGAAATTTCCGGATTTTGTCAATGTTAGAGTTTTGTTTAAATTTATTTCCGATAATTATTCTACTGAGGTTAGGTGTCTAGTCAGCAGATTTTTGAAGGCACAACATGATACTCTAAAATGCACGTGCCAATTAAGGTTTTTACTAGAGTGTCGGGAAAAAGACTTGGTGCCAAAACATATTTCTAGGATAAGCGTGCGTAGATTTTTTCATAGTAAATTTGCGGCTAGGAAATACCGAAATCTTGTAAAAAATTCACAAAAGAAAGTTTTGAAACTTGAAATTATAGATTGCAACACTCATATTAAATTCTTGAATAAAAAAACTATGTACACTATCGGTAACATTGAAAGACTGACTTCAGAACACTTTTCTAGATTGATATTGGAGTTTTCCGAAAACTCTTTAACAACATACAGAACCAAATTGAATTATAAATACGGGAAAAAAATATCTGATCTTTCCGCAGTATGCTCTCGCTTTGATGGACATGACCTTCCGGTACGCCCGCATGGCAACTCTTCGAATGCTTGCAGTTCGAAGGAGAATAATATTACAGGTTATAATTTTAGTCATGGTGAAATCTCAGAAATAAGAAAAAAATGGCTTGTGAATCTTACAGACTCACAACTTCCGGAATTTGTTAATAACGTTATGTCAATGGGAGATAAATTCAATTTTAACATAGAATTTCAATTTAAGCAAGCTATTGAGATTTTGAAAAACTTGGAGAATGTTTACATATTTAATCGAGGCACAGACGGAAGACTACGTGATAGTGTGATTTCTATACTTAATTCACAGATAAAAAACAAGACGCATGTGCCTTACCATGAACGTATTATGTCTTATAATATTAAGCGCACAAAGCAATTTCTAAAAAACAATCCAGATTTATTTTTTACCAAAGCAGACAAAGGTAACGCCACGGTAGTGATACACCGAGATGAGTACATTTCAAAGGTCAGTGATGCCCTCAGCGATGAGAGGTTTTATAGAAAGGTTAAAGTTAACCCCGCCGCGGGGATTAAAAAGCGGATAAAAAAGCTTGTTGACCTTTGGATTGCACGTGGTGTTTTGGATTGTGACGAAGCGTTTGGAGGTCTTTCCTCTAAGGGCATCGAACACACATCGCTGCCGAAAGCGTATGGCCTTATTAAAATCCATAAACCGGATAACCCTGTACGAATTATAGTTTCTGCGATTAACAGCCCTACTTATTTCCTGGATAAGTGCATATCCGTCTTGTTAACAAAACATTTTCCTCTACCAGCCTCATATATAAAAAATAGCACTCAAATTAAAAATGATTTAATTAATATGAATATTTCTGATCAACACTGTTTCGTGTCCTTCGATGTAGTCTCGCTATTTTCAAGTTTGCCAAAAGAAGCAATTATACTGTCGATTGAGAAGAGATGGAAATGGCTCTCGTTTATGAAATGTATGTCGAAGAGTGAATTTATTGATGGTATAAAGACTCTTCTTGATTGTACGTATCTTGTTTTCGACGGCAAATTTTATAAGCAGGTTTCGGGCGCCCCGATGGGATTCTGTTCGAGCCCTGTTTTTGCAAATATGGTTCTTGAAGATCTAGAAAAGCATTGTCTTGGCATTGCAAAGTCTAACGTACGATTTTTCCGTAGATACGTGGATGATTGTCTTTTGATCGTGGATAGGGAGAAGATTGAATTGGTGTTATCTATTTTTAATAGTTATAACAATTCCCTTCAATTTACTTCTGAAATTGAAGTCAATAATAGTATTAATTTTCTTGATATTTCCATTTTTCATGATTGTTGTGGAAATATATTTACAAATTGGTTTCAAAAAGACACAGCTTCCTCTAGATACGTCAATTTTTTCTCCCACCACCCAAAAAATCAAAAGATTGCAATAATATTTAACCTATTTGATAGGGCAATATTGTTATCGGATCCACGTTTCCACCGTGAGAATATCGTGAAAGCAAAAAAAATCCTCATAGCTAACGATTACCCGATAAACTTTATAGAAAAATTCAGTAAGAAACGGATTGCTCGCAATTTGGACCTTTCAAGGGCCACGCGGGAGGGTTCAGGGGCGAGTAATACAGATTCACAGCATTGTAATAGTAACAATAGTTTTAATTCTAGAAAAGGGTTCGCAGTTTTCCCTTACTACGAAGGGTTGAATGATAAATTAAAATCTGTTATCAGAAATAACAACTTGAGTCTAGTCAACAATGTTCCCGATAAGTTCAACAAATTTATTAAACTAGGAAAAGATCCTACTGCAGTGCAGGACGCGAGAAATGTTATTTATAAAATTGACTGCTCCGATTGCGATTCCACGTATATCGGAGAAACGTATCGGCCTCTAAGAACTAGGCAAAACGAGCACAAAAAATACATAGAGAAGGGCGATTTAAAATCCCCCCTCGCAGTACATGCATTGGAAACAGGGCATACTTTTAATTTCGACAATATTAAAATAATAGATAGAGAACCGTCAATTTTCCGCAGACGGTTCTCAGAAATGTTACATATACAGTTCTTCGATGGCACTCTTAATAGGGCTGAGGATACGTGCCACCTCAAAACCAGTTACAAAAATGTTATATCTACTTTAAAAAATAATCCGAATAAAATAAATCAATAAATAATGCGATTGCAGAGGCTCGGTGGCGAGCAGGCTGTATTGGGATATTAGCATGCGGAGAGAGGTGGCATACCGCTTCGTGCTCTCTTCAACTCGGCCAACATGTGTTCGATAGTGATTGGCCGGCGAGTCGGAGCGGCACAGCCCAGTGGGAGGTCGGAGAGTCCGGGTTGCCGTGGCAACGCACTGACCATACTGTATACTATATAGTAATATAGTCATGGCAGGAGCGCTTCACGCGTAGCGGCTCGGCCTCCCCGCTCTACTATCTGAGTATTAGTATATGCCGCCTCTATGACGTCTTGCGCTCCTAATACACCGAGCGAACTTGGGTATCTGTGGCCGCTATATTTTGCACACCTTCATATTTTTGTGTATGAATATCTGTTTTGGTGGATGTATTGAGATGATTAAAAGGGCGATTTTTGTCGCGAGATCTTAGTTGACCTCCTGCCTCGGCCGGTGCCGCTTTACCACCTAGTGGCACCGGCATGATTAGCTTGTAAGAAACATCGAGTCATAGTTCCGTAAGTCTGTTAGATTATCATTTCTTGTGTAATTATTGTATAAATTCAATAGCTTATTTATAATATTGCTTTCATTAGATCCGTTTGCGATTGCTTTTACTGTTCGTCGATCAGGAAGACGGCGTTCGTTTCTAATTTCTGGTAAAATTTAAATTAAATTCCTTGTCTATTATTATTATATTTGTAATACTATTATAGTAATTTTGTAAAATTTAAATTTTCTGTAATTTTTGTTATAATTTCAATTTTTGTACTTATTTCATTTAGCCACTGATGAGGGGATTAATACATCCCGAAACGTTTGGCAGCAATAAAGTTACTTGGCTCGAAGAGACGCATAGTTTTTCCATTCCTCAAAACTTCCACCATCGAGCGATAACGTCATTATTTACAATCCAGGCTTTCTTCGGTTGTCGCCGAGCCGTCCGCCATTGGACCGCAGCAGGCCCACACGTGCGCTTTCCCGAAAATACTCGGCTGCGAGCCGAGACGCTACGAGTTTCACGGAAAACTCTCTCTCTCTCTCTTTCTCTCTCTCTCTCTCTCTCTCTCTCTCTCTCTCTTTCTCTCTCTCTCTCTCTCTCTCTCTCACACTTGCATGTCCTTCTATACACGTTTATACATATACATATATACACTTATATACACTTATATACAACAAGCGCGAACAACAACTCTGTTGCAAAATAATTTTGTTTTAAATTATATATTTTGCTTAAATTTATATTATAATTAACACTGTTTTATAATTATTAACAAATAGAATTTCTTGCTTATTTATACTTTAGCACTGCGTTATTGTAATCGTCGTCTGCACCACATATGTGTATAAAAATCTATCTATAGCGCTGACGTGACAGACAATGACGTAGGGCGGAAAACATTTTCTTCGGAAAAAGAATTTTTTTGACGAGAATTCATGAGCTAGAACTTTCACTTCAATAAAAACCATTTCACAAAATATGACCTTGATGTGATGTTGATACTTTTGTTACAAGCTTTCATTTGAATGCTCGTATGTCAGAGATAAAGTTGTTAATGCGAAGAAAATCATACGCCTAGTTTCCAAAAAGGCCTATGAGAAGTATAATAGGGTCTGGCTAGCGCCCGACGGCGGCGTGCGCACTGAACGTACCTTATACTTGCCAGCGTGGCGCTACCGCGCCCCTTGATGTGTAACTGTGTATTGTACATACTCGAATCTATTATTCTAAATCTACTAGTATAGTTATAGGTAGCAATACTACAAGGAGAGAGAGAGTATACATTATCACCTCGTACGAAGACTAGCACAGCAGTCACATTTATATCGAGCACACACTCAGATTTACATCGAAGCTTAGATGCACAATATAATAAAGATTATTTATAAATATACCTTTTTGAGATTACTGGATCGCGTTTAAGTGCGAGTCTATCTAAAAATAAATAATACACAAAAATTACTATAATAAAATGTATGTTTGTAAAAAAAAATATATGCAATTTAGAGGGTACAAGGCTCCATTTTAAACAATAACAAGACTACTTAATATCATATAAATGTAAGTATTCTCTCTCTTTATTTTGCGGCGAGCTCCAGACACCTCGAGTCCTCTCACTTATTTTCTACAAGCTACTTTTAGGATGGATACCTGGCTCTGGCATTTTATTATAGCATGTTGTTTCATTTACTTTTTGTTTTCATTTATTTTGCTTTGATATTTATTATTATATGTAACGTGGAATTTACTCGCCCGCACGAGAATTCCCGCTGGTGTACAAAGTATTTATTTTGCGCGGCTTACTTCTTTTACTCCGGCTCGTGATTTTCCTGCAATGGTGAAAAGCGGGATAGTGGTGGCAATTAGGGGTAAACAAATATAAAATGCCAATAATTAAGATTAATAAAACACAGATATATTATCGTATTATGTACACGATCAATTATTCAACAACAGATTGAATTTATGTAAAGGCATGGACACGCGGCCATATAACTAACTCTGGGATTGACTGTTGATGGCTAGGGAAAGGGCCGCGAAAATTCCTCTACGAGTGACGTTACTTTAAATTGAAACAGAAAGAGGGAACTGCAATCCGCTGTAAATCGCGAAAGTTACCTCTATGTTCGAAACCACGAAACCGCCACCTAACTTCTCTACATCTCCGCCATAAAAATAATAATCATCAAATACATTTATAACAAAATGTTACCAAATTCCTCTATAAATGTAGTCGACTCAACTCCTTCAATATCCCTTTCCTCCAAAACATAAACTCCACCAAAAGAAATAATTAGAGAGATGATATAACACTTCCCAAACTTCTCCAAGGATTTCAACCAACGGACCAAAATGGCGTCACAAAATAAAATAGATAATGGACTGCTGGAAAACGACTACTTGCGTTGAGCACCGGTGATGAAATGGCCGAGGCCGACGCTCCGCTTGAGGAAGGATGCCGCGTTTTCCCACCCGGCCTCCTTCTTCACGGAAACGCGGTCTCGGCCTCCAAAATTACGCAATTAGTCCGTTTTCCTAAAAGAATCCCCTATTTGTTTATTGAAACTACCACCAATCTATTTCTTTATCTATGAGTTTCCCCAGCGCCCTCTTTTCCAAATCCTAATTTAGTCATTGGCTTAGAACTCAATTATCGTGCTCTATGTATTTCCTCAATATGCAAATCCGCGACCCCTCTGTCGATATCGATCAATCAATCAATCACGTCGATATCCATCCGGTGGCTCCACCTATAGATAACCTGTAGGGCGCGCGGTATTTAAAATTATCTATCAACATCTATATTATACTCGAACAACATCTATCGAATCACTGAAGATCCCTAGCTGATACATTCCCCTATGCGTCTTTATGACTTCCGAGAGTCAACATAAAGTCAACTCTACCGCGACACGCTTCACTCATGCGTTCACAAACTCTCTAAGCGCTCCAAACGCCATGAACTTCACGCCACTATAACCCTCTCTTTCTTACTCAAGCGCACGCTCTCTCTCTCTCTCACTCTCTCTCTCTCTCACGCCCGACTCCCACTCTCGCTATACGTTCTCTCTCCCGCGCGCACCGACTCTCTCTCTCTCACTCTCTATTGCGCGTGCCAACTCCCACTCTTTCTCACACACACACTCTCATGCGTGTGACCGCGTGCGCTCGCCACTACCTTGCTTCCTGCCGTGCCCCCTCCCAAGCGCCGGCGCGCAGCGCAGGTATGATTCGAAACATCACATCCTGCGCTCCGCACGCGGTCAGTCAGAGGCAACTCCTGCGAGCGCCACCGAGCGCTGGCTCCGCTCCAGGAGCTGTCAACTCGCCGAGAGTGAGTCAGCTGGCCGTGCAATAATGTTCTCGATACAGCAATAATTATTGCTACGTCGTATGTTTTATTGGATATACGCATGAATATCTACTTTGATTAATGCATGAAATTAATTCAAACATTAAGCTAAATTTTTGAATTAACTTTTAACTCCTCCAATTGCGGATCACTTCTCGAATCAAAATCTCCTTCACGGGTCGTAATATTCCGTTTATTACTACCCTTCTTCTTACTGAAACTCCTCTTCCTCTTCTTAAAATCCTCTTCAGTACCGCTACTGCTGACATCTTCTCCATTACTCCCACTACGTACTGTATGTTCATCACTTGTCCTCAGTATTCGTTTAAGTATCGTGTTTCGATTATCAACAGTAGATATTCTCAATACAACTTCTTCACTATATGTAGTATCTTGGGTGATACCAACTGAAAAATCTTGCTGTGTACAAATTTTTATCCATACTCTCTTCTCTAGAAATACTGCCATACCCATTAATAATCAGAGATTCGTGGTTTCCTCTATTTACTTCCACTGAACCACTACCTCTATTACCATCTTCCAAACTACCAATGTTATCACTAACAGTTCCTACATCTATGCGGAGGCCAGGGAACTGAGCTATGCCCCCGCCCTGACATTTCCCAATTTATTCCAAATATCACAATCCGGACACTCTCTGAGGGTGACCCCAGATTTGTTGCATAATTGGCAATAAATATCTGTTGCTGCTTGCGCATTATATCTATTAGCCTTATGTCCCATCTGTTGACACCTATAGCATCTAGTGTCCGGACATCTACTGGCAATATGTCCATCCTCACGCGGTCGGTCAGAGGCAACTCCTGCGAGCGCCACCGAGCGCTGGCTCCGCTCCAGGAGCTGTCAACTCGCCAAGAGTGAGTGAGCTGGCCGTGCAATAATGTTCCCGACCCAGCAATAATTATTGCTACGTCGTATGTTTTATTGGATATACGCATGAATATCTACTTTGATTAATGCATGAAATTAATTCAAACATTAAGCTCTAATCTTAAGTATTCAAGCCAATCAGATCTGCAACTCTATTTACATCAACGCCCAAGCCAACAGTGATCATCTGATAAATGAGAACCATTCCAATAGATATATACACGCTCGCGCTCACATTGATACACTTGGGGCCGACGACCCGTGATCTCGCGCCGCAACAGGCTCGCTCACCTTAAGTTTGGCCTATAGCGATGCATGTGCGTTCAGCTTCTCGATTTTCATCCATGCTAGAGTAGACTACCGCGAGATTCAAACACTCGTTACGATACGGAGCCAAGTTTCATGCAAATAATTCGTATAAAGCTGGAACAATAAACAAATTACGAAGTACAATATAACTTTCAGCATAATATTCTATCTGGCCTTTGATTCGGAAGTATGACAGTTATAAAAAGCGCTAAAGCTGCCTTTTTATGTAAATATTAACATACACTATTACAACATGCATACTTTACCCATTCATATGGCTTTCAGACGCTCTACCCCGGTAGCTCAATGCTCATTATGACGTGGCGATATTTTTCTACGTTACATTATATAAGTCTCCTTTTCAGCCCGGCGTAGTGGACCGAAAAACTGAATTCTTAATGGATCGGGACGTTTCCATATGAAAAATATTCGGAAAGAATTCTATTTTAAGGTTTCACTGATATATTTTTGATTTATTGAATTCTAAAATTGATACAATATCCACATTATTCTACTTTTCGTTAATTTTATAGTTCGTAGCTCTATCCTCACTAAGTCCACAAAAATGCAATGTTGTAACTAAATTCAAGTGTCTTACTATTTTTGTGTTTCCTCATTCACATTTTAATCTAAAAATTACGCTTTGGTACCTCTGAAAACAATATATTAGGGATTTAAAGTTAAAAATCATTGAAAAATAGAAAAAAAGCTCCTGCCAAGTTGCTGTTACTTAGCTTTTCGCGTATTTAACATTATCTTTGTGAAAATTGCAGTTTTCAAAGTATTTAAATATGCTTTTATAATCAATTATCTCTGTGTTGTTTAATGGAGGAGGTAACATCAAAATAAATCATCTATAATAATAATTATAATACTATTATAATGCCTATATAACAATAACTATATTACTATTATTATGCCTACATAACAATTACTATAATTTTATTGTTATGTCGAGACGAAGGACAAATGTCTTTTAGTTTTATGTAATTCATTTTATTTATCTAGAGTATCGTGGGTACCGGAACCCCTTAAGGCAAACGAGTATACGGTTCAATATAAATTAGGTTTATTTCTAAGATTTTATATAAAAAACTTAGTTTACAAAGCATATAATTCTATGAAAATCAACATAAAAATAAGTAGACATGGAGGTAGAAGGAGCGCCGCTGCGGCTCCAAGTTGGGCGCACAGGTTTTCACAAACTTACTTGCAAATTGATTATTTCTGTAACCAAAGGAGTAATTGTAATAAACTTTGTTTTGATATAACATATTTTTTTCTCAACTTTAACGCTGTTAACAAAATGTTGATAAGATGAACATTTACATGTATATATTATGCTCCTAAATATATTTATAATAACATACAAGTAATTGAATCTACAGATAAATAATGAAGCAAGAATATGCTTTTTGCGCTTAACATAACTAAAAAAGTAAAATGTAGTTAAAATTCATGTACAGGTTATAACGTGTGGATTTCTCGCGTCGGCCACACGCTATGTATCGGCCTTGCTCCCGGGGAATCCCTCCTGGTGATCCCGGTTGGCGCCAGACGCTGTCCCTCAGCGTCAGAGCCTCGCGGCTCCTTTGTGCGAGACTCGAGCAGGAGCAAGGCGGAATAGGCTGGGTCGGGTACGCGGAGATGTCGTCGCGTAGAGTGGCTAGCTCAGCCCGACTCGTTCGGTAAGGAGAGAGGGTGGTTCGGTGATGACAGAAGTACACCCGTCTAACAGAGAGCTCTCATTTATTGATAACACAAATTATTCAACAGATATAAAGTGAGCCGGTAGGTAGCACTTAACACAATTCTTTCACGTTAGAACACTTTACTCGCGTAACGTAGCCACAAACTTTGTTCGCCAATTCATTCCCGCTTTATATCCGCACGCTATAGAATCTAATGACTTTCCGCAAAGGTATCCGCGCACTTAAACAACTAATGGCAAGGTAGCCCCGAGTCAGACGGATGGACTCTCGCGCGTCTCAAGGCACAACATTCACACTCGTCACCGAGACGCACACTCTCGCTATGCCCGAAGGCAAAATCGTACATTTGCACTTGGTCTCACCACGACCGTTCACTCAAACTTATCCTATGATAACTCTCGGACACTCCTCGTCCGATCGCTACCGCGTAACCTACGTTAGGCCGAGAGCCTGCCCGCGTTCCAACGACTTACGGCACCTCTCGCTCCTCTAAACTACCGCGAACGTCGAACGAGTCCACCCTGTACTCGCCGACGTAATTTTCCGCCGCACTCAAGATTCACTCGGACGAAACAGAACAGGTAGCCCCGAAGCTAACGTCGATATCACTCCCGATACACGAACAGGTAGCCCGAGGTAGCACGCACTCGCAGATATACACTCTTAATAATAAAACCTCAATCAAGACGAGACGACGTAGTTAACCGAGTTAGCCGCGTTGGTGTTCGCGTTCACGATGGACAAAGAACGCCGCGTAGAAAAGGTCGCGCGTGGAACTGCGCAACGCCCGCGAGGGAAACTTAGATTGTAATTTCGAAATCAACCCACTGACCTTTATCCCAATCCTCGTCCTATCGTCCAAGCCGAAAGGATCCTCCAGGTCCAGGTAGCACAAGTAAAAGGTAGCACTAATCACAAAGGAAATCCCAGGGAGCAAGCGAAGAGTTGTCCGAGCTGGAGCGGCCGGGGCAGGAGAGTGCCGGCTCGCGCACTCGTCGCTCGCCTCGCGCTCTCGCTCTCCCTTGCCGCCGCTCAGCGCGCGCTCCCATTGGTCGGATCGCTTGGGCCGACGGCCCGCGCTCTCGCGCCGCAACAGGCTCGTTCGCCTCACGCATCGCCGACCGCCACGCATGCGCACTAGCCGCTTCGATTATCAACGGCGCTGGAGCAGGTAGCCGCGAGATTTGAATGCTCGTTACAATAGGTAGCCAGCAAACACACAGATAATTCGCACGCAACCGAGGTAAAGCGCAAATTACGAAGTACAAGATAACTCCCGGCATATCCGTCTGCCTAGGCCTTTGGTTCTGGATACGCTTGTTATCGAGAGCGCCGAAGTCGCCGTTTTACTTCAGACGTCCATGGGAGGGCAGCTATCACGCTGGTCCTGCCGCATCAGACGCTCACGTAGGAAGCCCCGCCGGTTCATCACCTACGTCCACTCTTCAGTGATGAACGGATTAAACGTCCTGGATGAGTCTGGGTACCCGTTGCAACGCCGGAGACAGACATCCTCTTTCCCTCATTCCTCCTCTCGCCCTTGAATGAGTGTCGGAGAAGTCCTCCGTATTTTCCTCCTCTCGCCGCTATCTCTCCGCTCGTCGCGTTGTTGCTCAGAAGAAAAACATACGCCATTACCACATGCATTCAAATTCCATTCATTCGGCCTTGAGACGCTCTACCCCGGCAGCTCGGAACCCGATGTGACGTGACAACAACTTGCCACGTTACAAGGTTCATTGCTGTGAACAATGTTTTAGTATAAAATTGATCATTAAAATTTCTACCATCATTCTACCATGATCATTAAATATAATTTTTTCAATAGTGTGATGTTTGTGAGATGGCCGGGAGTATTAAATTAAGGACTCTTGTTAACTAATAATATACTAACTCTTTATTTATGTGTAAGAGTATATAGAGCACGTATTGCTCGCTGAACCGTCCTGACTTATCTGCTGACTATACCATAGTCTCTCGCGTCGCTCTAACACTATACATCATATAGTGTATACACTAGGCTGCCAAGTTCCAGGTCCATACTTGAAATTTTCAAATGCGTGTAGCCTTAGCGATGGAGGGGCTCAGTAGAAGCACAACGGATTTTGAATTTTTAAAATCGGTTAATATTTGGTAGCTCCTTTGTGATTCTTTTTTTTAAATAGGATTTACTACAGGCAAAAAATTACACGAATATAACTACGAAATTATGGTGATTTTTTGATATTTTTTTCGGAAGCTCATCACGGTGTCGATAGCAATAGGCTCGAAAAAGTTTGGTGCAAAAATGCTAATAATTAAAGAAGTTAACAGGTGCATATTTTGACTAAAATCACCCAACTTTGGAGCCGATTTAAGGTACCTTCCACTGCTTCGATGACTTTAAAATTTTGACACAGCGTTCTTCAATTCATGCAAAAATGATTCCAAAAAGAATTTTGCCAAAAAAGTTTTAAGAACAGGGTTAAACATCAAATTAAAGTTCCAGCTTTCGTTTCAAAAAGTAGGTGAAATGTCAAATTTTTTTCCGGAATAAGCTGTAATGATTTTAACAGCGCTTGGTCCCTTCCGCAGAGGACACAACACATGGTACTACACGTGGTCCTGTAGCGAGAGGTCCCGAAAAGCCTGACCCTACCATAAAGTATTTATGACTGGGATAACGATGCTTATTGTCCCGTTCCACTGCTCATTACCTTTTTTAGTCACGTTGCTACACGATTTCTACACTAGGTCACGTATCTTTGCAAGCGCTTAGGACCTATTAAATATTATTCGATTTAAAAAATTAAAAATCCGTTGTACTCCTACTGAGTCTCTCCATCGCTCAAGCTACACGCATTTGAAAATTTCAAGTATGGACTTGGAACTTGGCAGCCTAGTATACACTCATACCTATGCGCCGCTGCGCGCGCACCGCTGTGCCGCTTAGAGTGTGTCTCGCGCTCACTCATACATCGCGCTTACACATACGCTGCAACTCCCCTCCGCTTAGTTTCGGACTTGGGTCGTTGTGTTTCTTGCAGCTAATCTAGCTGGTCATCTTATCACAGGAGTTTTATTTTTTTCTTCAGTTTGCTGTGGTTTTATTAACTATTATTTATTACAATATCTTTTTCGTTTGAACTATCGTATTTTACATCTGTCTCCCCTCCGCTTAGAATGAAACCCAATCCAGTTCTTACAATTTGATTTAAATGTCGCTTTGTTACATATCCATCATCGAATTTAATTTGATACATACTTGGTGATAGTTTTTCTATAATTTCAGCTTTCGCTTTATCTTTCGGATTTTTTCGATAATCATTTGCGTATACTATTTCATGTTTTATAAATTCACATTTTCTTACGCCTGCTTTATGATGTTTTTGCTCGAATTGATGTTGTTCGACTGTACCTAGAGTATCTGGTTTCAGTAAGTCAAATCGCGTTCGAATTTCGCGTTTAAACATTAAATACGCTGGTGTTTTTTCAGTTGTACAATGTTCTGTAGTCCTGTAGTCGCTTAAAAATCTATTTACAGAAAAATCCAAGCTATGTTCGTTTCGTATCATCTTATCTACGTTGTCTTTTACAGTTCGTACATGTTTTATTTTATTTTGTTTCAAGAATGCTCGAAAATCAGCGCTTGCTCGAAAAGCATTTTCGGTAGTAGCTTATCCAGACCATTCCTCCAGCACATTACCTCTGTGCCAGTTCCAGCACACGGCAATTCTGGTCCAGTCACGCATGCCAGTTCTGGCACACGTCAGTTCTGGCACAGTCACGCATGTCAGTTCTAACACACCGGTCAGTTCTGGCACATGCCTGCAAAAAATGACGCACGCAGCACGACGCCAGTGGCGAGATCCTGCGTTTGGATGCCGACCGCGAGATCGAGAGATTTCTTGTTTATCGATCGGTATACCTGCTTTGCCGATAGGGACAACTGCTTTATCCTATGAGACTTTTATATGTTAAGGAAATAACAAAAATGCATCCCTTCGAGCCAATAATTTATTTGAAGCCAACGTTTCGAACCGTTGCATTTCTTCTTCAGGGCTAAAGCCAAACATTTTTTACAATAAGAAACAATAAAAATAAAGATCATGTACAACAAACTAAAAATTAAAATAATACAAAATACCTTATTAATAATAAATAAAAAAACGCACACTGGACAATTAGCTTAATGAATCAAAATTAACGTTAAAACGTCTAAACTAAAATGCAATACTAAGCCCGTGCAGCAAGTTCAAACGCTTCTTCCATCACTATATCTGAGACGATGTAGTATGGCCGAAGCGTTGCCTAGCATCTCGGACTCTCAGTCCTCCCACTGGGATGTGCCATTCCGCCCCGCTAGCCAATCACTAACAACACATGTTGGCTATGTCAGAAAACGCGAAGCGGTGTGCCACCTCTTCTCGCATGCTATCTCTCGCATATCGCACGCTCACCACACAGTCTCCCTATTTATTCAGAAAATAATAAAACGACATATTAATTATTAGGACTAGATTTAAACTTCGAAATAATGTTCTTATAACTAGACTTGAGGTGGGACGTGTCCTCTGCTCTATTAAGCGTGCCATCATAATAGTGTATATGTAACATCTCCGAGATACGCCTACGGAAGGTGGACGATTCTTGATCAATAATTTTTATATGATCAAAATTAAAAGAGTGTCCTGTCTCCATCGCATGGACCGTAATCGGAGAAGAAAGATCAACTTTCTCTATATAACTTCTGTTTTCTGACTCTCTGTTTTTTAGTGGACGATACGTTTCGCCAATATACGTAGAATCGCAATGGGCGCAGTCAATCTTGTAAACAACATTCCTCGTATCTCTAACCACAGTAGGATCTTTTCCAATTTAATAAATTTACCAAATTTATCGTCAATTTTGTTAACTAACCGTCTATTGTTTTTGTACAGAACCGTCTTCAATTTACAATTAAACTTATCATAGTACGGGAACACCGCAACTTTATTCTTTGCCTCCTTATCAATATTACCTAAGTTATCAATATCCATTCTAAATTTATCTACATTATTGTTATTATACGAAATGGAGTCACCCGAATGTGTGTCCCCATAATTTTTACGTATAAGGTCAAGATTACGGATAATTCTCCTCTTACAAAACTTATCAATAAATTCACAAGGATAATCATTCGCTACTAGTATCTTTTTAGCATGCTGAATATTCCGCGAATTAAACCGCGGATCCGATAGTAGCAATGCTCTATCAATGAGATTGTAGATGATTGCCACTTTTTGATTACGAGGGTGGTGCGAAAAAAAATTAATGTATCTGGCCGAAGCCGTGCTTTTTTGAAACCAATTAGTAAAAATATTGCCATTACGTTCATAAGCTATGGTGATATCTAGGTAATTAATACTATTATTGATCTCCATTTCATATGTAAACTGTAAATTACTGTTGTAATTATTAAATGTTGCCAATACAAAGTTTAACCTCTTTTTCAACAATCAAAAGACAATCATCAACATATCTTTAGTATAACGGCACACTCGCCTTAACAATGCTTAAACAGTGCCTTTCAAAATCTTCCAAAACTATATTCGCAAAAACCTTGCTGCGCGAGCTCTCGGACCTGTCGCCTGGTTTTGAATGTCTGCCAATTCTTAGATTCGCATGTTTGCTGCGTATTGCCGATCTGCGTACGGAGCTTCTGTTTATAAAGAGCGGCGTGCGCGTGGATGAAAAGTAGTTGATTAGAAATCTCCAACGGTGTCGCATTAATATCTGGCGGTACCGGGAGCTGCGTTGCGGTCGATTATTGTCTGCTGTAAGATTAAAATTGATTTCATTTATTGTTAAGATATTGCGTTTTAGTTTAGACGTTTTACGTTAATTTCGTTTCATTTAGCTAATTATACAGTGTGCGTTTTGGTGGCATGAACATCTGAGTATGCGTTTTATTTATTATTAATAAGGTATTTTGTACTATTTTAATTCTGAGTTTATTGCACATGATCTTTCTTTCTATTGTTTCTTATTGTAAAAAATTTTTGGCTTTAGCCCTGAAGAGGAACCGCAACGGTTCGAAACGTTGGCTTCAAATCAATTATTGGCTCGAAGGGATGCATTTTTGTTATTTCCTTAATCTATAACAATTGTCGAGCGATAAATTCCTTGATTAATAAACTTTTATATGTTATATAACCCTATATATACACACACATATATATATATCTTACTATATTATATAGTTGTTTTGGGCTGAGGTGGAATTTCCCCCCCCCCCCTCCCGCCCCCTCATACCCCCCCTCAAAATGACCAAGAAACGTTTCAAAAGTTTGGTTATTTTTACGGTCCTCCCCCCTCATCGCCCCCTCCCTCCCTCACGAACCCCCCCTCTACCCCCCCTCACCAGTCCCTCATTCCTTAGAATGTTAACATTTATAATAATTTAATAGAACGTATAGATTATTATTGGAGAAGAAAGACATTATTGGAGATAGGGACAGGCAGAATCAGAATGTTATTTATGTTGGAGATAGGTAGATATTTTGAAAAAGGTGCTAGGTGTGCATGGAAGTCATGTGTGAAATTGTTACTGTAAATTATATCAGAACATTACCAAAATATAAAGTTAAAAACTGAAGTAATGGGGGTTGGTGAACAGAGCGAGGTGGAACCCCCCCTCTACCCCCTTTATATATATATATATATATATATATATATAGGAATACATTATTGGAGATGATAGGTGGTGGCTCAAGGCCATATGTGAAGGTGATAGATAGAGTGCTACATAGAGGTTACAACATCATAAGGAAATAATTATAAGTGAAGATTTTTTATTGAAGGCTGTAAATGCAAGTTGAAGGGATCATGATTGAAGGCAACAGGTGGAGGATGTAGGTTATAGGAGAAAGTTGGAAACGATAGTGGGAGGGTGAAGCCAATAGATGGAGACTGGAGGCCATAAGGAGATTGGAGGATACAATTAAAAGCGATTTGTGAAGGATGTATATTACTAGAAGCGATAGATAGAGGCTCGAGATCATGGATTGCGATGACAGGTCGAGGTTGTACGTGGAGGTTGAAGGACATAGGTATAGGGTAAAGGGCACGAATGGAAGCAATAGGTGGTGGGTGAAAGTGCTAAGTAAGTACTTATGGGTGTTGACAATATGCGGGGATAAAAGCTGTAGGATGAAGAGATAATGATTGAAGACGATAAGTGAAGGGTGATGGCATCATGATTGGAGGCGATAGATGGACAGTGAAGGGATTATGATTGAAGGTGGTAGATGGTGGAGCTAAGCGATAGGAGAAGGTGAAACCGATAGGTAAAGGGTGAAGAGAGGGAGGCTGAGGAATGCGATTGAAGATGATAGGTCAAGGGTGATAGGCGGATCATGACTTAATGTAATTGGTGGATGTTTGAGGTTATGGTTGAAGATGATACGGGGAAGCTCAAAGTCATAGGTGAAGGTGATAGGTAAAGGGTTATAAGCAGAGGTAATAGGTGGAAGTGAAATGGTTATGATCGGAAGTGATAGGTGGATTCTCCAGATCATTTGTGAAGGTGATAGGTAAAACGTGAAAATCGTAGGGGGAGGTTAAAGATAGTAAGTTATGCAAGTGGTGAAGGGTGGAGGTTCTCGGGGCAAGATGAATGGATAGAAGGGGCATAAAAATATTACGATTGGAAATGATTACTTGAGGGTAAGTGTGTGTGAATATATGTGTATAACACAATATTCAAAGACTTTATCCCTTGGTGTTTTTTAATATTTTATAAAAGAGTCTATCGATCTCTCCGAGGCAAGTGTTGGGAAAAAGGTAAAAATTAATTTATACCATTTTTCCTTTTGTTTCAACGTTTCGGTGAACACTGTCACCCTCTTCAGGAAAATATAGAGGAGCACAACAGCCTATAGATCGAACGTGTTTCTTTATTACTTGAGGGTGTTGATAATATGCGGAGATAAAAGCTGGACGGTGAAGGGATATGGATTTAAGGCGGTAAGTGAAAGATGAAGGAATCATGGCTGGAGGCAATAGATGGAGAGTGAAGGGAACATAATTGGAGGCGGTAGGTGGAGGGCGCAAACGATAGGTGAAGGGTGGAGATGATCGATGGAGCCTATGGTTTGTGATTAGAGATAATAGGTCAAGGGTGATAGGCGCATCATGACTTCATGCAATAGGTGGATGTTGGAGGTTATGGTTGGAGATTATGTGGAAGCTAAAGTCACAGGTTCGATAGAGGGTTGTATAGGAATTACGTCATAGCTAGAAGGTGAAGGTCATGATTGGAAATATAGGATGAGCGTGAAATCGTTATGATTTGAAATTATGAAGTTGAAGGTCTGCGAAAAATTAGAAATTGAAGCTATGGGGGTTGGCGAGCGGAGTGAGCAGGGGGTACCCCCCTAGTATATATATATGTCTATATAGTTGAATAGATTCGGACTAATTTTCGCGAACTAATCTGCTAGGAGGTGTATCTCATTAATACAATGAGTAAATTATATCCACCGACAATCAAAGTAACAGAGTAAAGAGGTTAAATAAGGCGAAGGCGGAGTGAGCATGTATACCCTCAACATCATGGCTTCTCTATGAATATTGAATGAGTCATATAATGATGAGTGAAGCATTCTCAACTATCTTAAGCTACAGGAACTGTCATCTACGACAGATCCTATAGTTAAGAATGAAAGACCCAGAGATCAGCATAATCCTGAGGCCAAGTTGAAGTCGGTTGCGGGGCGGCTGCGGTTGCCTGTTAGGGAATCTATTCCCTTTTAAATATTCGTAATATTAGATATTAATTTTTGTATTGTATTTTTTGATTAATTTGTGAACGTGCGCAATTGTGTGAGAGTAGAGAAATTGATGTATGGATAACATCTTTAAAAAAAATTTGAAGGTATTTTTGTAAAAAGGATTTAGATTTTAGTATTTAATTTTTGTTTAAAATTTTTGTAATTAATTTTTTTATTATTCCTTGGTTTGACTTAGCCTTGATAAGGATCTGGAACAGATCGAAACGTAGGCGAATAATAAAGAAAACTTGGCTCGAAGAGATGTCTTAATGCATTGAATAATATCTACCACCATTCGAGCGATAACTTCATCAATACTACTAATATATTCTCTTAGGCAACCCGCATCAGCATCTTCGAAAGAGAAGCTGTTACCCAGTGAGCCTCGTAGTAGACTGGTTACCACAGAGCAGCGACTCTTGGATTATGCTGATAATTGGGAATCGATTCGAAGAGAACGGGAAAGGCTTGCTTCCAGCATCCGTCTTCCTCATCTAGAGCAGACAGGACCCTGGTGTTGCAAGCAAACTCATCTCTAGAATAATTCTCTCGCTTTTGAGGAAGTCATGGAGAGGTAGCTATAATGGTTGTACCTCACAGGTGGAGGCGTGGCAGGGACCTCCACCCTTTCTCAAAAAAGAAAAAAAAATTAATTTTTCAATCTGTACAAACTCATGAATAATTTTTAGGTACTACAGTAGTAGGGGCTGGGCGGCTACGACCCCAGGCGGGTACGGCCCCACTTTTTACCGACCACGGGTAAATGATTCCTACATTTGTTTAATAATGACTTTATCGCTCGATGATGGAATAGTGTGGAAATAATAAATGATGCGTCTCTTCGAGCCAAGTTGTTTATTTAAAAATTGCCAAACTTTTCGAGATATTTTTATCCCCTCTTCAGTGGCTGTATAATCGTTTTAATACAAGATTTTTATTACAATTATAATATTGAAATAAGTGAAATTGAAATTAAAATTATTGTTATAATTACCTAATTTGTAAAACATCTTTCGTGTTTCACATTATTAGGAAGAACCAGAAAAAGGATAAATCGCATATGGCGCTATAAATTTAAAATTAAAAATTTTTTGTTTTAGAATTTTAAACCAATGTTTACAAAAGAACTTTTTACAAAATTTTTAACTTACGGCCTAAGACTCAAGAATTTTATTTAAAAAACAGAACGATTTTACCGGTGCCATTCGGTGGTAATGCGGCACCGGTCGAAGCAGGACATCAACTAATGTCTCGACGAAAATACATACATTAAACACTGTACCAATACTGAGAATTGTTACCAAGAATATATATAAAAATATAATGCAAAACACATCGGCGACGGATACCCCGAGCTTCATCCGTATACCAAGAACGAATAATACAGTAGAGGTGGCACGCTAATACTCAAGTAACAGAGCGGGGGGCCCGCGCCGCATCGCAAGAAACGCTCCTGCCATGACTGTATGATTTGTGACGGTCAGCCGTCGGCCCCAGCTCGCCTGGACACCATCGGAGCCGTGCTAATGAAAAAAGCATACGCTAAGACCCGGTGGTGTTTGCAGGTAAACCGAGCAGAGATGAGAGCGAGTGAGAGTGAGAAAACACGGCCGGAGCAGCAGAGCAGAGCAGCGCCACGAACAGCTGAGCAGAAGCCACGCTCAGCGCGAAGCATGCGCGGCGCCGCACGAGACAGAGAGAGAGAGAAGTACCACGCGCGCCACAGCGAGAGAGCGGCAGAGAGAGGGAAGCCGCGCGAGAGCGAGAGAGAACGAAGATAGCGGCGACGGCTGAGAGCGCAGCACGGCGAGCGAAGCCACGAGGCGTACGCGCGCGAGCGACCGCCGCCATGTTGGCGAGCGCTGTAGAGAGAATAAGAGCGAGCGAGAGCGAGATAGACAGAGACGGAGAATGTTTAATGTGAGCAGAGAGAGTGGAAGCACACGACGAGCCTCGAACGTTATTGGCGACAAGTGGAGGGCTGCGGCTCGATCCACAGCGGTACGCGAGCGAAATATTATAGAGAAAAATTGTAAGAGGAAAATCAGGCGGAAAATGTATGATTGAATGCGCGACAGCCAGACAGAGAGAATTAACGAATTCGAATTTCGCGCGCGAGGATATTTATTAGTAAGAGGGCGCTAGGACAGAAATGTGCTATATCAGGCTATCACGTGATATCGCGTGAGTAAGAAAGGACAGCCAGAAAATACATGCGCGAGAAAGAGACAGAGAGAGACGCCGCGGTTGCAACGGCCGCGCAACAGGTAGAACGGTAGTATCCAGTGAGCAGCAGGCAAAACGAGACGCACTCCAGGACAGCACAATTTCCCTCCGCATTCTCCACGTCATAACCTCCAGCGTTAAACTGTCGAGGTTCGCTCCGCGAAGTATTTCTGCGCCGCGCGACTTTCAGGGAACGAGACCTCATCCGGACGAGAGGACGAGCAGTCATCGGATTTTACAGCCAGGTAGACACTTATCATTTCAAAGTGCGCGTTCCCCGCGTCGGCCGGACTTCACCGCCAGAGCGTGCCTCCCGCACGCGAGCCCTCCCACATTTTCTTATTTGTTATTCAATAAATGCCAGGCCGTCCACTTTAAGACTGTGCGTGTGTTTATTTATCGTGCCCCCGCCTATCCTTCTTCCCAAAAATTCGCGGCCGCGAGATAATAGTCTATGCACCGCTGAGTAGCCGGCGAAGCGGTTGGTGAACCGGGCGTCCAACAATTAATAATTAAATACGGTTCATCCGGCAGCCCGATAACAGGGCCTGATCACGTTGCTGGAGCTCTCGACGGCCTCCCCGAGAGAGCAATAAAAACCACAACGTCACAGATTATATAGTATACAGTATGGACGGCGCGTTACCACGGCAACCCGGTCTCCCCGACCTCCCACGGGCTGTTCCGCTCCGGCTCGCCAGCCAATCACTATCGAACATGTGTTGGCTGAGTTGAAGAGAGCGCGAGGCGGTATGCCACCTCTCACTGCATGCTAGGATCCTGATACAGTCTGCTCGCCACCGAGCCTCCGCAGTCACATTATTTACAATTAAAATTTATTCTATCTAAAATCTATCTAAAAAATAGTCAATCAAAACAGTAAATTTTAATGCAATGTATATCTCCGCACGCTTATCCGCCTATAACGAACACTCGCGATTTCGCACTACGTTTTTCCTACAAAATTATTCCCTGATCTAGCTAAATCTAACCACTGATGGGCGCCAATGTAACGAGGATTGTCCGCGTTAAATGTAGATTTACTCTACTTAAATTCTCCGTGGGTTTTAGAGAAAGGGGAACAGGGAAAACTATTAACCAGCAAATGAAATACACACGTGACGTTAGGTAAAAGGCTACTGCTTATATTATCCAAAAATTGTAACAGAGTAAAAGTACAAATGTGCTTTGCTAGCGCACAATCTCGCGGTCAATCGGAAGCTGATATTGTTGAACGCGCTGGTGAGAGTGAGAGAGAGAAGCTGATACTTACAGTAATGCGAAGGACGCTACTACAATAATTAGCCGAAAACTGCTGTCTCGCTTCAATCCAGCTATCTCGTATGCGGTACGCTTTCTCGACGAAAAACAGTGGCACTCACACGCGTGATCGCAATCTTTATACAACAAATGCCAAGCAACAATGATATTAATCTCGAGAAGACCGCTCCTTTGCTTCACGGCTCGCACGCTCGATGCTCGAATCGAATCTAACGTCTAACCTCACCAGGCGGCGCGTTCAGCAATACATCAACTCTCGTACAGCTCTGGTGCGCGGGAACATCTGAAAAGGCTTACATGCAAATATATAAAAACATATGTATTAGAATAAAATATGCATGCGGCGTGACGATACTCGACACATGCCCCCCTTCCAGACGCTGGGTAGCTTTTACAGCGTACCAGCTCTCCAATGCTCTCACCAGCATGCAAAAACGACCAAAATGATAAAATAATAAAGCATTTCTTTGCAAAAAAAAACAAAAGAAAATAAAATTTCAAAATAAAGCGTTTCAACTCAAACACATGCAAAAAAAACAAACTTAATTGCAAGGGAATAAAACCAAATCAAACTTTTGATAAGGGCTAAATAAATGAAAACACCATCAGCTTCCTTTCACAAAATATATTTGGATTCCGCCAAACAGCGTAACGCATCTAACCGCGAACCGCGAACTCGCTCAAAATCGAGGACGGAACTCAGCGTAATTCCCAACATCCCGCAGCCGTAGCAGTACTTATCGGGAGTCTTTGCCAGCCTGGCCACCTCCAAATTTGCTTGGCGCAACTTCTCTCTCCGTCCCTGACTCTGGTCCCCACTGAAGAATGCAGCAGTCTCCTCCCGCAGCCTCTCCAACGCACGGGCCAACGCCTGCCTTTCCACATTCCTGGCTTCCACGAAGCGATCTCGGGCTGCCTCCGCTAGACGCTCGTCATGGACCATCCTTGGATAGCCTCCGGTCAACTCCCCACCTTTCTCTCCCGTTCGAGCCAGGAACGAGTCCAGCTTCTCCGAGATTGAGTCGAGAAGGAGACGATACTTCTTGCGAAGATCCCGCACTTCATCGAGCTCACCTCTCAGCTGTCCCCATTCCTGCTCAACAGTCAAGATCGGAGCGGAAGCCACCGGAGCCACCACCGAGTCCTCCACGACAGCGTTCTTATGCGGTATCCCCAACCGCCCCTCCACCAGGCAGATGGACTCACAGTCCTCCGGCGACTCAGGACGCCGGACAAAAAGCCGCATCCCCGGGCCCAGCAGCGGAATGGCCTTCGCTGAAATTGGGGCCAGCACCGTCGTCCTCAGTTGTCGACGCACCCTCACCAGCTCCAACCGGTCTGCGTTGCTGCTCATGGTCCTGCAGTAGATGATTGTTGTCAGCAAAACACGGGGGTTCTCACACCTATTACCCTATTCTATCCTAAACATTCGCCCTATTTGATCGCGTACGTCTTGGAGACAACTCAACTTGCGGTTCTCGCTGTTTACTAGAACCTTTCGGTCGACCGCGTTTCGCATGAAGTACCGGTGAACCTCTATTTTCAGTTTCAGACGCGTCAGACTCTGCAGGAGTCGCTTCCTCCCCCCCCCCCCCCAGGAGCCCACGTATCACGAGAAACGACGATTCGGGTTTTACGCGGCCTACCACGCTTACGTGGAACATCCACGTTTTCACTCAGCGCAATATTTCGCCCCTCACATTCATTCTCTTCGCTAACGATCGCTTCCTTGGTATTTGGAACGTCTTCTTCTACAGGATCATCCTCTTCTTCATCAGAAGCATCAATAGAGTTTTCATCTTCATCTTGATCTTCAACAAACGCAGGATCTTCTCCTTGAACATACGGTTTGATGTCGACAACATGTATCTTCTCAAAGCATTCTCCTTGCTCATTAATCATTGAATAAACATCTCGTCCAATTCTAGCAGTAATCTTGAACGGACCAGCAAATTTCGGTGCAAGTTTAGCATTAATGCCTTGAATTGCAGACGATAGAATGCGATTACGCTTCCAGACCAAGTCACCGATATTAAATATGACTTGTCTACGTTTCGCGTTGTAATATCGTGCCTGCTTTTGCGATGCTTGTTCGATATTCTTCTCAATATCCAACTGCAAATCAAATAATCTACACATTCGCTCTTCCCAGTTCTTCACTGCGATCTTCTGAGCTTCCTCTCTAGCAGCTTTTTCTTCTTTCCGCCTGGTACTAAGCAGGGTTTCTTCCCATGTTTAGGAAAGCTGGACTAACTCCTGTAGACTCTTGCACAGAAGTATTATATGCAAAGGTTAACTCGGGCAAATACTTATCCCAGAGCTTATGTTCCTCCTCAATAAAAGCAGTGATCATCGTTTTGAACGTTCGATTTACACGCTCAACCGGATTCGCCTGTGCGTGATATGGCGATATCATCTGATGCTCAACGCTGCTTTCTGTCAAGAACTTTTTCATAACCTTGTTACGAAATTCTGTACCATTATCTGACAGAAATATTTCCGGAGTACCAAATCTTAAAAACACACGCTCTTTCAAAGCATTTTTAATACTAATACCATCAGCTTTACGCAAAGGTATCACCTCAATCCACCGAGTAAAAACATCTAACAAGATCAACAAACAGGTATATCCATTCTTAGATCTAGGAAATGGACCCATCATATCACCGGCTACAACTTCCCATGGACCAACCAGTTTCTTATTTTTCATGGTCCCAGCAGGTAACAGCTGTTCCACTTTACACTGTTGGCACACAGTGCATGACTTCAAAAATTTCTGAACATCTTTATACATTCGCTTCCAGTAAAAATATCTTGCGACTCGCTCATACGTCTTGCGACGACCCAAATGTCCGAACGTGGGCTCGCAATGCGATTCACGAAGTATTTGCAATATTTTGTCTCTGGACACGACCAGCTTCCAAGCATCCATATCTTCTAAAACGTCTTCTAGAATTGGTTCAGGCTTGTAATGATACAACTTACCAGCAACAATCTTCCAATCTGGAAGCTCGTGAGGCTTTTCTAAAGTTTGCTGATACATCTGTACGTACCACTGATCTTTAATGGTTTGTTGAATGTCTTTTAAAGATGCAATTCAAACATCCGCGATAACGCATCTTTGCCAGGTCGATATTCAATCTCATAGTCATATGACTGCAACGCCAATGCCCACCGAGCTAATCGACCATTAGGGTTACGTAGATTACAAAGCCATTTTAAACTTGAGTGATCTGTAACTACTTTAAAATGATAACCCTCCACATATGCACGAAATTTCTTAATTGCCCAGAGAACGGCAAGACATTCCCTCTCGGTAACTGAATAATTACGCTCCGCAGAGGTTAGAGTGCAACTCGCATAAGACAAGACGTAATCCTTTTCATCTATTTCTTGCATGAGTACCGCACCAATGCCGCTGTCGCTCGCATCAGTTTTAATAATAAATTGATGATCAAACGATGGTCTGTGTAACACAGGCGCTGTCGCAAGTATTGTTTTCACTTGCTCAAACGCGTCCTGTTGCTCTACACTCCAAGTGAATTTTGCTTTGCCACGTAGCACTAGATTCAGCGGCTCCGCGACATCGCTCAACCGATCCAAGAACTTCCGGTACCAGCAAACCATTCCCATGAATCTCTTCAATTTGGTCAGAGTATTCGGAACCGGATACTCCAGAATCGGTGCAACTTTCCGAGGATCTGGACGAAATCCCTCACGATTCAGAATAACGCCTAAATATTTAACTTCGTCACAGCAAAACTTGCTCTTACCTCTGTTAATCGTCAACCCAGCTTCCACGATTCGCTTCAGAACTACATCTAACCAATGTAGATGTTCGTCAAAAGTCTCGGTCGTGATAATAATGTCATCCAAATAGGAAAAGGCGTATGGCTCTAATTCAGGTCCAATGAGCCGGTCACTCAGCGTTTGAAAAGTTGCAGGCCCGCCTACTACACCATAAGGTAAACGGGTGAATTCAAACAAACCCAACCCAGATACTGTGAATGCCGTTAAAGGAATATCTTCTTTCTTCATTGGTATCTGGTGGTATGCTGCACTGAGATCAATGGTAGAAATATATCTCGCCTTCTGAAGCTTACTCAAGATGGTATCCATGTATGGCAACGGATACGCGCTCGCGGTTGTAACAGCATTAAGCTTCCGATAGTCAACTGCAGAATCGGTAGGTACCATCCGATTTGCGGACCATGACTACGGGGCTTGACCAGCTGCTGTTAGAACGGCGTATGATTCCCGCGTCCAACATCTTTAGCACTTGAGCATGCATCTCTTCCTCAATCTTCTTTGACACTGGATAATAACGTTGTTTAATTGGTCTCGCAGACCCCACATCAATACTGTGCTGGATCAGATGTGTACACCCCAACGGTACTTCCCCAGCTGGAAGCCAACTGTCTAACAGCTCTTGTAGGCGTTTTCGCTGTTCTGAGGTTACATCGGCCAAACCGATGGCTGCGAGAGCGCTTGCTACTCCTTCTGAGAGAGCAGAAATCTCTAGAGGAACTGATTCGGTGACACCTTCTATTTGTAATCTATTCTCTCTAGGTAACAGAATCGCGTTAAATGCTCGCATAAAATCTGTTCCGAGTATACATTCGGAATCAAGTGCACTTACAACCATAACATTTAAGATTCGCGATTGGTCTAACACTGTGAACGGCAATTGAACATAACCGTAAATCGGCACGAGCTGTCCATCAGCGAGTTTCGCACCTGGTCCAGTATAAGGAACAATAGCTTTTTTCAGCGCTGAAGCTATCTGTAATCCAATCGGACCTAAAGCGGTACGCGCAGCTCCCGAGTCACAAAGTGCTCGTAAATGAAAATCACCAATAACCACTGGCATCCACCAGCGACTGCAGTCAATATTGGATGGATCAAATACTGTAATAGGCATCACTGCTTCTTCAGTAGCCGAATTTGCTTCTTGGGAGGCCGCCACAATAATAGGAGAAGTAGGGGCCTGAACTACTTGCTCCCATTCTCGTTTCCCGAGTTTTCTGAAGTCTTCTTACCTTCAGACAATTTATTCCCAGAGTTCTTCTTCTGAGAGCACTCCGGACAAGTTTTCGTGGTGTGTCGAGGCCATCCGCAGCCATAACACCTCACAAATGGTTTGCAAGGACCCCAGGAGTCCTGATCTTTATTATGCTCACTCCGTGGCTGTCTAGGAGCACTTTTCTTTTCTTCTGAAACAGCATTTATCTTCCCAGCTGTGCCATCCGATACTGTAGTCGTATTCTGGGTCTGCGACCTCGCTCCTTTGGAATTAGATTTCTTTCCTCCATGACCTCTTGACTTGGCAGCTGGGGGTAAGCTTAACTCAGCAATAGCCTCCTGCAACGACCTTACAGCCTCACGTAAATCAGCAGGTTCTGCTACTGACGAGACAGCGGTTACGCTCTTCGTCTTCTCCCCAACATTCTTGACATATGTTCCTTTATAGGCCAATTTCGGCAATAAACATCTGTTAGGTGAAGGAGGAGGCTTATAATGATGCTTATCATGAATTAACTTCTCAGCATTCCTAGCTAATGTAATAAGATCTCCGATATTCTTCACCTGTGCCTGAGGAATTTGCATTCTAATTCCAGCTAGCATATTGTCATAAATCATTTTCAGTTGTACAGCAACCTCCGGCGGATCGTCCAACCTACTCATGATCGCTAGCATCGCCATGATGTGATCACGTACTGGCTCATCTCCTCCTTGTGTACGCGCTTGCGCTTCCGCTAACAACTTCATCTGGATATCTTGATCCATACCATAGCTTTTCCTAGCATCACAGCAAAAATCTTTCCAAGTTTTCCACGTCTGACGCATTTGCCGACACCAGATCAACGCTCCATCCGTATAACATAGAGTAGCGCATTCAATGAATCCGTATCATCTAAATGCGATGACGCTCTACATTCATTCATTTTCTGAATAAATTCCTCGATACAACTTTCCCTTGCTATCATCAAATTGAATTTTCCAATCTCTAGCAATCTTACCAACATCACGGTACACTGATCTTGCAAAAGATGAATATTCTCCAATTGCTCTACTTGTTGAAGCAGCTGATTCTCCCCCCCCCCCTCCGAGACACACCTTGGGATTCTGCACTTAATGGTAATTCACTCGTTCCAGCCTTCTGAATTGTATGACCGGACACAAATCTCGTCGCATTCGGGTTCAACTTCGTACTATGAGCATCAGGTTCTCTATGCACAACAAACGTATCTCTGAATTGAAGTTGGAACTTCTCAAAGTCTTCTTTTAAATTGCAGTAATAGCCGCTCAGCTCAACCATGGATCTTTCCATTCCAGCAGCATACGCATTCCATCTGGCCTCTGAGGTTTTGGCCAACTCGCGCTGTTCAGCTAATTCTTGTCTTAATTTTGCTTTCACTTCATCCTGATTATCTTGATCTGCTTTTGTATCTGCTAAGTCAACTTGATCTTTATCGACACCAACATTAGTGCAAGCGTTTCGCTGTTGAAGATCTACAATTTCTTCAGCTTCCGTATGCACATCCACTACTGTAACCATAGGATGTACTCCCGAAACGTCAACTTCTTCTTCACTAGAAACTCTGGTCGACTCTAGATCATTATTCCTGAGTATCTGGAAAATGTCATCTACCGTCTCTTCATCTTGCTCTTCATTATCATCTAAAACTAATGCTTCTGATTCTAACGTCGTCGGTAACCTCAATCGTACCCATGTCGTTGATTTCGTCTCATTTGATAAATTTTCTTCTCTCAAAATAATCTTCTGAAAAATTACGTCTCTTCTCGACATCGCGATATCGCTAGGCTCATTCGTCATAACAAAATCATCAGTGTAATCACCGCGCAAACGCCTAATTAACCTACCAACATTACTGTATCTACTCGTGTCAATTACTAATTCAAATCTCTGCAATAAATCATATACTCTATCCTCTGACAATGACATTGCCCATCTCTCAATTTCTTGATCCGCTTCTTCGAAAATATTAACGCGCATCGCCATTTTCAAAATTCGAATGCGGTCCCGCTAACTTAAACAAATTTTTTTCGTCGAAATCAAAAAATATACAAGAGACAAATTACGAAAGAAATAAACTAATAACGACCAAAATTTAAATAATTGAAAAACTATTCCACGTGTCGCTCTTAATTCAGTCACAGCCTCCTTCGTTCAAAATTCTGTGCAATTCTAAATTACACTTATGTAATTTACCAACCAAACTACAACCAGAAACAGGAAAAATTCAAAAGAAAATTTTCCGATTCGAAAGAAAATTCCAAAATAAAATTTACAACAACCAAAAAATTTTATTACCGAACTGTACTCAAATTAAGAGTTTACTTTCTTTAAAATTTAAATTGAAAAAAATTTCGCTTAAATTGTATCACGAACAAACAAAATAAAATAAAATATTTTGTCAAAAAAAATCTCAATCTAAATTCAATAGACCTACACCGAGAAATAAAGTTCACTTTCAAAACAAAATTCAAATAGAAATTATTATCTACACTGTCGGTAAATCAACGCTTCGCCGTTGCGATACTTCGGTGATACACTGGTACACGCACACATACAATCAGCTGAGCGCGTATGCTATATAGCTGTTAGCAACGCCAAAATCACGCTATCACACACAATATATAAATCAGAAAACTGAACCAGTCGATTTGACTACGATTATATTACATAAATATAAATAATAAAAATAATATTTAATGTCAATAGGGAAAAACAATTATTTACACTTAATTGTTCAATCAATAATATTCAAAAAATTATTCCCCTAGTATAATCGCAATCTGAGATTCGATCCGCTATTCAACTATTAATCCAGTCATTACATATACTGATTAATCGCGAACATCAAGCATATAAATCAGGCGACGAGAAACTAAAACTTATTTCCCGAAATAATATTTCAGCCAACGCTAAAATTTTCGATAGTTGGAAACGCGCAATGTTTACGTTCGCGGACGACAAGTCTAGCCGCGCGATGTAAACACAAGCCAACGTTCGCGCTCACTCGCTATACTATACACGCAATGTATATCTCCGCAGTCTGCACGCTTATCCGCCTATAACGAACACTCGCGATTTCGCACTAAGTTTTTCCTACAAAATTATTCCCTGATCTAGCTAAATCTAACCACTGATGGGCGCCAATGTAACGGAGTGAGCCGTACACGTTAACAATCGCACAAAAATTGAGCGACGCGGGGATCGAACCCGCGTCCTCGAGATCTCCAGGCACGCGCTCTAACCACGGAGCCAGCGTCGCACTGCGAAACACTAATACGCCGACTAGCTTAGACGTGCTCAGACACCGTCACACATTATATTACAATGTTAGTAAATCATCATTAACTTTACATTAATAACTTATAGGTCATTTATTAATATCGCGAAATTAAATTTTAATAACTATTTCAAATATTCTCCATCCATTTCGTGTTGACTTATAAAGTGGTTTTGCACTGTTCTAATTAGATTACTTCAACTTTTACGCAACTTAAAATGTACTTTTCCGTATAAGCTGATATATATTTCCATTCTTCTAAGACTTCACATAAACTGTCCACTGATCTGTATGTTCATCTTCATCTTTTTTTCCAAAACCGCAACCTACATTACTATAAACAGCTGACTTAATAATAGTTGTTCCCCAAATACAAACGTAAACTTTGATTACTAATTCTAACAAATTTTGATTTAAAATTAATTTAAAGAACACTTCCTATATTGTTTTAAATACATTAAAATATCTTTGCTTAAGAAAATTTGATGAATAAAAATAAATTAATAATTACCTGGTCATTATGATTTCTATTCAACTTCTTAAGAAAAGCTTAAATTTTCTAAAACTAAAAATAATAAATACTTAACAAAGAATCAATTCTTCTGTCAATGAAAGTAAAAAAATTTTGCAATATGATTTTATTAATACTTACCTCAGGAATACGTACGTACGTATGTACATACGTACGTACGTAAGTGTTTGAAAAGTGTGCTTTTTTTCTATGAAAGGAACAAAAAATTACAAATATGGTCCGATGAAATTAAATATTTTCCATTGCGCTATACATTCGTAAATACAATTTTTTCTAAATCTCAAAATTGATCCATTTTATCGATAAAAAACGGATGCGAGTTATTCGATTTTTCATATAATGTTATACGATACTCGTGAGATCTGTGTTTTTTTAATCAAATAATTATGATTGAATTTACTATTGTGTTCATGTGTGACGTTGTTTTTAGATTTTTTATGTTCCTCAATACGTGTACGCACACTTCTCTTGGTTTGGCCCACATATGTAGCCGTACAATCATTACATTGTAACTTATATACAACATTCTTTTCTAATTGTTCTTCTCTTTTGTCTTTGCCTTTAACTATAATATTACACATATGATTGTGTATTTTCGGCACTATCGTAATAAATTTTTCTTTTAAAGAATGTTGCATTTGTTCGTAAATTTCGTAAGTTATTGCAACGTTGATATTGTGCATTTGAATTTATTTTGTCAATCCGTTTTTTTATATATTTGTTGGTAAAGTATGAATACAATTCCGACCATTTATTATTCTACAATATAATTTATTTTGTAAGCCCCTAAACAAATAGCTAAACAAAACACTTTGTAATCATATATATATATATACATATATACACATATATATAATAAAATTCAATAAAACTTCTTATTTATTTATAAGTTAGTTAAATTTTTCATATTTTCAAATTTTTCAACCATTTTTTTAATAAATAAACGTTAAGCTAATTACTTTTTTTAATTCTATTGATTTTTAATAATTTTAACTTTTAAAAAATGTTGAATTCTTTGTTTTAGATAAGATATGTATACTGTTTTATAAAAATTTATCATTCATTATTCCCCATAAAGCGTACTGAGTATCGCGAGTGAAGCGAGCGATCTTTGCTAGTAATATATTAATATTTATTATATTGTATCATAGGTTGCAACATACACGGACCCTATCCCCTATTCTCAAATTTTATTTTTGACATTTTTCAATAAAGTGGAGACATTCATGGAATTAACACGCATAGATTTATGTGTAACATAAACATAACATAACATGACTTTATTATTTTTTCAATGATTTATAATTTTTATTTGCGTTATAAGTTGGTGTGCTGCGTGTCTGTTTTAAATATATAGGTAAAAGCACCAACTTGTAACATAGATATCTTAGATTAATAGTATTATTTCGATAAAATAAATGCTCGTATGAGATTCCTTGATTCAACAACTATGTAAAACGTAAAAAACCCGATTGTGATACATTGATTTTAACATCAAAAACATTGTCAGAAATTTGACGAAAAACAAAGCGTGCGCGCCCGAGAATAACATCGGTGGCCGCGGTGGAGTGCCCCACCTCGAAAGAAATGGAACGTGGGGGTGAAGTGATTCATTATTTTTACAGTTTGGCGTGTAACTGTCAGCTTGTTAACTTTCGATTCATATGCAATTTATATATCAAATCGTTTGTTAGTATTGAAAACACGGTGACAAAAGCGTTAAAGTCTCGCGACTGTATGCGTATTATTTCGCTGACCAACGCTTGTCACAAGAACAAAAACTATTATTCCTTATTATTTAAGTATCCTTAAATTTTCATAGGCATATATTTTTTTAATAGCATTTGTTTAAAGCGTGAAATTACAAAAAATCGTATTTGTATATGTATCAATATATCTATAGTGGTACTCGCGCTTGGGCGAGTGGTGGGGGTAACTCACTGCTTCAGCATCGGAGTATCTCCGCTCATATGTATAAAAGAGCACGTGATTCCAGGTTCACGCGCTCTTGTTGTTTGTTGAAGAGTTCAATCCTCTACCGGAGCTGGAGCTAGAATGATCTCGTCTCCTGGCTAACGGAAGCACGTGGAGAAGCGCTGGTGCTCCGGAAAGCCCTGTATGCAGAGCATTGAGGCTACCTTAGGGAACCCGACTAAATGCGAAAATACAGCAAAAAGTTTTTTGCCTTGTATATGGCTGTGTTATTAAGATTATTTTAATAAAGAAGCAAAGTTAATTTAAAACTTAAATTTTTTCTAATAAAAAATTCCCTTCATATGGTGAGATGCAAATATTCTGCAGAAAGTCAGATTAAATGCTTGCACATATTTTCTTACGCGCTGGAATACCCCTAGACTCAATACGTGGTCTAGGAGGGAAAAAGCGATTTTGGAAAAATAAAAAGAAAAAAACAAATTCTAGTTTTTCAGGTACAGGTAAGTCGCAGACACTCAGCATTACATCCAAGTTAAGCGCTCACACATTTTTGTCTTCCTGAGTATCTCAAGGTCTAATGCATGATCTGGAGAAGAAAAGGATCTTAAAATTGCAAAAAACAATATTTATTTTTAGTACGATTGTTCCTTACTAAGCATTGCGTCTTACTAAGGAACGATCTTTAGTACGTAAGGACCAAGAAGATAACAAAAACAACAAGTCTTCATTTTCTCTGAGTCGCAGTACATCGACTCAGGTGTAGAGAAGCAACGTGCATTGCGTCACGAATAATTATGTAAAGTTGCTGAATATGTGCAGTGCATTACTTCATTGTACATAGAAGTGACAGCTAATATTAATTTATTGAAACAGCTTCTAATTCGCGAAATAGATTATTTGGTTCGCCCGGTATTCTCGGACAATTTTCACACCAATATTCAATATATTTAGTTAAAATCTTTATTATTCAGTATTTTGAACTCTTGCCTCTTTTCTTTCTCCGTTGCGCAGAGGCGGGGGTGTTTCAAGGTATATCTATAGAGGCATATATGAAGCCTATTATTGATGGTAATAATTAATTTTTGAATAAAACTTAATTATTTTAAATAAAAAATTTAATTCTAATTATTATGCTTTGTTATAGGTTTGAAGGAGTTCATCAAAGATGCAATAACAAATGAAGGAAAAGGTTAGTTGTGTACATTTGCAATTTTGCTTGATATTTTTATTTACTATTTTTGTCTTTTATAACACGTCACAATTTTTACTATTTCAGATATTAATTCAAAGTTGAACAAATACATTCATGACGATATTTCAACCTTAAATGCTAAAATATTGAAGATGCAACAAGATATTGATGACGTAAAAACTCTTATAGGAGAAAAAAGAGCTTTACATAAAAATAAAGATATTATTTCATTGGAAATGATAATAAAAAATTATAATTAATTCTACCCATAAATTCATTTGAATAAATAAAGGTCATCGATGAAAAGTTTCATCAAGAATGGTTTTATAATGATATGCTTAGCAATTATATTTTTTATCCACGCGTATATACCAATCTTTGTATTTATTACATACATATTTTTTAATTTTTTCAGAAAATGTTTTTCATCTATACCATCAACACACATACCAAATTAGAAGTTTACACTAATCAGTTTAAGCGATTTTTTGCTCAAGACTTGCTAATTACATTTACGGCTCAAAAAAAGAGTGAAGGCAAAACCCATATTTTTAAAGAAACAAAATTTTATGAATGCTTTTTTGGAAATAAGTTTTTGTACAATAAAATAATTCGCATAATATCTTAAAAAATTTTTATGTATTAAGTTAAAATTTTATTTTTTTGCAGATTCCATGAAGCATGCTTATATCTCAATCAAATTTATTGAATGAAGCAACTTATTAAGTATTATTGGGTTTGTAATAAAGAACGCCGGAGATTGGGATGGCCACAGAGCCAAACGGCAAAAAGTAGATAAAAATAATGAAAATCAGTAATACTTATCAAATGTGATAAATTTATTTTTTAATATTAGTTTTTCTATACTGTATTATAATAATGTATAAATATATGTACTTTCTTTTTTATAATACAAGCTTCTATAGCCTTATTTTATTATTCAACCGTTTTGGTAACTAAAACCTAGAATTTTTCGTATAAAATACGATACCAACATACCTCCGAACTTATTCTGTTCCGGATGAGATTAGTTTTTGAATTTGCCTTTTACTTCTGGCTTACCTTAGTCGGACTGAATCCGGGCCGAATTCTTATCCCGGCCATTATTGGTTGCCATGGCTGACCTAGACAATGAATTTCAGACATCGGATCTGGCTCAAACCGGTTCCCGAAAATCGATTTCTAAAATTCGATTATAAAAGGGTTTTTGTGATCGCTAATCATGAATTTTAAGTCAGACTTACAAAATTAAAGATGGCGGATCCAATATAGTAGATGATATGTAATGAAATGAGTTAATTTAAATGATGTAAGACTGAAAATTAAATGCTTTGGCCTACCGATTACGATTTTGAAAGTACAGAAGGTATGCTTTCAGCTGCCTCGCCGTTGTAGTTAGTAGTTGACGGGTGGCTAGGTGGTAGGCGCGTCGCGAAAGAGTCTGTGGGTGGGTATAATAAAGTTGAATTTTTCAAATATCAATGTTTCTTTTCAATGCCTCTTATTATTTACTTATTTACTGCAAAGTTAATTTTTTTGGTTAGTGTTATGTCTCGACTTAGATAAGTATATTTAAATGTACTTACTTGAATTTGATTATCTACCTATTGCTGCTCTACTCTACTCCTGCTTCCTTTGGACAGACGTCTGACAGGTACTTTTTAATAAGTATCACTCGTGTATTTACGTTACTTTAACTTTATTCAATATGAAATAATAATACAAAACTAAATCGCGACCTACTTCCAGTTCGAGTGACCAAATTCGACTGACTACCTAACTCTTTCTCACATGCTCATAAACTCAATTAAACTACTTAAATTAACGCACTCATCATTTTACAATATTGCGACAACTGCTTACGCAGGGTGTCACATCCCCACACCTAATTACTTGTCTATTGGTACAATAACAGCGTCATATAACAATCATTTGATATAATTATTTAACTAAAAACTAAAGTATAAAAATCTTATAATAATGCTACAATAATTAATTGTACAAAAATAATAATAATAACATAATCTTAAATACACTAAATAATACTTTACTATTATATTGCTTAATTCGTAGACTAACATTCAAGGGTATTCATTTACTTGCATTATGAATTGATTACAAAAGTTTTAATGAAAATAAAGATGAATATGATTCAATTTTAGGTTCAGTTTGTGGAATTAGATTTTTTTATAACTGCATTGGAATTCGGTGAGTGTATAGGAAGAGATGGAGATATTTTCTTCTTTAAATCTATACCCTTTTCAATTACAACTTCTTTCAATCCTAAATCTTCAAATTCTTGTTTTCTCCTATTAGTGATGTAACATCAGAACTTTCTTTAATTTGTAATACTAATTCTTGTAATCTATTGAAATTACTCTATCGCTCGAAAGTAGGGTTTAATAGAAAAAAAACTCTATCGTTCTCCTCGAGCTACAAAGTTAATTTTTGTAAGGCCTCGCTGCATACAGATCTCACCCTGTGAGAATATGCAGTGTAGGGCCTGTAATCGAAAATTAATTTTGTGGCTCGAGGAGAACGATAGGGTCTTTTTTTCTACTAAGTACACATTCTTCAGAACTTTGTAAAATTTCTGTTATCCTTCCATAAATCGAATGTATATTAATTTAAGAAATCACTCAATGCATCTCTTCGAGCGAATGTATATTACCAGTTAAAGGATAAAGTTGTCTAATAGCTTTAATAAAATCTTCAACATTATTCATCGTTAAATTAATCATGGCTTTTTATACTTCTTCGCGTAATTTTATTTTTATAATTGGAATCAAACTTGCTTGATCAATATTAGATAACATACTTTAATTTTAATGCATGGTTTAATTTTTCAATATGCTCATTATTGACATATTTTTTCCATCAAATTCTGGAATTGAATTGGCAACATATTTTAAAGATAAACGTATAGTAATGGATCGGGGGCCATGTTAACGCTTATTAGGTCGTCAAACCAATTGAAATTATTTTTAACCCGTATTGTCACGTTTAAACCCCCTTCATGTAGAGAGATGTGGTCGTCGGTTAGTTGGGGAAAGAGGTTAAGGAGGGAAAGTGCATGGGTCACTCGCTCACTAAAAATACAGGAGTATATTGTCCTATATTTAGGGTGACTCCCTAGACCCCCACGAGCTCTATGTTGAGAGATGTGAGGGGTGTTGCTCGGTTGGATGTAGTTTGGAGTAGATCTCCTGCACTACCATGCAACCTTAGACACACGCAACATTCAGCCTATTAGCATGCTTACTAATTGTGACGTTGTGGTTTTCGTACTCTCTCGGGAGGCCGTCGAAAGCTCCACAACGTGGTCGCACCCTGTTATCGGGCTGCCTGATGAACCGTATTTAAAATTATAAGTTTTTATTGTAATATGGACGCCCGGTTCATCAACCGCTTTGCCGGCTGCTCAGCGGTGCACGAACTTGCTTCTCACGGCCGCGGATATTGGGAAAAAGGATAGGCGGGGTGGCTCGACAAATAAGTACACACTCTATGTCAGATTAATGGCCTGGCATTTATTTAAAAAAAATAATATAAGAAAAATGTTGGAGAGATAGTGTGCGGGAAGCACATTCTGGCGGTTTAGTTGGGCCGACACGGGGGAACGCGCACTTCAAATAAGATTAGCGTCTACCTGGCTGTTGCTCCGGCTGACTGCTCGTCCTCTCGTTCGGATGAAGCCTCGTGCCCTGTAAATCGCGCGGCGCAGAACTAATCGCGATGCGATCCTCGACAGTTTAAATAACTGGAGGTTATGTGGTGTAAGGCGGAGGGAATTGCTGTCCTGGAGTGCGTCCTGTCTAATCTGCTGCTCACTGGATACTGACTGTACTACCTGTTGCGCGGCCGTCACAACCGCGGCGTCTCCCTCTGTCTCTTTCTCACGCATGTATTCCCTAACTGTCCTTTTCTGCTCACGCGATATCACGTGATAGCCCCATATAGCACATATTTGTCCTAGCGCCCTCTCAACTATTACATATCCTCGCGCGCGTAATTCAAATCCACTAATTCGCTCTGTCTAGCTGTAGTCGCATTCAACTGTACATTTCCCGCCTGACATTTCTCTTACAATGTTTCGCTACAATATCTTTCGCTCGCGTACTACTGTGGACCGAGCCGAAGCCCTCCACTCGTCGCCAATAACGTACGAGGCTCGACGCATGCCTCCACTCTCTACGCTCGCATTATTCGTTCGCTGTCTCTGTCTATCTCGCTCTCTCTCGCTCTCATTCTCTCTCGGCGCTCGCCAACATGGCAGCGGTCGCTCACGCGCATACGCCTCGTGGTTTCGCTGCCGTGCTGCGCTCTCAGCTGTCGCCGCTATCTCTTCTCTCGCTCGCTCTCGTGCGGCTTCCCTCTCTCTTCCGCTCTCTCAGTGTGGCGCACGTCGTGTTTCTCTCTCTCTCTCTCTCTCTCTCTGTCTCGCTCTCATCTCTGCCCAGTTCTCCTGTAAACACCACCGGGTGTAAGTACATGCTTTTTTCTTATTAGCACGGCTCCGGTGGTGTCCAGACGAGCTGGGGCTGACGGCTGACCGTCACATTCCCCCTTCCAAACTTTAGATTCTGGTAAGTTTTCTCCAGCGTAAGTAGGGCTCGCCGGGACACCATGTTCCGGAATTGATTCGTTGTCTGTGGGAAAGAGTATGTTAGCCAAGTAGGGAGAGAGGAAAAAAAAATTTTGTTTGTACTCACGACTGTCTTTTAACACCTGTATAGGTTCTGGCTGTGCTGTCTCTCTTCATCCCTTCTTGTCGGTTTTGAGCACCTTACGGAGTATGGCGTCTCGGATGTCGGCTGGGAAGTTCCTGGTTTCCCGGATGAGCTCCAGGATTTCCCTGTCCGTGAGCTCCCGGGACGGGCTTTGCTCCTGCCTTGCCTCCGTAGGTGCTGGTACCGGAGAGGTTTCCCTCGACCTTTTCGGGGAGGACGGCCCGTCATCTGCTGTGGTGGCGGCTGCCGCTGGCCCCCTTTGCGACGTTGATGGGAGAGGTGGTGCCGCTTCCTCGAAGCTCACCCTCCTTTGGCCGTCTCTTCCATCCGCCGATGGTGGTGGGTGGGCTCGGTGTCGGACCTCTCCGGCTGGGGCTCCTCTGGCTGTGACGGTCGAGGTGGCGCGCGGGCGCGAAGCCGACCTCGATCTCTGGCTGTCGTGGCTGTGCCGTCGCTGCAGTTCGCGGTAGTGGTCACCGCAGCGCGGACAGTCGGTTATGTCAACCCCCTTTCTGCTGCAATTGTTGCAGTAAGGGAGTCGGGGCGATTCCCGACAGTCGCCGCTCTGATGCTCGAATCTCCAGCAGTTAAAACAGCTGTAGGGTGGGGGATCCAGGTCAGCTTCCGTTGGGATCGCCCTGAGGTCGCCGAATCGCAGGCCTGTCCGCTTTACGGGCAGCTGCACCGCCCTTGCTTGCTCTCTGGTGATGCTGGCGACGTCTGCCGACGGACCTTCGCCTGTTGGAGGTCCTGGGGGGGGGTGATGTCCCGGGGGGGGGGTTGAGGCAGCGTGGAGAAAACATCCTCCACGGTGAGCTGCCGGGGGCCTCTCTGCCGTCTCGCCCTGCTGCGGCTCCTGCTGTGGGTTGGCTGCTCCGGTGGGAGCACTGGGGTGTTCGGCTGTGCGGCGGCGAGGTCCTCTGGCTCAACCCCGAGGTCCCAGGCGAGGAGGTGTTCCACCGGCGTCGAGTCGCCCTGTATCGGGACAAAGCGGGGCGGCTGCAGGGGCCTTTTAAAGGTCCCGACGGACGCGCGGGGTTTCTCCTCTGTCTCGCGGGGTCCGGACTGACTGGTCTGGCTGTGCAGGGTTGAGGGGAGCGGCCCCTGTCTGACCGATAGGGGTCTAGTTCGGGGTGGCGCCTCCGCCTGTTGCGACGGCCCCACCGCCCCGAGAATAGGCTCTTCGGGTTCTGCGGATGGAGCTCGGTGCGGTGCGAAGGCGTCAACCCTTCCCCAGCCAGCCATAGCCAGACTGGGTGTGTCTCGCTCTCGCGCCTCATCTGGCTGTCTTTCTGGCTGTGAGGTGGCCGTGCTCACGGGAGTCAGGAGTGACTCCGGAGCCGGTCTCCTTAGCGGCAAAGACCTCGGCCTTTGGATAGCCCCGGTGGTCGGTGTTAGGATCAGTGGTCCTGCACTGGTCCACAAAATGGGCTGCCTGGGCGGGGTCTTCGGGGCAGACTGCCGATGTTCGCCGCCCTCGGTCAGGGTGGTGGTGGCGCTTGTGGGCGTCGTTGGGCGGCTGACCTCCTGGAGCAATTCCTTCTCCTCGGCCTCTGCGATGCAGCAGTCCATGGGACTGTCTGGCTGTGGGGGTCGGGGAGATTCTTCCTCCGAGTAGTCAATAGCCGCCACCTCCTCGGCTTTGCTGCTGGCCTCCGTTGACGCTCGGGCGTTTGTCAGGCGGAGGTGCGCCGCCCTCGCCATGCGCTCTCGCCTCACCTCGATCTCGAATTGCGAGGGACGTAGGAAGTCGGTGATGTTTTCCGGTTCCTCGTCTCCCCAGCTCCACTTCTCCGGCTGTGGTGGGTTGTCCATGTCTAAAATGAAACTGATTTTAGTATGTTTATTTGAGACGGGAGGGGATGGTTTTTCCATGCCCCGGGTACTTACGGAGGGTTTGGGAGATCTCGTGTGGCACATGCAGGCACTTACTTGGGATATCGCGTTAGATTGAGGATCAGGTGAGTTAGTTGGGGGTTGCCTGGGAGCTATGTACCTTCGCAGGTCACTCACGTGCACCTTGGCAACTTTACGGCTTTTACCTTCGAGAGGTTCCAAAATATAGACAACTGGAGATTTCTTTTGGGTGATGGTAAAGGGGCCGTCGCACTTCGGGGCGAGTTTAGCGGAGAACTTCTCATTGCCCTTTGAAAGGGGATGAGATTTCCTCATTACTAGGTCTCCTACCTGGAATTCTACAACTTTTCTCCCTTTATTGTACCGTTTACCCTGTTTGTCCCGTTCGTCATCGATGTATCTGGCAACCAAGTCTCGTAAGGCGTCTAGTCTTTTCATCCTGTCCTCCCACACGGCCGGGTCCAATCTTATCTTTTTCGAGCCCCCCTCCCATTCTGCCCTTAGGCTTTTCACCGGTGTCGGGTGTCGGCCGTAGTTTAGGAATGCGGATGAGTTTTCAAGGTGGATTGTCTGGCTGTGTTGATTGCGTGTCTTAGTTCGTGTAGATGTTTGTCCCAATGACTATGGTTCGTAGCGTAGGACGAGATCATCGTCTTGAGGGTGCGGTTGTTCCTTTCTACCGGGTTTACTTGCAGATGATAAGGCGGAGTCGTTACGTGCTTCACCCCATACTGCTCCAACGTCTCCGCTAAGTGTTTGTTGATGAATTCGGTTCCGTTATCGGTTAGCAAATACTCTGGCGTTTCCCATCTGAACAAAATCAATTCCTCAAATGCTCTGGCTATGGTTTTTCCAGTGGCCTGGCGTAACGGGTAGACTTCTATCCAGCGTGAGAAAAGATCCTGGAAGACTACCAAGTACTTATTCTGGCTGGAGCTTTTGGGGAATTCCATAACGTCAGCTGCTACCGCTGCCCAAAGTCTCTCTACCAACCGTTTACCAATTAGTCCTTGAGGAGCCTGCTGTGAGATTTTGTAAGCCTGGCAAGTCTGGCAGCTTTTAATGAATTTGCACACGTCTTGGAATAATCCGGGCCAAAAATATTCTCTAGCGATCCTGTCGTATGTCTTCTCGATGCCTAGATATCCGGCGGATATTTCCGCGTGTGCGGTAGTTAACACTCGCTCCCGCAATTCTTCTGGCACGACTAACTTCCAGCCTTCGTCTGGATGCGTGATCGGATCGAGCATTGGATCTTCTTTGTGTCGATACAGCTTATCGTTCTCGATGCGCCACTCCGGATAATGCGTGGGATCCTGTTCGACGTCGTTCTTCCGTCTTATGTACCATTTGTCTTCTATATTCGTTGTGACCGCTACTTCTGGCTCGATCATTCTGTATACGGCTCGGGGACGACATGATTCGTGCCGCTTCGATGGACTATATCGAAGTCCCATTGCTGGATTTCGATCGACCATCTAGCTAGTCGTCCTTTCGGTTCTTTAAGCGACCTGAGCCAGCGTAGTGCACTATGGTCGGTGATCACTGTAAAGAGATATCCTTCTACGTAAGGTCGCAGTTTTTGGATCGACCAAATGAGTGCCAGGCATTCTTTCTCGGTGGTCGTATAGTTTGTTTCAGGAGCTGTTAAAACTCGACTGACATAAACTATAGGATGTTCTCCGTCGTCGAACTCCTGTGTGAGAACGGCTCCAACTGCGTAATTGCTCGCATCGCACTGGATCGTAAAAGGTTTCGTAAAATCTGGTCTGGCTAAAACTGGCGCATTTGTCAAGGATATTTTCAACTTCTCGAAGGCTTCTTGCTATTCATCTCCCCATTTCCAGTTCTTCTGGTCTCGAAGGAGACGAGTAAGAGGCACTTTTATTTCAGACTCATTTTCTAGGAATCTCCAGTACCATCCGAACATTCCTAGCACTCTACGTAATTCTGTCAAGTCTCTTGGAACTGGACACCTCAAGATTGGTTCGGCTTTGGCGGGGTCTGTTCTTAGTCCGTCTCTATCCAGGATGAATCCTAGGTATCTTATCTCTCTCACACAAAACTCACATTTCTTCGGGTTGATACTTAGTCCGGCTGAGGTTAGTTTTGTGAGTACATGTCTGACTCGGTGTTTATGTTCTTCGAGTGTGTCGGTTGCAATGACGATGTCGTCGAGGTAGCCAAAGACGTTCGGAGAGTCCTCAGGACCGAATAAAACGTCAACCAGCCTCTGCAGAGTACTGGGAGCGTTGCATAACCCAAAAGGCATGCGTTTAAACTGCCGCAACCCATATCCGGGCACGGCGAAAGCAGTATACTTCTTACTACTTTCCTCTATTTTCACTTGGAACTATGCCTGCTTTAAATCTATCTTACTTAGATATCTGGCGGCACGCAATCGGTCTAAGATCATGTCCATCTGTGGTAAGGGATAACTGTTTTTCTTGGTTACTTTATTCAATTCTATGTAGTTCACGCAAAACCTTTCAATTCCGTCTGGCTTTGGTACTAACAGCGATTGGCTGCAATAATCACTGGCCGATCTTTCAATTATCCCTAAACGCCTCAATTCGATTGCTGCCTATTGAATCTCCTCAATCTTCCGAGGTGATCTCCTTCTTGCTTTGCATCTTATGGGTGTGGGGTCAGTGACGAGAATGTGATGTTCTGTTAGATCGGTGTAACCTAGCTCTCCACCGGAATTTTCTGGCAAGATACCGGCGACCAGCTGCTCTATCTCCTGTCTTTCCTCGTCGCTAAGTTCGGATATACCGGCGCTCTCGGCGATAATGACCGACGGGGATCTGGCTGTTGGTCTGTCGAATTCTCTCCATTTTCCTTCATTAGCTCGCCACCATCCTTTGTAGCTTGAGTCTATTTTGAATGTGTCGCAGAAGTCTTTGCCCAATATCATTTCATGTCTAACATCTTTGACAGCTCTGGCACTCAGAGTTTCGCTTATTCCATCTAGCTCTAAATGAATAGGCAAAAATCCTAGGACTGGATTCAGTCCGCCAGTGACTGTCTGGATTGTCGTCGTGCAGGGTTTTAGTCTCTTTTTGTATTTCTCAGCTATTCCCGAGCCTACTAAAGAAATTGTAGCCCCTGGGTCAAACAGTGCTCTATATTCTTGTCCTCCTAAATCGACTCTTATATACTCTCTATTGTCTATTGTGGCTCCGGCAATAGGCATTTCTGACTCTGGTGATTCCTGGTCGACTCCAGCTTCCACTATCGGTGCAGAAGTTCTGACGTCTGGCAGTGTATCATTGATCAGCGCCTCCACCGCAGCCTCAATCTTCCTCAATCTAGTATAATCTGTCTCTTCCATCAGATCGGTAAGCTTTGTACGGATTATCCTCTCTTGGTTGTCTTCCAGCAACTCTTTCGCTTCGACAAGGTGCACCTCATCTTCGCTGGAGCTGCCGTCTTCTTCTTCTTCCGATCGGGTTTCCACGTTCGTAGTTTCCTCGATATCCATGTCGCTTTGTCTGGCTGTAACTCTGGTCTCGCCGAAATCCAAGGCTTGTACTAGTTTTCTGACCGTTTCCTGGTCCTTAATGTCTACCTTGGGTAAAGTTGACGTTATGGTCGGCTCCGGTCTGAGATCTATTTGCGCCTCGGTCCGCATAAGCTTTTCGGCTTTCCTGAATTCTGCCATTTCTTTTATCTTCTCCAGGCTCTCTTTTGAGAATTCTTCGATGTCTTCTTGTCCATGACCACGAATCATTTCCTTCTCTACTCGAAAGCCTCGCTTCTTGTATAGTTGGATTTCTCGTTCTAGCTTCGTGTCTTCATCGCTACTCTCCATTGGCGCAGCCGGCGTCCCGTCTGGCTTAGATTCCGCGTCTCTGACCGTATTTGCTTGAGCGTGATTTCCTTTTTTATCTTTTTTTGTCTCTTCTTTCTTCGTGATAGAGTCTGACCGTGGTTTGACCTTGGCGTCTCCTCTTTTCACGTTTGCCTCGTTAATCTGTTGTCTCTGCTTCGTAAGTGCTTTTTCCTGACTGTGGTCAGCCTGGCCGTTGGTGACGATTCTGGCTGCTACTGTCTGGTTTTGCACTTTCTCTAGTGGCTGTACGCCACTCTCTCCCCATCCCAAAATTGACATACCCGTGGAAATATTACGGGTATGTGAGTCAATTTTGCAGGTTACGACTGGGGCCACGGTGTGAAGACGGAGGTCGGCTGCCCCGTTGCCGCCTCCGTTTGTCCATTTCCCAGAAGCTTTCTGACGTGGACACAATTAGGACAGTCTCGCAGCGTTGCCCCCTTTTGCCCGCAGATCTGACATGATTGCTCTGGCAATATTTGTGGTTGCAATTGCTGTAACAGTTCTCTGGCCTTGACACAGTTTTTACAGTTTTTAAATGGTGCTCCAATTTGACCGCATACCTGACATCTGCCTGCCGGTTTCGACGGGTATTTGTATGCGTTTCTTCTATGTCCGTATTGTTTGCAATTGTAGCATTGTGTTTTCGGACATTCTGCTGCTCTATGCCCGACCGTTTCGCAAACATGACAAGGTCCATAATACTGGATCTGTTGTTGCGATTGGTTTGTTTGCTGGCTTAGTGCTGGCGTGAAAGGTTGTTGTACAGGTTGTTGTGGTATTGGTAGCTGAGTATGTGGCGCAGGAACTTGTTGAGTTGTTGCACACACTTCCTGTGTCTTAACTGGTGTTTCTGTCTTTGTTTCCTCTATTGTTGCTGGTTTTTTCTTTTTGTTTTTCTTTTTCTTTGTCTTGGTTGGTTCTTCTGTGGTTTCCGCTACTTCTTCTGTTGCGGCAATTTTTGGTTTTGGGGTGGTTGACCATGCTGCGGCTGGGAATTTTGATTTTTCTGCTGGCGGTGGCGGAGCGTACCTGGCATCATGTTCGAGTTCATCTTTTAGCTCTTTGCAATACTTTTTTACGTCGTGGAAAGTTTTAATCTTCTTATCTTTAAGAGCTTTTCTATAAATTGGCCGTAATCTGTCGATGAGTAGGGTGATCTGTTTCTTGACTGGCGTTGGTTTTTGTAGATGATCGGCTATATGTCTGAAGTTCATAATGTAAGTCGATATCTTTTCTTGGTTGCCTTGCGTGCGTCGAAGCAGTTCGTCCATTACATCATTGGTGTTTGCGGAAGTGTAGAATTGTTCTTTAAATGCGGTTAAGAAGTCTTTCCATGACTGTATATCTGTCTTTTCTGTTTGATACCACATTTGCGCTCGTCCGGTCAATATGTAGGGTACCAGTTTCAACATGGCCTTGCTGCGAATATCTAGGCTGTCCTTGATGCCTTCTAATTTTCTTCCGTAGTCTTCTGGGTCCTCCTTCGACGAGCCTGAGTATTAGATTTTTAGGTTTTATGATCAATTGTAAATGACTGAGATGATTTTTTGCATTTATATTGTTTTGACTTCTGTCTATTCGTCTGTTAACTCTCTGTCTGTGAGGTTGTGGAGCGTCGCTATCTGACGAGATACTGTCTGACGAGCTGTCCGATAATTCTTCCGACGAGCTGCTGATTTTTGACGGTGGTCGTGACTTCTTGTGTTTTTGTGACGTTTTTGATTTGGATGGTTTCTTCATGTTAGCTTTTGTACTTATTGTACTGTTCGTGTCTGTTTCTGTTGTTGTAATCTGTAACTCGTGGATTGTTTTTTCTAGTTTTCGTCTTTGCGTTTCGACTGCCTCTTCGTTATCCGATTTTTCATTCTGACTCGTGGTCACGCTTAGCCTCTCTTCCGTGGATATGGTTTTTTTCTTCGTTCCTGTTGGATTTGTAAGTTCTTCTATTTCTGGCAGATTTTTAGCGAACGAGCTGTCCACAGGAATGTGCTTTTTTCCTGGCGAGCAGTGTAAGAGTGTTGATGTGTGCTGACTTACGAACCATTTGTTACTCTGCAGTGATTTATCTGCTGAGTCTGTGAGTATGTGCTTAACCTGTTCTGAGTATTGTATACTTGTGGATGCGTTTAGTTGTACATACTATTGTTGTGGTACGACTGGCTGTAGTTGAGTGAGTAATTGCACTACATCTGATTTGTCTGTTCCATGATTTTCCTCTTTCGTGTTTCTGAGCCTTGGGATCGTTGGTTTGCCGTCCCGTGGATACCATGGTGCATCCAACGTTGTTTCCAATAGCACTCTTGCTCGCAGTAAGCGATCCTGTAATACACCTCTCGTTCCGTTTGTCTCTGCTTGTATGTCTTCTAATGCGTTTTGAACTTCTTTTCGATCCAGTTTAATTACCTCTCTTACTATAGCTCTGACCTCCCTGTGTTTCCTAAGTTTCTCCATTATTTCTTGATGGCCGGTGTTGGACATCTTGGAATTTCTGGCTGTTATTCAATTCTGACGCGATCTGATTTTTGATTACTGGTTTTTCAATAAAAAAAATTTGTTTGTTCTGTTATAATAGTACGAACAATATTTCTCTGATCTTCCTGTAACTTGTAAAATCTAGCGTCTGATTGTCTAATGTCAAGAAATTTCCCTATCTGTCTCGTGTAGTGAAATTTATAATTTAATTTTCGACGTACTACTGTTAACCGTCTATAGAAATATGAGGGTACTGTTAGTCGTAAGGGTGATATATATAATGTTGGGGTAATTATAAATAATTATTATTAACTATTGTTGGCATGCAGAATATTGGGACGTTGTTTTTAGCCAGCATAAATTCAATTTTGTTGAGTGGGTGGTGCACGTGTTGAAATTATAAAGAAAAATTATTTTCGATCTTCTCCGGAAATGGTCGTATAGCTTACGCGGATAATCGCGGAATTTCTCTAATTTTTCGACGGTCGAAATCGATTTATCTGACGGCCTGGCAATTGTCGGTTGTCTGGCTATGCTGTAAATGAATGACTGCCCGTCGTGACAAAGAAAAAAAAAATTTTTTCCGGAAATGCACGTATAGCGTGTTGGCCGTACACTATGGTAGTGTAGTGGTGAGAAAAAGAAAAAATAATTTCTTGGAATTTTTCACTGCGCCGCCTCGTTTGCGAAATTAAATTTTATTCTTCTCCGGCTTGTTACTATCTCCGCCGTGTTCATTTATTCGCGTCACCAACCGCGTGGCACAAAATGACCAAGTCGCGTGTGTTTCGTTTTTCACTTTTCCCCGGTCGTTTTTCGCCGCACGTTGGGCGTCAATGTGACGTTGTGGTTTTCGTACTCTCTCGGGAGGCCGTCGAAAGCTCCACAACGTAGTCGCACCCTGTTATCGGGCTGCCTGTTGAACCGTATTTAAAATTATAAGTTTTTAGTGTAATATGGACGCCCGGTTCATCAACCGCTTTGCCGGCTGCTCAGCGGTGCACGGACTTGCTTCTCACGGCCGCGGATATTGGGAAAAAGGATAGGCGGGGTGGCTCGACAAATAAGTACACACTCTATGTCAGATTAATGGCCTGGCATTTATTTAAAAAAAATAATATAAGAAAAATGTTGGAGAGATAGTGTGCGGGAAGCACACTCTGGCGGTTTAGTTGGGCCGACACGGGGGAACGCGCACTTCAAATAAGATTAGCGTCTACCTGTCTGTGGCTCCGGCTGACTGCTCGTCCTCTCGTTCGGATGAAGCCTCGTGCCCTGTAAATCGCGCGGCGCAGAACTAATCGCGATGCGATCCTCGACAGTTTAAATAACTGGAGGTTATGTGGTGTAAGGCGGAGGGCATTGCTGTCCTGGAGTGCGTCCTGTCTAATCTGCTGCTCACTAGATACTGACTGTACTACCTGTTGCGCGGCCGTTACGACCGCGGCGTCTCCCTCTGTCTCTTTCTCACGCATGTATTCCCTAACTGTCCTTTTCTGCTCACGCGATATCACGTGATAGCCCCATATAGCACATATTTGTCCTAGCGCCCTCTCAACTATTACATATCCTCGCGCGCGAAATTCAAATCCACTAATTCGCTCTGTCTGGCTGTAGTCGCATTCAACTGTACATTTCCCGCCTGACATTTCTCTTACAATGTTTCGCTACAATATCTCCACTCGTCACCAATAACGTACGAGGCTCGACGCATGCCTCCACTCTCTACGCTCGCATTATTCGTTCGCTGTCTCTGTCTATCTCGCTCTCTCTCGCTCTCATTCTCTCTCGGCGCTCGCCAACATGGCGGCGGTCGCTCGCGCGCGTACGCCTCGTGGCTTCGCTGCCGTGCTGCGCTCTCAGCTGTCGTCGCTATCTCTTCTCTCGCTCGCTCTCGTGCGGCTTCCCTCTCTCTCTTCCGCTCTCTCGGTGTGGCGCGCGTCGTGTTTCTCTCTCTCTCTGTCTCGTGCGGCGCCGCGCATACCTTGCGCTTAGCTTGGCTCTTTCTCAGCTGTGTCGTGCGGCGCTGCTTCTGTCTGCTGCTCCGGCCGTATTCTCTCTCTCTCTCTCTCTCTCTCTCGCTCTCATCTCTGCCCGGTTCTCCTATAAACACCGCCGGGTGTGAGTACATGCTTTTTTCTTATTAGCACGGCTCCGGTGGTGTCCAGGCGAGCTGGGGCTGACGGCTGACCGTCACATAATATACTGGTACAGCTGAATGATTGATTCGATAGCCCAAGCGTGAGAAAGGAGACTCGAACAAGCACCGCTGGAGTTCACTCGCTTATGGAATAAAAAAGCATAAATTCTCCAAGGAAAGGTTCTGGCTATTACCCAAAGCGAGTTAGGGGCATGATTGCAAACAAGATAAAATAATCATTTATTAAATTTAAATAAAGAGTTAATTTATTAATTAAGTGAATACTAGCGGCCACATAGGTTACGGGGTTGTGAGAGATAATACAAAAGTGTGTGTCTGAGCGTGTACTCGTAACAATATCACCCCTATCTCCTCATCCCAAGCCTTAGAAAGGGGTCCGACTCCTAGCGCTCGCCAGCTAGAGAGTGATCTGCTCTGAGTCGCGTTTGCCCTTTTATACCCGCACTCGGCCTACTTTTGCTATACTGTTTTGCTTCCTGGTGTTAGTCGTTGCAACCATCTTCTCCTTGCTCGGTCCTTGGTCGGTGCTGTAGGTAATCGGCTTATCGACTATCGCAATCTACATTACCGTCTTAGTATATTATCCAAATTTCCTATTAAACTTGGCTGCTCTGTTATCCCTTCAATATCTAATTCTGCTTTTTTTGGCGGTGAATGTAAAGTTCTTCTATACTTCTTGAACATATGTTTCCAAGACCTGAATTTATTAATTTATTTCTCAATGCCAGATTAGTTTTTACCGCATTCCTAGTTAACCTTTGAGTATTATTATCCGATTCTTCCTTGTTCTCACTCATCTGATTGTTTAATATACATAATTTACCATTACAAAATTATTTAATCTATTTGTCTAATAATAATTATCCCCATTAAATATTTATTCCTTCCAATAACAATTGTCCCTTATAAAAAATATATATGTATCTACACTCAATATAAGTTCAAAGTTATTCCTTGTAAATTCATATACATATGCGTTAAGGTGAATCCACGCAATTCGTAGTCATACTCTGTCAGCAGAAGTGGACAGAGAGTCCGCTCTTACGCGCCTCGAGCGTGCGACACACTTTTAGCATTTTTGCAACTCTGCAAATTTGATACTGTTCACGACTTTTGCAAACTAACTGATTTAATTCTCTATACACTAATTTATTGACTTGCTTTTTATTTACTTTTACCCAATTTATTTAAAAATAATTCCTTCTCAACAAATTTGAATAAATTATCAAACTTAATTCCTATTTGCAATTGAAATTCAGATTTCTCTATCTTATTTTCTTTAATTTTCTAGATTTGAAAAAATGGTTCTATGTGAATATCCACTTCTGTTAGTTTCTCTATTAATAGTTTTCTATTAACTCATAATTTTTTCAAAAATACTTTCCTTCCGCTTCTTTTCTTTTTACTCAAATTCGATGAAGAAATATGAAGAATAATTTTAAACCAATTCATCGACAATCATCCTATAACAATAGGCGACTAAGATGGAAGAAAAAACCCAACCCAATCCGACGAGGTTGCCAAAGCCATTGAAATCGAAACATAAACGAATGTAAGAAATAATGCAGATCCTTAATATGAAACGGTAACAATATACGATACCAAAATTAAAACGGAAATTGATACAAAAACGTAAGTAGTATGTAGGCATCTTAGAGAATGTAAATAAAAATAACCTTGACCTGTGTGACCTTCTGATCCCTGCCACTATGGTCAAGGTTACCTTTATTTACACTCCCCAAGGTGCCTCAATTACTTGGGAGACCCCCTCCCCTTTCTTTTATTTTCGCCAAAGTGTCCCTTTGAGGTAGACGGAACTTTGGAAAAAAAATCACCAGAGTCCCCAGCTATTTTAAAGTGTCCTCCTGAGATAGACGGAACTTTGGCGAAAAGAGTCCCCATCTATTTTGGATAGAACTTCGGCGAGACACAGTTACTCACAAGTTGTATCCTCCCCCAACGAAGATCAGCGGCAAACTGACGAATTTCAGTTTGTTAAATTCCTCCCCACTTTCTTGCCCTCCCCCTTCCACCCACTATTGTAGATAAAAAAAAAATAAGAAATAACTGAATCGATGGTGGGGAGTAGAGGACGTATCTAGTTTATATGTGGTAAACTGTAAGCAAATAGAGTGTATATATTTTAAATATATTTATTCAGACTTATAACTAAATACAATTTATTTATTCGATTTCTTATAAATATCGGCATTTAAATATGTTACTAAATTATATAAATGTAAATTAACAAATTCATAAACGATAATATAAATATCTTCTAAGATTAGGGTTATATTTTTTTCTTTCAACTTGTTAAAAATTTTGTCGACCAATGCCCCGTCAAAGTTGCGCATTGAACTTTCGACATTGTAAGCCGTATAAAATGTGTATTCGGCGTCTTGGGTATTTGCAAGCACATCTCTGCTGTAATCACCCATTTCTTTGATTACAATTTCTATTGCGTCTTTGACTTTCAATAAGTATTGAATTCTTTTGTCGATAATTTTAGCCACAACCTTCAAACGTTCAAACGTGACACGCTTAAATACAAGTGAAGGTTTACGTAATTTTTCAAATCTGGCCTCGCCAGACCCCTGATCACCATCATCCGTCTCATCCACCAGATCAAAGGCTCGAGCAGAGTAGCTTATCATAAATCTCACAACAAAACCATCGATGGTGATCCGATAATCCAGCATTTCCTCCCCATTATAGTCGTTAAAGAATCGTTCAATCTCATCGAATTGCTCCCGAAATAGTGTCCAGGATGCTAGTGAGAAAGCTACTCCGCGAAATTCCTGATTCGTTAGGCGTATCACAGGGTTGAAGTCGCCAGAACCGTCAGCACCATTTTCCAGCCCCATGTGAATCAGTTTTCCGTAAGAGTTGTTCAACGCATATACCATTGACAAGACCTGGTGACAGCGGTACTTGGTGGTCCGACTCCCCTCCTCAACCTTACTTTCAAGTTGTCTCTTTTGACTCGCCATTATATCGCCGTCTTACTTCCTTTCAGCTAACCTGTTTTATTTAAACTGTGTACTTTAGACAGGAAACTCACTGGTTTAGATACTATACCAGACCGGTTCAGCGGTGGGGATATAGAAAGGAGGGTATCTTCACCAGAAGTGGGGGAGCCAATCAAATCATTAGGTGTTAGAGCTGGGATCCAATAAAAATTCACAACTACAGTATTTTTAGAAAGACCCACAGTTTATTATATCTTATTACATTTTCGGCTCACATTACATTTTTTTATATAGTATTACAATCTGTCGACAAATTTTTCAGCAATCTCATCATTTTTTCTCAAATCTATTGAGAAATTCGCAAGGAATCGTTTTACACCAAAACCGTTAAACATTTAATATAAAAACATGATACAATATTTACCGCAGACATTAAAAAAACTGCTTTGCAGCGGTATATTACACCACCTCAACCGCTTACAGTTTTTCTGGATTCGATTTGCATGATTAGGAATTCGCGGTGGCGTACCAAAACTATCAAAATACCAGTCAAAGCCATTTTTAGTAACATACATCGCTACCTAGTGCCTACCACGTCTCTTATGATTCTCTGTGTTAAAGACAAAACAACATGGTTTTACCCACGTTATCGGAATTTGATCGGCCTGATAAACTCCGACCGCGTGAGACGTCATCTTTCGAAGCTTCTGGAGAATATCCACAGAGTTCATTGTTACCGAGCTCGTAGGGCGGTGTGAAAGACCGCTCTGGTGTAGTTATATCAAGTCCACTACCTCGTGTAGTTAACTAATGCTTCAGGGTATAGGCGTTGTTAAGTGCACAACTATATCGGAGGTGATTGTTTTTAATTGTGTGTTGTAAACAATATACCTCACAATAAGGAAATCTATGAGAAGGCGGACACTGATTTTCTCGCTCCAAATCAATAATCTCTCGTGTTGTGAGTTTATTCAGTAATTTTGCTTTTTCCTCACCGCGCACATAAATTTTACGTGCACCCTTACAAATATCTTGAAAAGTTTTGTAAAACTTCTTCAAAACCGTGTCTCCCTCGTACCAATCCAAGCCGTGATGAGTTATTCTGCCAGTTATTCTGCCTTAAAATATCTTATTTCAGAAATGCCGTTTTACAAATAGGCGAGATTATCCATTGCGCAGAAATATCTCGATTTAACTCAACAATGCCCACTTCTTTCGGTATTACACGGCCTTTGTTATCCTTAAAGAATTGCACGTCAACAATTAGATCCATTTTTCAAAGACAACCGTTCAGTTTATAGTATACAAAACGACTGAGCGGCTCGGTACGAGTGGCCTGTATTTATATTGTTTTTCGTAGGTACGCCATCTATCTGTTTTATCCAGTGTAATCTACTAAAACCTGTCGAGACGAGTCAATCTCCACCAAATTGTCATACTCAGCATAAACAATACAATTCACAACTGCTTCTAGTGAGTTGCCGAATCTCACATCGATCCTCACACTGCCCCTTTTAATTAAGTTCCAATGAGCATCACTGTTTGCCGATAATTCGGGTGTCAAATCAAATGCAAAAAGACAATAACCATTCGGATACGCATCGCGTGATATTGAATTACCCGTATTTGAAAAATGAATACCCGTGCCCGAGAAGAACGTGTGGTATGCGTCCACGTATGTCATTGTGCTTTTGAAGTCAGGCTGTAATGGCTTGGATGGTGATTGAACACCATGTACAAGCACAGAAAATTAATATTAAAATTTTTGAAATTAAACGGATTGAGTTGCGAATGTCCGTTGTAAGCCTGGTTCTCGATAAAACCAATAATAATTCTTTTTGGCAATTGGCCCAAAATAATATTATCGATTGATTGGCCATGCACACCACTGTTTAGAGTTACATTTTTCACTTCAACTCGGGTAATTGGATACTTTGCCGTAGTCTTGGCTAGAAATTTCTCATGAAGCATCGATATACTCGGGTTGATTTTGACACGATGAACAAACAGTGCTGCCTCAGCTATGCATGCTACGTATACGTTCTCCTCAGCCATTAGACAAAAACTGTCACGTGATGGTATAAGTTTTACACGCACCTCAACCCCATCAAGCATCAATCTATCCATATTCAGTACATCGACATGCACATGACTCAACAAATCAATTTTATTATTGGTCATGACTTTTTGACGTTTTACAAAGCCTGCATTATCTGTGTCAATAGCATCCATTTTACCGGCTGTATCATCGTACCACAAGACGCTGGTCAAGTGTGAATTTTTTGCCGCTGGCCCATAATTCAACAGAGTCTCAATGTACGACCTGTAAGCGTAAGCATTATTTGGCGGTGACACGGGCTTCTGATTGAAGGATACATCTACTTGGCTAAACAGCGAATGCATAAAGTTGTTTACAGGTCCGACAGAAGGCGGCGTTTCCTCATCCTTGTCTGGTGTGGTAGTTCGCACTATGTTTACACGTAAACTTAACAGTGTGTGTGCTAAATCGAGATACTCAGATGTGCCAGGTATGACAAATTCTATTGGTGCTTGATCGGCAAGCAATGAGATTGGTTTATATTGAACCCAATGAGAACTCTCAATCGCCGTCTGTATTGGTGGCAATTCAAATAACGATAACCCGGACTTTATTGAGTCGCAAGAGTCGGTGTGCAAGAAAGCCATTTCGAAAAAGTTGTAAATTCAGTTTCCAAATATATCTCGCTTCTTAACGGTGTAAATCTTCTTTTTCACAACCTTCTTTACAGTCATCGGCTTCTTCTTATTCTTTTTTGTAGTAGTAGATGTATACCGCTCACCGCCAGGACTACTTTTCGACTCTGATTTTGCTGATGCGGAATCGTCTTTATATCCAGCACCCCTACCCTTTTTTACACGTTCTCTCACCTCGTCGGGGGTATTCTGCATCATCAGTTTGTCTATTGCCTGTGTAGCTTTTCGTTTCAGATTATTCCCGCTCTTTCGAAAACGCAGCACATTGTCCATAATTCTTGCACTAGCGTGAGCCGCCTCCTTGCTGATAGACTTAGCGCCACGCTTAATCAGAGGCAAGGCGCTACGATATAAGCCTTTCAAGAAACTGCCGGCACCCGCGCCACTCTGGCAATGTCTACGATCAATCGTGATGTAATTGTCGAAGCCACAACTACCATCGCCGGTACCACCAACACCATCAGCACCACCCACCTGAATGTATCGGTGATTGATAAAATCGTCAAGCGTCCACATTATTTTAGTTGGTGCGTTTAAAGTGAAGCGTCACCGTTAGTGTCCCGTAATCGAATGGCAGAGGCAGCCCCTGCTCACCCCTTATATCAATGTCAATAGACTGAAATGACCAGGTGAGTAGAGGTAGATACATGGGCGAATTAAAGTTCTGAATTTGTGTTCGGCCATAAGCATAGTCGTGTAAATGGAGGGGTATGGTACGTAATAAGCGTGAACAAATATCACCCGTTACGTAAGGTTGACATATACTACTATAAATCATAAGCACCCTCGGTAAACCATTTACGAGATTAGCCGGCCTACTGCCGATAATGTAGTTACCCATTTCACCATCACAAGATAATAACTCGCTGGTTTCAAAGCCCAACATTTTTGATAGCTTTTTGGACAATGAGAACGTGTGGAGATAATCTACACACTCGTTCTGGCTACATGTGCATCTGATCTGTACATAGCCACCGCACTGTAGCTCAAATTTAAGATGGTTTTTAACATTCTCAAGACCATTTATTTCTTGCAATAGAGTCTCGACATCACGATACACACCGCATTTTATCCGGCTAAAACTCTCTGTACTCTTGCCGCGTAGTATGCTATTGTCCGTATAAATTTGTCGTTTAGTCGTCATCACGCACACTACACCCTCTGTTCCCATGTCTTTCAGAGATATGTGCTGGAAGGTAAGGGGTATTGGTATTTCGGTAAGCTCCACACACCAATCCCCATGGAGAGAGAAATTTTGGGGTAATTGTGTGGTAAAATGATTTGCCGAATTGCTTGGATATATATTTTTACTACTGTTGCTGGATAAAACCATATAGAATTCATCTCTCATTGTTGTTGTTGTTGCTGTTCTTCTTCTTCTTCTTCTTCTTCTTCTTCTACTTGTTAATGTTTACGAGATCTTTTGCCGCTACCCAAGAATTGAATTTTTCCAGATAGCCTTTCCAGCTAACGAGATACTCTTTTCTTGCACCTCTACCTCTGGTTTCTAACACGCTGTCTACCTCGAAAGACGCGTGGGATAGATCTTTACGCACTCGGGTCAGCTGTTGCTCGTAGAAAAAACCCTCAATCTCCTCACCGCTTAGATCTTCGAGTGTGTAGACTGGTGGCTGTCTCAAAGTATTGACTCTTACAATTCGAAACAATTCCAAGGTCCAGCCGCCCTCATATGCTTTTCGAAAGGCTGTTCGTGCACGACTGACTCGAACCAAATTACCCACACTATATTTATGGTGATGACGACGTAATCGTTTCACACAATAGCGACGTGTCAAATTTTCACGTGCTCTACAGCCATTGTACATTGTAACGCTAGATGGCGCCATTTTTATCGCGCTGTGCCACGAATTATTGTAAGATTGAACGATATTGTCTAGTACATCGATGTAGCGCCTAGTGCCGAGGTGCGTAAAGTACATCCAAATACGCTCTTTCAACATTCTAATAAAACGCTCGGCGATTGCAGCCTTAACGTCGGGATCTCGCACAGCGCGGTAAATAATGTCTCGTTTTTTCAGTAAATTTTGAACTTCTCGGCCAACAAACTCCTTGCCCTTGTCCGTCTGAAAGTATTTGGGTGCTCGCTCGTCATTTCGCTTGAGTAGTCGCTCGAGGCCCTTAGCCACACTTTTACTCGTTTTATCGTGCAGGAGCTCCACCCACGCGTACTTTGAGAGCGCGTCGATGACGACCAGTAGGTAGGTGTAATTATCATTGTTGGTCTTGAGAGCACGAAAATCGGCCAAGTCTGTCTCCCACAGCTCGTATGGGCTGAACACGTGATACGGTCGTCGGGGAAAACGATGACGTACCATTTTGTGTTTTGTGTGTGCATCTTGGCTCTCAAGCCATTCTAGCACTTTGTTCGGTGAAAATTTTTTACGTGTTGCCCACACAAGTCTGTCACCTCCAGCGTATACTGATGGAGCTGGTAGACCGTAGTACAATTGTTCGAGCTTACTCTCCATTCTGAACTTGACGTCTACCGCCGACTGAGCTCTTCTGCCTTTTGCGTGCACGTTTAAAGGCTTTTCGGCATTTTCGATACACTCTGTCAAATGTGATTTTACCAACCATACATAAAACAGTTAAAAGAGCGGCCTCCGTCTCCTCTCGACTAGACGTGTCGGAGAGCATATGTGAAAAAGCCCGCTCGGCTAGACGCCGATCGGCTCGGGTCCGCCCACTGCCACTACTGCCATCGTTCTGCAAGTAGGCAATGTCGTGCTCGAGACATGCATGGTCAAGGGGATTAACCCACTCTCATTACGTGCCAGCCTCTCCTCGACATGTGTTCCAGGCCCGAGAAATTGATATCCTGGCAAATGCATTTCAAAGGGTATCCGATTAATCAACATGTCTAAGGTAGTAACATAACGTCCACCATCACCACAGCCATCAATGCCAACTGCTGAACGTTTTTTCAATCCAGCTCCATGCGATCCCATTTTTTTATGCCGGTAAGAGTAGGTTTTTTCAGTATAGATGATTTTTTGCTTGGTGGAGCTACGGAAGCTATCGAGATATCTGCGCTGGGAATACCACTATCCCGTTTCCACTTTGCACCACTGTTAAGCTTTCTTTCCTCTTCCTCAACCTCCTCCCCCTCCTCCGCCTCTTCTTCTTGATGCTCTTCAAAATCGTCGCTGCTAATGTCGCTACCCGATGGCACAGCGCGTGCAGGTGTACGGTAATCTGTTGTCGATGTTGATAGTGTAGAATCTTCCAGAGCTGCTGCTGCTAAGCTGGTATAAAGTTTTCGATTACTCACAAACTCCAGAGGGATGTGCGCCCGGCGAAGTATACAAATAAACTGTTGAGAATTACGAGAAGGCAGAGTTTTTTGTCTACCTCTCACAGTCTCGTTCACCAGATCTAAAATATTTACACCTTGTGCTCGTACGCCTTCTAATTAAATTAATCCGGCTGCCATAGTCTGAAAACTCTGCGGTATACTCTTGAGAATTCGTTGATCGGAAAAGACTTGATCACTGTTTGTAGCAGCAGCAGCAGTAGCAGCAGCAGCAGTAGTAGTAGGCCACATTACTATTGAGGGTTAGTCAATACCACCACCATCACCAGAACCATCATCCATTAAGCCCGCTTCTTTTTTCTTGCACTATAAGTAGCGTTGCATAACCTTTTCATACAGAGAATACTTTTCTCGATCACTCAGAATTTCTCGAGAATTCAAAATCTTGCTCATCTCGTTATCGAGCCGTGACAGCTCGGAGCCCGGTGTCTGAACAGTACTCAAATGACTGTTGTCACAGTTGCTAGCACCATTACCATCACCTGCACCTGCAGTAACTGTGGTAGCGCCATTATTATCGGCGACACGATGCTGCTGCTGAACTTGTCGTCCGCGCAAACCCTCGATGCATTCTTGAGGCACTAAAATCATTTTTCTAGCGTGTTCCATGCTGATAAGACAGGTTTCAAAATTATCGGCAAAAGATGATGTGCTTTAATTAACCGTCTTTTGCACATCTCGAATGTCTGTCCAGGCGCTGCAATTTTGCGGAGTAGTACAGCGTGTTTAAGTAATTTGCTCTTAAAACACTTGCTCAGAGGTACGTTCCCCCGCAAAATATTCAGTACACACTCGGCAAGATAGAGGACAAATTTACGACAAGCCTGGCGTAAGAGAGCTACACGTTGCGCCGCGTCAAGATATCTGCCCAATACTTTCAATATTTCGAGAAATTTTTTCGGGATAGGATGCTGGTGACGTTTCTGAACAGAGGCTGCTGCTGTTGCTGCAGAAGTCATCGATGTTACTCCGGCCATTGCAGGCGAACGATTGACACATTATCGGCTTGTGAGGTGTTTTTAAACTGTTTGCGCGTCACATACACGTACTGATTTCGATTGTGCGGAAAAATACACGTGCGATAGCGGCAATTTTCCGGTGTGTCCTGCTTCAGATCAAGTAGCAGATAGTGAAAGGGCTGGGAAACGGCATCGTTGTACGCCTCCTGCAGAAATTTAGGATTTTCCGGGCAGAGCTGTCGGGCTAGATACTGTATCTGCGAGCGATCGCGAAGATTCTTGAAAATGACGATATAATTCGAGTTCAGCGATATATCTCGCTGGCCTCGATAAAAGAGATTCTGCGAGAGAAAGAAAACGCTGAGATTACAGTGGTGGCTGGCCTTGACAAATAGATTGATCACACTGGCGCTAGATGACTCGCGCATCAAATCGTCGAGAATCAGGAGTTTAGGCCTCTCTGAATCCGTGCTGTAGTCCTCTGTTTTGGGCAGTCCCTCGTGGAATTCAATACTAACACCATCACCGACAATCAAGCTCTTGTAAGTCGGCTGCTATTCAGTATAGTAGAGTAAGACACGCTCAAAGCGTGTATTGCTCATCTGCTCAATGTATTTGAAGAAATTGGCTATGACTACGGTCTTGCCATACGAGGTGGGACCGCATATCATGCACGTCCACGGGTGTCGCTAACGTACATCCATGATTGAGCGTAGACGACGCTAGACTGACGCCCCGAGCCGATCAACGTATGAGTTTGTAAAATCCCCCCTGGCGGGGGGTAGAACCACGAACGCGCGGGCGCGGGGGGCCCTCTCGCGCACACGCGCGCGCGGTAGTTGAGCTTGCCGAAGGCAAGACGTGAGGCTTCCCTACCGGGAAGCTCAGTTGCACGCGCGCGCGGCAGTTGAGCTTGTCGAAGGCAAAACTTGAGGCCCCCTATCGGGAAGCTCAGTTGTGCGCGCGCGCTGCAAGGCTCCGAAGACCAGCAGTTTTACTCACACCCTCGGGGAGCCTCATAATGTATTAGCGCTGCAGATGTGCTGAACACACGTGAGCAGTCTTTTGCAAACCGCTACTACTACTACTACTACAAGTGACTGAATGACTTGTCTGTGAGAACCTTTGGGGATGAGGGTTTGGGGTAATACAGACATATATAAAAGGCGTGAGTACATTTACACTGTTTTTATTCTGCGTTGTTAAGCGTTAATTTGCACAAATATACCCGTACGGGTAGCTCTTGTTATCACATATAAATCGTCGCTTCGAATAAATTGGTTCGCATACCTTACACTCTGTACGTGTTATGACATCGTGAAGCCATGTTCGTCTGATGGCGTCAAACGATACAAATACCGGGGGTATTTCGCCACTCGCCAGTTTTTGTACGCTCTCAAAATTAATCTTTTCGCTCGCGGATGCATTCAGTCTTATTCCTTTCACTTTGCAGACACACGATTCGTGGCCCTCGGGTGTCCGATACTTGTAAGCATAGAATTTCGGACCTCCCGAGACAAAGTTGGTGATGTACGAGCCGACACCGTGACCCGCCAACTCATCCGTAAGCTGGCCTAAAAATGGTCCCGTTGTCGGCTCGTACTCGCCACCGCCACCACCATCACCAGTTTCACGACTCACATACACAATGGAATCCGTATCGTAATAAAGCACCCGCTCGCCCAGAGGCTCCAACTCGGAGAATAGTTTCAGTCCGGCTAGCGCTGTGGTGTAAGTAGCCATGACCACATTACACGCCGGTAATGATTCAATATCGACGATATTATCTCTATACGACCAATTTCCATAAATAATGTCCTCGCTTGCCTGTAAAACAGAGTCGCCAACTTTATCCGCGCTGGTTAAAAGATCAAATAGTCTCTGCGGATCCCGCACTAATTCCGTCTGTCGCATGTTCTCTCGTTGGCCAAACTTGCCCCACGAGTTCAGGCACAGCTTGGCCACGGAGCGTAGACCAGCTTTAAATTTTATTCGGCCACGGTAGAGTTTTATACCCTCGTGCTGTTCGAATCTCTCGATGTACGAGTTAACAGCTTGCTGATCGGTACCATCCCCACACTCTGGTGGATAACATGAAGCGTAAGCTTTTTCCGCAAAAAATTTGTCAATATATTCGTGAAATAGACCACCTTGACGCGTTTGGCTATCAAATTGCGTGACCTTGTACGACCAAATTTCAAATACTCTGGTAATTATGCAGCTGAATTCCACGGCTTTCTTCAGTTCGTCGGTCACCCAAGTCCCCACAAAGACACGATCTCGACACACGTTCAACACAGTGGAAACAATAATTTATTGTGAAGCGTTACCGGCAAAACAGGATGAAAGAGATTTCTCGGCGGTAATACCTCACACATTATGAGACCGTCAATTTCGCCGATGTCATTGCTCTGTCCGACGATTCGTGCGCATTCAGCCTCGCCAACGTATAGTTTCGGATAACCGACGGGATAACGACCGTATTTGCAAATATATGGTGTGACGTTGTGCTTTTTCCGTCCTTGGGGAGGCGTAGCACCACGTAATGACACCTTTTCAGGTTTACCGCGAGCTCGTATTTTATAATTAATTTGGACGCCCGAACTCGCCATCTTGTACACTTATGCTGCCGGCTTGAGAACTCCTTATACTCTAAGTCGCGGGGGGAGAGGTGCAGGGAGAGAAATACGCAAAAATGAATACACGCGACTTACTTAAAATAGCACTTCGTAATTTATTATAAAAATCAAAATAATTGTGTATCGACTCGCGGACGTGTGCTCCTCTCGGGCGAGCTCACCATCTTTACGCGGGCTGGCTCTAGGTTAGGGACTCGCGGCGGGGAGGTATCTCTGGAACACTCCTACCTGTCTCTACTCCTTTTGCTCCGCGTCCTCGCGTACTGGTGTTGCCTCGTACCCTATGGAAGCGCTCGCGAAAGAAACTAATTACGTGATCGGAAGATGCACACGGGGGGATAATCCTGGTCACAGGTAGTCGCCTTGGAAAAGAATCGCTTTGTCTTGCTAGATGTGTCTCGGTCCGGATGGTACTCGATACTCCACGATACTGTTCGATTCGCGCTCGGCAACTACGCCGGTTTGCGGCGTCTATCACTTTCTCACTCGCACTCACGCATTTCCGATGTATCGCTCTCTCGCGCCTATCATACATTTCCACGCTTTCGCACCATATATCACATTCGCACGCTTACGCCCTCTTTTACAATACTCTAAAATGCGCGCGACATTCGAAATGCGTTTACACGCATGTCTGGCTCTACAAATCGTATTTACATGTTTTCCGCATGTCGGCACGCTTACATTCGTGTTTGCCTCTCCACCTTTTCCCAATATCATACAGCGCATACGCGTTGCCTCCACTCTCTCTCTCTCTCTCTCTGGTCTGTCTATAACGCATTCATTCGCTCGCCATTCCATCCTTCTCGCACTCATGCTACAGTCCGTTTCTCGCCAACATGGCGGCCGTCGCTCGCGCGCGTACGCCTCGTGGCTCGCATGCCTCGTATCTTCTTGTTACTCTCGCTCTCGCTGCTTCAGCGCTGCGCCGTTCGTCCCTCTCTCTTGCTCTCGCCTTGGCTGCCGCGCGCTGCTACGCGCTGTATTGCCCCACTCTCTCGCTCTCGCCTCGTGCTGCTGCTACTCGGCGGCAGGCTGCTCTCGGCGCCGCGCTGTCCTGCTGGCTCTAACAGCTGACTGCTCGCTTGCTGCTCTGAAAACACCACCGAGTGTAAGATTTTCGTATCTTGACTGGGTGGTGTCCAGGCGAGCAGCCATCGACGGGATCCCCGTCACAATGGATACAACGAGCAGACATCTACATACTTGATTTTTTCACCAGGACCAACATTGTACGATTTTACCGTGTTACCTGTTCTACCGCCAAAAGATGCGTCGCGCGGATTCAGCGGTACGTGCCAAGATTTCGTAAGCTCATTTATGCGTGCAGCCATATTAGTATTTTCACAACGTTCACGATCAAAATCGCAGTCCCATTTCTCGATCAGTCGATAATCGTGCTTCAAGATTTTTGACAGGACTCTGAGTGTTCTCTCGTACCGATCATCCAAACTACCCTCGGCATTCGTACACGGCAATTCCCGTCCGACTGTAAAGCAGCGAACACAGCCGTGCCAGTAGCACCCGTGAAACTGTAGCACAACTCTCTCACCGTTTTCTAATTCACAATATCCGTCTACAAGCGGTCCCTTGGGTAACCTCTTTTCACGCGAATTAACAGAGTGTCGAATTGGCCAGCCCGTCTCCTGCTCCATCCACGTGAGCCACTGCGCTGCCTTCAAAGATTGTTTCTTAGCTCGACGATAGCCACCAGAGGGTATGATACCGACCGTTTGTTTTTTAGAAATTGTTTGCCGAAACCGCACATACACGAGGATGCTATCCCGATGCACTCGAGAAACGGGTCTGTCGAGCTACACTCGATGAACGATTTTTACATCTTGCCAACAGTCTTTGATTATTTCATGCTGGAAATCAAACACGTAATTTTGCTCTTTTTTCTCGCTATACCACTCTAAAAATGCCTTGCGCTCCCCGACACCCATCGAGTCTGGTGAGAAGCTCTCGACAGGTGTCATTTCACCCACATAGTTTTGATTTTCCGCTCTATTAAACAGATGGGGGAACGTGACTTTTTCAATATTCCCGAGTCCGTATGATTTTGGCATGGCACTCAAAGCCATATGCAAATAATTTAAGCTATCGAGAAACTTTATGTGTACAAATTTTATGAGAATAGCTTTGGAATCGTTTAGATTTACACTTGGTGACTCGCGAAAATCTTTTCGCTCAACCAAGTGTTTCAAGATAAACTGCGCGTCAAATCCTTGAGCATTGTGGGCAATACACACAACCCCACTGATATTTTGCCTGCGGGTTAGCAGTATGTCGACTAACTGCTTTACCGGGTTGTCTCTAAATATGTACTCTCGCACACCACAAATACTACATGACTCGGAGATATCATCATTATCTAAGCATACGCTGCACACCTGCTGCACCACGCACAGATTCACAACATGTATACGTGTGTTCTCGTCGCCCAAAACAGTCTCCGATTGTTGAGTTTCGAAATCATAAAACACATATAACGTGTGTTTTTTACCATCGCCACGACTACCAGCCTGCTGACCAAGTGGCTGCATAAAACAAAAATGATTAATTGGTTTCGGCTGATTACGAATTTTACAGAATATGATATCACACTGGTGAGTAGTCGCTGTATTGCTGGCACGAATCGTCCTACAGCATCGCTCGCAACTTTTAAGACTTGCGCATACCGTATGATTCTTATCGTGCGGTCCGGATTTCAGATGATTAAGAAGACACGCTTGATTAAAAAATATTCTATTACAGTGCGCACACTCTCTATGGTTACCGACCTGGTCACGCTCACACGGCGGTCGTTGCAGGCATCTTTGACTCTTGCCAGGACATTTACGGTTTTTCTCATTCGTTATTTTTCTATTACATGGTATACAATACCCGCGACTACTGGCTGCAGCTACCAAGTTTTAAATGGGCTGGTAATGCCGAGCATTTTCGTAGTACATTATACGCAGAGTATATCTAGCCGTATTGCCAACGTTATAGACATATTCGGCACCGTCGTATAACGGCTTGGCGCCTCGAGCAAACCCTTGAAACGTATACATAACGATAGCAACATCTAAACAAGCGTAATACTCTTGAAATAACTTGATTTCTGGTAGCCCACAGCTAGAGTCGGGTATGGTAACTCTAGCACTATTAACAAGTTTTAGCGCTTGCTCTTTTTGCAATCTAAAATTATATTTTCGTTGTATTTGAATCAACATTCACATATATGTGTAATTGATCGATAATCAAGATTTACCCGATTGACTTGAAAGTCGGCTCACTCGATAGCTCTTGATTAGGGCTAAATAAACTTCTCATCCCGCGAAATTATTTGATCAATAGTTTCGGTGATATAGGCGATCGATTGATTTCCAAAATCTGTTTGGTCCGGCCCAATGATTGAAAATTCGTCAAAAGTGTATACAGTCTTACAGGTATTTACGCTGGCTGAAAACCGCGAAAATTTTAACTTACCAGCCACTATTGTAATAATCGATGATCAATAATAGAAATCGATCGATTACCAATATTCACCCGGTTGACTTAAAAGTCGGTGTACGGATAGCTCTTGAGTAGTGCTAAATAAAGTTGTTATCCCGCAAAATTATCCGGCCAATATTTATACACGATCGATTGATTGGAATATCGATTGTTCGCTCATAACTCGAGAACGGTAAGAGCTACGCAAAAACGGATAAAATTTTGGGGGTAGTTAAAAGGGGGGTCATACTTTTGAAGGCCTATCTAATAATGTATAGTACAAGTCAATTTATCGATATTACCAATCAATCGATTTTGAAAAACTGCTCGTATCGAACCGTAACCGTCGTACGCGTCGTACGCGTCGTGAAGAGGGCATTCAAAGTTCTTTATGGCTAAAATAAATCGGCTCGTAATCTTCGGAGATAAGGGTGGGTCATGTCCAAATTTTCGATGGGTGTCATATTACATGGTACCGACGGATCGATTATGAACGTCCACTGTACATGTATGTGCATAATATTAATTAATTTATGCAAATAAATTAATTAAATAATAAAGTCGGTCTTCAAAAATACTCCATCGCTATGCTTGACCGACTGTCTTCTAATTCGCTCGGGATTAGGATTACGCTGGCCACTCAGCGCTCAGGTGTAGAGTAGCCGAGATAAGACACACCTCGCTGCAGTGCTAATCCGATAAACCGTCTTCACACTTTCTTCTTCGCCGCTTTCGTGCCACTTTCTTTATACTCATACACGCCTAACACAGACTGGTAGTGACTTTAAGTTAACTGTGTCTGTGGCCGGTGAAGAGGAGGAGGCGGAGGTGGAGGAGAAGGCGGCGGTGGCTGTAGATATTGATGACGGAGACGGAGAAGAAGAGGTTGAGGAGAATGAAGACGAGGTCCTGGAGGACGTCGAAGCTGTGGAGGCAGCGGAGATGCCGTTTGTTGTGGCCGGGGCTGAGGCCGGCCCTGATATGGCTGTCGACGACGACGACGACGACGACGGTGACGACAACGACGCTGGCGACGACTACTACGACCACAACGACTCCGGATACGACTCCGTCGCCAGCGATGCGGAGACGATCCGGGACGAGGACCAGCCCCGACCGCTACTGGCTATTACGGGCGATTACGACCCCGCCCGTGAGCCGGTGCACGAAGCGCGGCTATACAGATACATGGGGGGATGCAACAATTTATCTGGCGAACACGCCAACGAATTTTGCAGCTGGAGCGCCGACGGGATCTCCGAAATATAGCCGCGCGCATCAATCGTGTGCGGGAGCGGCGAGAAAATTTCCTGCGTCGTTTGAACTGGCAGCAGCGTCGTCGGCTACCTCAGCCCGATATAGAAAGGCCGCGCCGTAATCACGATATGTGTTACGGTTGCGGTCGAATTTTTAGACAGCAGCGTTTGCGATGGTGGTGGCGGTGCGACTATTGCGGGAATTGGTTGTGTCCGGACTGTGTTAAGCACTCGCGCACGCAAGCCTATTGCACATCAGAAGTATCGGGGGAGCGCGCGATACGAAAAACACTTAAAGCGTTTAACCGCGGTTCGAAACTTAACGCGATCGGGATAAGGCGACACTTTCACTTTTTCAATGAGCCACGAATCAACTTATATCATGCAGAAATGGTTGTGTATTGTAAATTTATGCAAACTCTTACCTTTGGGTTTGATCAGCGGGGCAGCTGGGCTAAATAGTGTACTACGGCTATGCCAAATTATTATCTGTATCCGAAACTATTATCTGTATGCAAATTGTTATGTGTATGCGAAACAAGGTTGTCCAGGAAAATGTTGAGCGGCAGGCAGGAAAATAATAAGCTAAATGCCTTCAGCTGGATCTCTGACACTTTATTTAAGATTTTATGCAAACAACGAATTGACCAAGCCACGCAGGCGTCTAAGACAAAGCTCAAGAAAATAAACGATTCTAAATACAAAAGTACGTGCACTCGGCTTGGTGGCTCGAGATGCTCTGCCGGAGGGCGCGCAATTATGCATGGGAGAGAGCGCGTCACTTTCTCTCCCGCTAATTGTTCTTACCTCTCCCCCATCCCCCTCCTCGCTTCGTTAGCTACTTCGCTCTCACTTGCACTCTCGAACTTTGGGTGAAATCCGGCAGCGCATGGGAGGGCGAAGCGCTTGGTCAGCGTTTCGAGGGCTGGAGGAGAAGTACCGCTATCGCTCGTCTTTGTGCGACTTGGCGACGGCTGGGCGCATACTTTTGCACCTCTCTAATTACTTAGGCGTTATGCGACGTTGCCAATTTGTACTTTGGTATCGGCACATAACATCCTCCCCCCCTTGGAAGGTTTGCCGTCCCGGCAAACGATGGTGTCGAATGCGGGGTGGTCAGGGGTAGGTTTTATTGAAGAAATCCCAGTGTATGGGGGGTGTATTTTAGCCTTCTGATTATTTTATGCCCTTAGTGTTAGTTGAAATTGTAACTTTATCTTATATTATTGTTAGTACTTACAGTAGGGGACGCTGGGGTCAATATGCAATAACTGATTATACATAATTAAGTAATATTATGAAAATAATGATATTTATTTATTTGAGCAATTGTTAGAATATACGTATATTATGCACATAAGTAAGGAAAAAAAAATTGAGATGAAATGCATGTTCTTTTGTTTTGGGACATGCACAGTTTTACATTTTTATTTATCATTGTCCTGAAGTGTTTGCAGTTCTAGTTTTTTAATTACATTCTCCATGCAGTCTCTGACGTGTATGTTCCAGTTCGTTAATGCAATTGGTTTTCCACATGGTAGGTGGATTTTGCTAGGCTTTCGATCTTGGTAGATTGCCAAATAATTTTTGTTGCAAAATGTTTTTGCATTAGTTGCCTCTTGCACAGTTCTAAATGTGAGGAAGCCCATATGAGTGTGGGTCTTCGCATCACACTTTTCTAAAGGTATTAGTGCATAATGTTTTTGCACTATCTCCCCAAAGTTGGAGAAATGTTCCGTGGCTTCTTCACATAGGGTTCCTCTGGGCACTTTAATGCACAGCACATTTTTGAACATCGGTTCGTTCCGTGGTTTTGCCGGGAATTTTCCGTATTCTGCTCTGTAGGAGTCTGCACATTTTTGTTTCGCTTGTTGAGCGGATTCTTCATCCTCATAATGGATGTATGCATTCCACTGGTCCAGTGGAATGTTAGTGCATCTGTCTTTGATTCTTGTTATGTTAAACTTTAATATGTTTCCAAACTGTGCAAAATAATCATGGACCTCATCATGTTTTGTGTGTCCGTATCTTATTTTTAATTTTTTGAAATCTGTTTGTTCATTTGCTTTTTCCTCCATGATCATGTTGTCAGTTATTGCAACTTCTCTTTCTGCATATTCTTGAATACTGAGAATGTCCTCCTCTTTCAAGATCTCTTCATAAGTTGCTTTGACTGCAAAAGTTGTCGGATTTCTGGTGATGTAGTATTGCAATCTTGCCGTTCCATTTTGGATCGAGAGTAGTAACGATTTTGCAGTTTCATGAGATCCTTTGTATAGGATCTTGATTGTTTTTGCATCGCGATTTTCGAAGCCTACTACTTGTACATCCTTGTGCTTGTTGTGCATTATCTCTGTTTCAGCTTCGGGTAGGGCAGCCGCTTCTCCTTCGGATTCTGAATCATTTGCATTTTCTTCTGTGGTTTCTTCTGTTTGTGCATTTTCAATATGTGTGACACTTGCCTCCTCTGTGTGGGTTGGAGATGAGTCTGTCTCATTGCCTGTTGTCTCGGTTCTGATTTTTCTTCTTGCACAAACAGTATCGGCTCGTACTTCTCTGTCTCTTCCGCGTTGTCTAGTGCCAATAGTTTAGCTCCTATTTCCTTTGCATATTCCAACTATATTCGGGCCACTTTTCTTGTTGTTCCGTGAACTTCTATATCATGTATTTCTTTTAGTTCTCCAAAAGTTCGTGCATAATTAAGTAATGCAGTGACCTGGTTGTGCGGCTCGTAAGCAACTTTCACTTTGCACTTGTTGGTGTTGTGTGTTTTGACGTGAAATACTGTTACTCCTCTTTGGTCCATCTGTAACAGAATAAAAAGAAAATATGTGGTGTTAATTGGGTCATGTGTATCTTTCTTAATTATAAACGAAATTTATCGCTTCATGCATAGCGGGTTAGTTTAGCTATTGGTTCGCATGGTTAGTTCTTTAAACAGTGTTGTGTGCCTGTGTGTGAGTAATGTGTGTGATGTGTGTGTGTATGTGATACGTTGGTGAACGTATTGTCATTATTTGTTGTCAACATCTTCTTTTAAGATGTCAGCTACATATTCCACGATCCATTCCTCTTTTGGTTCTACTGGTATTTCGTTGTTGCCTAATTTTTTCCAATTATTTTTCATGTCTTTATTTCCCCAACTATCGTTGTCTGATTCTTTTTCTTGATCATTGTCAGATGTTTCATTGTCTCCTCGTGTGCAATTTTCATTTTGTTTTTGCCATTGATGTTTAGCATACTTGAATTTTTTGCATACTTTCTTTATTATTTTGTCTACGATTTCTTTGTCGTGGAAAATGGTTTCTATTATGTATTTGTCCGGGACTTTCATGTCTCCTTCCAGGACAGATGGTGGTAAACCATGCATGTCGTCATTTGTAGGTAATCGAGTAGTTCGTCTCGTGTTTCCTCATCATTTATGGAGAAATAGATTTTCCTTGCTGCATGGATGGCAGCCATGATATTGTCATTATCTGGTTCTTCATCTGAACTACTTGAAATATTGCTTTCTGCCTCTTTAGGTTTTTGCTTGGTGAGCTTATTTTTCTTTCCCACGGTGTATAGTGGTTGTCTATACTGCCATGGTACGTAGCGCATTGGCGTGGTATGGAATCTCATGAATGATGGTATGTCATTCTTGATATGAATATTGATGTCTTCGATTTTGTAAGAACCATGAGCTATTGATATCCCAAGTGGTTCTCTTGGGTAATCTTTTTCTTGGTAACGAATTGGAATGTCAATGTTCAGACTAATGGTGTCCATTTTAGCTATTCTGCAACACAAATATGTGTGTGTGCTTAATTTATTATTAGTGAGTGTGAATTTGTTTGTTAGTTACAGACAGTGGTGTGTGGGGTGTGCACATTTAGAGGTAATATGTGTTTATTTACTGTCTCAAATAGGGTGTGTTTAAATGTTCAATAAATCCATATTTAAGTAATTCGTCTCGTCTAGTAATGCATTTTCTTGTTCGGTCGACATGTCTTCAGTGTTGTTTGCTGTTGTTTTTTTATTGTTATGTTCTACATCTGGCATCAGATCCTCGTTTGCAGATTCTATATCTTCTTGGTGGATTGCAATTGGTATTTTAGATTTTTGCAACTTCTCCTTCCATAGAGTTTGTTTAATGCAGATTTTTTCGTGCAAATGGTAAATGTCTATGTCGATGTGTTTATTGCATTTGTCATGTTTTTTTGTGTACTTTTCTTTGTTTGATTTTGATGGTTTTCTGGGTACTGAGTATACGGCGTTGTATCTAGCGTCGCAATCTAATTTTGCTTTTTCTGCGTCCTCTTCTTCAAAGTATTGTACATATCCATATGCAAGTTTTCCTTTTTTGTCTTTTATAGTCTGATAGTATACTAATGGTCCATATTTTGCAAATGCTCTGAAGAATAGTTCATCCTTAACTGTGTCGGAGAATTCCCAGGGTAATGTACAGAATAGTCTATGATTGTCCATCGGAGCAGGTTGTTTGTTTACAACATGCACTTCTGATTTTACTGGGCATGATTTTTTTATTTGAGTGTCATCTATTTCTTCATCCATTGGTATGTTTCGTCGCTTAGCTGCTTGTGAGTTTGTGGCCCTTTTGAATCTATTCTGTTTTATTAATGTTGCTCTTCTCTCGTAAGCTTTGGTTGCATCTCTTTCCGTGTTGAATATCATGGTTATTTTCTTTGTTCCTGCTTCAAATTTATGCTGTTCATAGTGCATTGTTACTGGTGTTGCTATGTACTCGAATTCTCTTAGTATAGCATACATGGGTATGTCATTGTCACAGAAAATGGTGATTGATTTCCGCTGCTTCGTGGCCATGTCGTTATTTTTCTAAAAACGAAAATCGTTGTTTTAGTTGACTTCCGCTTGCTGTAGTGGTAGATCTAAAGTCATCTGTGGTGTTTGTACGTCTCGTCGTATGTTATATTTGGCTTTCGCGCCTTCTCCTATTGTTATATTTTGTAGTTCTGTAATGTCGATATTTTGTGTGTTTGCTTTTTGGTGCGCAGAGTCAATTTTTTAAATATTTTTGTCTTTACTATTATATAAATTATTGTAATGAAAATTATTATTTGTGTAGTTATTCCTCCATAAACTAGGGTGTTAGTTTTTAAGTCTTTGCGTTTGTGATCGCTTATCTGATTTAATTCTTTTAAAATTTCAGTTAGGGGTCTTTCTTTTTTGTGATTTATTGACAGGTCATTATTATTAATTTTAAATATGTGGGTGTTTGGGTATGTTTCGATGTTGTGTGATAAAAGTGGGTAATTTTCTGTAGAATAAAAAATTGATGCGTCTCTTCGAGCCAAGTTGTTTATTTTAAAAATTGCCAAACATTTCGGGATATTTTTATCCCCTCTTCAGTGGCTAGTTCGCAAAACAACTTTCGTGTTTTCACATTATTAGGAACGGAAAGGAAATTCGCATATGGCGGGCCTAGGACTCGAGAATTTTTTTAACAGAACGATTCACCGGTGCCAAGGTGGTAATGCGGCACCGGTCGAGGCAGGACATCAACAATTGGGTAATTTTCTGTTAATTTCAGGCTTATATTTGGTGAATATATGTACGTGAAATTTGTTTGTTTTGTGTTTTCACCTGCTAGAACTGCGGTTGCAGTTTTAGCTATGCATTGAGGTGATATTCTTAATATTCCTGCTTCTTTAATTGTTATTTTGTATTCAGGGTATTCTTTGCAAATGAGGGTCATTGGTGTCTCAGAAATTGTGGAGTATAGCCAAGATTTGTCTTGCTCCAAATAGTTCCATTGTATTTGGGTCAAAGGGTTGATTCTAATGTCGCAATATTTGATGGTGTCAATTGTTGGGTCTAATAATAATGTGATTTCACAATCTGTCGATTCGGGCGTATTGTGTTGCGGACCAAGGATCGGGCAGATTTGTGCATAATGGGTGGTTAAACATTTGTTTAATTTGTTTTCATTGAATTTTATGTATTTCGTTTGATCTATTGTTGTAGCAATATGAGTGTGAGATGGCTTTATGTGAGCCATTCCCAAACTAATGTTATGATGCCATTGTTGTATCGCAATGGGGTGCATTTTGTATAATTGATATTCTGCGTGGTCTACTAATGGTAAGTGTAGGATTATTATTGTTTTTCCATTTTGATGTAGTGCATCAATTTTGGAAATTTTAATTATTTCTTCTGTTCTCATGTGTTCAGAAGGTATTGGTAAATTCATGTCCTTACTCACTCTCTTGATATCTGTGTTTATTTCTTGCAGGATATTGTTCGAGAGTATTTCTGGGTGAATTTTACCATTCTTTATTTCCCTTAATATGTCAAGTAATTTTTCGTGACTTTTTGTAATGTGGTCAATGGTCATGTCTAATCTTTTGACATAGAGTATTATCTCTACTAGGTATTTCATTTGTTCACTTTCTTTTAGTACATTTGTTATTACTTTAGTAAGTGATTTTTCGAAACTTTCTAGGATGGTTTGGTGATTTTTTGTTATTTTGTATAATTCTTCAAACTTTGTTGCTATTATGTGCGTATTCTGGTCTACTAACTACTACTAACTGGAACAATTGGTCAATGTTCTGGTTGACATTGTGAATGTCATCCTCTGTTGCAAGACCAAACAGTGATTTGCTTATGGATCCTATAAATCCTAGGGGTACCATTCTTTTCATCCTGATACTCGAAGGGTATTTCGAGTTAGGATATTCTACATGACTTAAAGTGGTGATGGTATCTTTAATTGTTTTTCTTAATTCTGCCAGATTTTGTTGTTTGATTTCTAGCAGATCAGTGCCTAGCGCATTTTTGCATTTATATTCTTCTATGACTGTAATGCATTTATTGTATACTTCAACGTGAGATTGTGATAGGTTATGCATATCTAAGAATTGGTCAACGTCAATGACTATGTTGACTTTCCAGTTCGTTCTAATTATTTTTACTGTATTTGTTTTTTCATAATAAATGCCAGGGTTTGGCGATAATGATTCCATTGAATGTAATTTTTCTGCAATTAAGCCTGGTAGGCTGATGATGACGAAGATGAATTGAATTGAGCGGTGATTCATCTGTAACACAAGTGAAAGTTAATCAGAATTGTTTTCTGATTCTGACTCATCAGTTTTTGTGTGTACATCTTTGAGTTTGTCAATGTGTTTTCTAATTCTTTTGACATTGGGGTATTCTAAAATGACATTTTTTCTGCCAACAAATTCAACAATTTTTAGTGGTTTGTTTCGGTAGGCATCAAATTTACTTGTTCTTGGCTCATTGATTAAGCGTGCATATCCGCCTATTTTGCCTTTAAACTTTCTTATTTTCTTGTCGTATCTTTCTTTCGACTTTATTTTGTTTTTTATTTGTCTTTCGCCTGCTGATACTTTCATTTCGTCTAGACGAAGTATTAGGTCTCTGATGTAAACATTGTATGTGCGAAGTTTTTCATCAGATGGTATTTTGATTGGAAA
>JACCIB010000304.1:0-193171 GCA_018906965.1 Philotrypesis tridentata
TGGGGAAAAACAATTTTACTAATAAAGAAAATAAAAAAGTTTGTGATTATTGTAATGGTTTTAATCATGATGTAAAAAATTGTAGAAAATTGCAGGCGTTGACATCAGATGTAGAAGAAAACTGTGCGTTTTGTTCACAAAAGGGGCATAGCATTAGTAATTGTGATAAAATTAAGTTTTAGAACACAAAAAGGGAATCGTATGTGCAGAATGTAAAAGGTGTGGGTCATACTATTGAAAATTGTTTTAGAAAACAGGGAAACTTAAAATCTCTTCCGGGAAGGAACGCGTAGAAGAGATTTAGAAAATAAGTCGTTCCAAATTGAGGTAAATAGAGAGAAATTTTTGAAATAAATAAGTTTTTAGAGTCGAAAGATAATGATAATTCAAGTAATGTTGATGTTATAGCTAATAGTTATGTTTTAAAGTTAGAAAATTTATTACAATATATTGAAGTACAAGATGTAAATTCTAAGGCTATTTTTAAGTTATTAATAGATAGTGGTGCTCAATTAAACATTATTAAGAATAACACATTATTATCTAGGGAATAGATACTGATAATAAAATCCTAATATCAGGAATTACTGATAATGCTTTGAGAACTTTAGGTTTGATTAAATTTCCAATTAATAAAATATATTTGATTTTCATGTTGCACCAGATGAGTTCTCTATTCCATTTGACGGAATTTTAGGAATTAAAGCTTTATTACAACAAAAATTAAGATTGGATAAGGGTTATTTGGATGTTAACGGGCAAAAATTTCAACTAAAATCAATTATTAATAAATATCATATTAATACACATATAATTCCTAAACAGGAAGTTAAAGAAGCTATTACTACAATAATTTTTGAAGAGTGTGAATTTTCTGAATTAATTCCTGATTTTGAAATGCATTGTGAAAATGCAAAAGTAACTTAGTTGTAAATAAAAATGTGGAAAGTTCTATTATTACAAATTTTGATGTAAGAAATGATAGTGAAAATATTTCTATTTTTAAAATTTGTCAGAAAATTAATTTACATGAAGATATGAAGTGTATATTAAATACAGTTAGTGAAATAAATAATAACTTAGAAATGAATGATTTTGAAATTGAGAACTTTAGTATTATAGAAAGCAAGAAAAATGCGCGTGATAAAAGCAATTTGATTGATTATTTGAATAAATCCAAAATGAATATTGAAAGTTTTATTGGTAATATAAACACTTGTTTAAAGAAAGTTGGAATTGATTCAGATGAAGAATTTATTGAATATGATTATCCCACGGTTTGTAAAATACTTGAAGATTCTGTTGAATTAGATTCTAATCAGAAATTGTGTAAATTGGAAAATACAATAAATTTTTTAACGTTTGATATTGAGGATATGCCGGAAAATTATATAGGAAATTTTAATGCTGAATTACCTAAAAAAGAAGAAACTTTGCATTGTGGATCTATTTCTTTAAATACAGAAAATGAAATTGATAGGTTAAGCAATGAAAATTTTAATGAAAGGCAACAATTACTGAAAAACACTATCGATTTAAGTCATTTGTCTAATAAAAAGAAAAAGATTATTGAAAGTTTAATAGTAAAAAATAGTGATATTTGTTGGTTAGAGGGTGAAAGTTTTGGTATTTGTAATATTGAAGAACATGAAATTAATTTAACGGATGGAAAGCCAGTTTATGTTAAGCAATTTCCGTTAGAATATAATTTAAAACAAATCGCTATAGCTGAAACTAAAAAATTAATATTAAATGATTTAGTAAGATCATCTACTAGCGCATTTAATGCACCTGCTTTTGTGGTTCCTAAAAAAGGTCTCACTAAAGATGGTAGATAGGTAGAAAAAATGGAGATTAGTAATTGATTATAGAAAATTAAATGCTAAAACTATTCCAAATCCTTATCTTTTACCTAATATCACTGAAATTTTTGATAGTATAGGTAGAAATAAGTATTTTGCTACAATTGATATGGTATCAGGTTTTCATCAGGTAAGAATGAAAGAATCAGACATTCATAAGGCAGCCTTTAGTGTACATCCCTTAGGGAGATTTGAATTTAAGGTACTTCCCTTCGGTTTAGTTAATAGTCCTAGGGTTTTTCAGAGAATTTTAAATTCGGTACTTGGTGATTTATTAGAAAAAGGATTTTGTTTTGTTTACATTGACGATATTGTTATTGTAGCGAATTCAATCGAGGAACATAAGGAACGGTTTAATTTGATTGCTGGAAAACTAAGGGAAGCAGGGTTGAAGTTAGAAACGAGTAAATGTAAGTTTTTTCAAAAAGAAGTAGAATTTTTAGGACATTTAATAAGTGAAAATGGTATTAGGACTGACCCGAAAAAGGTTGAAGCCATAAATAAATTTCCTTTGCCTAAAACGATAAGAAATATTCGAGAATTTCTAGGTTTGACAGGCTATTATAGGCGATTTATTGATAATTTTGCGGACATAGCAAAACCAATATTTCAACTTTTAAAAAAAGAGGAAAAATTTCTTTGGAATGAGGTTAGACAAAAAGCTTTTGATGAATTAAAAAAAGCATTAACTTCAGCGCCGGTTTTACAATTTCCGGATATGAGCAAACCTTTTATTATCACAGCTGATTCGTCAGGCTATGCGTTAGGATGTGTCCTTTCTCAAGGAAAGATTGGGGAAGATAAGCCAATTGCTTTTGCTTCAAGAGTTTTGAAAGCGGCAGAGAAAAATTATCATACTTATGAAAGAGAAGCGTTAGCAATTATGTTTGCAGTAAAAACATTTAGAAATTATATTTATGGAAATAAATTTTACATAATTACAGATCATAAACCATTGTTGTCATTTAAATCTGCAGATAAAAATTCGCGAGTTCAAAGGTGGCGTTTAAAATTATTGGATTATGATTATGAAATTATTTATAAACCGGGTAAAGTCAACACTAATGCGGATGCTTTGTCCAGAAATCCTATAGAAAATAATCAAGTAAATGTTGTTACGAGAGCTCAAAAAGCAAAAGAGTTGAAAGATTTAAATAGTAAAGAAATTTTGACTAATGATATGAAAATTCAAAAATTAAATGAGGATCGAATTAAACAAAAGTTAAGGAAATATAGTAGACGAAATAAGGTTAAAAATACAATATTTAATGATCAGGAAAAATTACATCAAAGTGAAAATAAATCTGAGAATATTGTATTTACAAAAAAATCTTTAGAATTTAGGAAAGATAATTTAGTACATTTTATAGATAAAAATAAACAAGCATTAGATAGAAATACAAGTAGATGTATAGACAAACTTAATGTTACTTTCAAGGGAATTGTGAATGATATTGAAATTATAGATTTAAATGTTTATAAAGTATTTGTATTATGCATAGATGTAGGTCAATCAGCAATAATTCTTAAAAATAATATTTATAAAATTTTTAGTTCATTAAAACAAATTATGTTAAATAAACAAATATATAGTTTCAGTATATCTAAAGATTTGCAAATAATTAATTTAAATTGGATTGATTTTGAAGACATTTTATTTGAAGTTTTTAAAAATAGTGAGATTAAAATAATTATTTGTTTAAATTATATAGAATATGTAGATATACATAATAGAGATAAAATATTTCAAGAAAATCATTCTAGTACTATTGGGGGTCATTCAGGTGTAAACAGAACGTACAATAGAATAAGGAGTAAATATTTTTGGGAAAATTTATAAACTGATATTGAAAATAGAATAAAAAATTGTGATGATTGTCAAAGAAATAAGTTGAAAAGAGTAAAAACTAGGCAACCAATGGTGATTACAGATACACCAATTAAAACATTTGACAAGGTTGCAATGGATATTGCTGGTCCTTTAAATATAACTGAAAATAATAATAAATATATTTTAACTATTCAAGATTTACTCTCTAAATATTTAGTGGTAGTTCCGTTACAGGATCAAACTGCAGAAACTGTCGCGGATGCATTTATTAAAAGATTCATTTGTATTTTTAGTTCTCCTAAAATAGTTTTAACAGATAGGGGTGCAAATTTTACTAGTAAACTGTTGAAAGCGGTAGCGAAACGATTTAAATTTTCAAAAATTGAAACAACTGCTTTTTCGCCTCAATCCAATGGCTCGTTGGAGAGAGCTCATCATCCTTTATGTGAATATTTGAAGAATTTTTCGACAAAAAAAATTATGTGGGATGATTTGTTGGAATTGGCGCAATTTCACTATAATACGAGTGTTCATAGTGCGCATAAATTTACACCGTATGAACTAGTATTTGCTTATCCACCTCGTTTACCTTCAAGTGAACCTTTAAAGGTTTCCGAACGTATTCCATCGTTCAATGATTATTTAGCAAAGTTAATTATGAATATGAAGGACATTGCTGAGTTAGCAAGGGAAAATTTAATAATTTCAAAAGAAAAATCAAAGAAATTTTATGATAGATATATAAACCCAGTAACTTTTGAAAAAGGTGATAAAGTTTGGCTTGTAAAAGAACCAAAACCAGGAAAACTGGAAAAAAATCAGAATATTGGTCCTTTTGAAATTATTGAGGTATTAGATAATAATAATATTGTAATAGATAAAAATGGAAAATCAAATACAGTTCATGCGAATAAGTTAATAATGTTTAAAAAGAAAAACTAATATATTTTGTTTGTTTTAGGAGGAAAATGTTGATCATCAATGTTATTATTTTCATACTGTGTTTCAAATTAAATGGAGCAATCATAGGATATGATTGTGGTTCCTCTTCACCTAATATAACAACATATTCATTACTGGATTCTGGAGAATGTGATTTTCAAGATGAGCAAGTAAATTCTACTAATGTTGCTATAGAATTAATACAAATAGCTGATTTTCGATTAGTTCCAATTATTCAATGTAAAATTGAAATTCATCGAACAGTTTTTGAATGTGGAATATTTGGTCATTTAATACCTACGGAAAATTCGGAACAACAATACATTAAAGAAATAAGTCATGAACAATGTAAATCTATTCATGAACGGGAGTTTTTAAATACGATGAGGTGCATATTATTGCAGGTTTAAAAGTAAATTCAACTACATCAAAAGGCATAGATTTTGCGGGAAGTGCAGCAGGAAAATCTTGCTCGGGTGCTTCTTACGCGGATAGCTTTGGTTCTTGGAATAAAGTTTTTGTTCATGGTTTAATTAAAATAACTTTAATGCAAAATAATGCGAAAATAAATTTAAATTCGGACAAATTAATTTTAAGTTCGGGAGTAGTTTGTAAATTTTCTGATAAACATTGTATGGATATGGAAGGTGGGTTAACTTTTTGGGATGTTTTGCCACAAGGTGAATGTTTTAGGAATAAGTTTGATATTTTATTTAAGGGAATAGCTACTAAATATTTTAGTGATAAAAACAAGGAAATAGTTTTTGCGGTTAATTTTAAGGAAATAACTTTTGCTTTGTCGATAAAAAATACTAAAATGCATTGTAATAGATTACTTATTCGTACTGAACATCCAAAATTATTAATTTTTGAAAAAGATGCTAATTTGAATGCTTATTATTATGATGCAGATTCTGTTAATAAGTTTAATTTTGATATTTTTACTTATGTAAATTCTAAATTTGTTTATGTTGAAAGACATTTAAGAAATCAAATTAATGATTTATATATTAATTTAATTAAGGAGAAATGTGAACTTGAAAGAAGTTATACAAAATTCCTTATCCATTGCTTCCATTTCCCCGGATGAATTTGCATATAATATTATGAAAAAACCTGGTTTCATAGCAAAATTGGCTGGTGAGGTAGTACATTTAATTAAATGTATACCAAGAACTGTTAAAATTTTACATCTCAAAGAGTGTTAAAATCAATTACCTGTTTTAGTGGGTAATGAAACTTGGTTTTTAACGCCTAAAAAGCATATTTTGATGAAAAAGGGTATGCAGATTGATTGTAATTCTATTGTTCCTACATTTTATAAAATTGAGGAAAATTGGGTTAAGTTAACCCCAAAACCAGAAATAACAGGATCACCAAATGTTTTGAAACCAGATGCTACCATACGATTACAATTTAAATCAGTTGATAATTTAGCTACTAGTGGAGTCTATGCGCAAGAGGATTTGGATTCATTACAGCAACAATTGTTGTTTCCTATGGAGAGAGTCGCATTGTTCAATATCGTTGCGAGGGATGTAGCTGGACAATCTACAGGAGAAAATATCTTCTCGGAGAATACACTGACGCACATTGCTGAAAATACTTGGAAGAAAATCATTGATAAATTGACTACTTGGGGATCATTATCATCGGTAATGATTATGATTTTAATTATTTTAAATGTTATAAAATTAACCATTGATACTATTATTAGAGGTTTTGCGTTACACGCTATTTATGGTTGGTCCATACATTTATTTGGAGCAATATTTAGTTCCATCACGCATGTATTTGTGTCATTGCAAAAGACAGATGCAACGAATTTTAAGAAGTTTAGGAAAGAGTTTAACAATAATAGTGAGGATGGTATTATTTTAGAAGAAATTAAGGTTGATCGACCACGGATCATTTCAAGTCCAATATTGAATACGTCTATGTCTACTATAAATGCAGTAGAAAACAAATCTTTTATCCAAAGTCAACCTCCACCTATTCCTGATCGTTTACCGGGACTTTTGTCAAACAAAAATTCAAGTACACAAAGGAAATGTAGTATTTTCTCTTTGAGTGTAGATTAGTATTTCTTAAATGTTTTATTTATTTATTTATAAGACTGTATATTATAAATAATAATTTAAATAGAGAATAGTCATTATTTTAGGCGCCGAAGAAATTACATCTAGGATGTAATTTTCTTTTATTTAAGGGAAGAGTAGGAAAGGATATGACAAAGGGGAAAATAGATACAACTGTTTTTTTATTTTATATGTAAATTATATATTATTGCAATTATATCGGGACACAAATTTTGGTCCGATATACACTTGATATAGATTATTAAAAACTTCTATATATATACGATTAATGTTGTTGTTATACACCTGTAGTTCGTAAAATGTGAGGCTAGCAATGCCCCACGTGTCCATGGAAGGTTCGTAGGTGCCTTCTTGTAGTCGGCTGTTGCGAAGTCGCTTACATTGTCTCCAGGTTCGAATTGAGGTCCAATCTTCAAACTGGAATGAAAATGGGAGGAAAACTTATTATTAAGAAGTGTTTATTTAAAAAAAAAACAAGGAGAAAACCAAAGGTAGCTTACATGAACAAAGGTCCAGCGTCGATGTCCTACGGCTGGTTCAGGAGGCGGATTTCTACCTTCCAGGCGAGCTCGTTTACAGTCTCGGGTGTGTTGCCAGAGCTGAAACTATAGATTAAGGAATATTTGTAAATTAATTATGATGGTATTGATGTTCTATTATTAATTGAATTTAAGATTAAAAAATATACTTACGCATACTGCACTGCGACGTTTGTGAGGAATACCGTACATGTTGCTTTTGATATAATTGTTGTAGTACATGCTCAGGCTAATATGCTACACGTTTTATAGCCACAAAATTGTTTATTGTGCATAATTGTAATGAGGTTACTTTATAAGCGAAACGTTTGAATTCTGAAATATTGATTACATTGCAAATTCTTTGCAATGTCTTAGGCCCTGAGGTGTAACGTCGTATGACGTTATCTATTTGAATTTTTAGCTGCAAAATTAATAGTTGGAAGTTGATAATTTGAGGGAATAATATTGCTTTCAAAATTAAAACCATTACATCGATTACGTTAATTGCATAAGGTTTGATGATTGTCACACTTTCAAAAGTAAGAGTTCAGCTGACGCTGAGCTTGCGAAACGCAGACTAAGCGTTATACTTTTGAAAGATCTCGATATTGTATGTAGGATTACAGAATGTTTGAAAATTAATAATCAATAATGTTGTAAATTTGTAAATTAAGTTTAGTGCTTAAAAGAGACGCAATGCCCTCAATTAGGCAGTCAAGATTTTGTATCGACTCCGTCCACGCCGGTCCGAAAATTGGCGGAGTTTTGATTATTTAAAATTCATTGTTGTTATTTATTACGGTTTACATACTTTTAATTTGTGTACTATTTTAAAGTTTTGTTAGAAAATAAATGTAGTAAATAATAGTATACTTTTATTGTGTGGAATAATTTAGTTAAATCCTAAAAACCTGTACGTTGAAATCTGAAGGAAATTGTTTAAATCATTGGGTTGTTTTGAAGACAACGATCTTACAAAAACATTAACTGGATCTTCAACAATTCCTCTTGAATAACAAAGGACTATCCAACGTCATAAGTTCAAACAAGGTAAGTTCTGATTTTGTTCTCATAGGAAATACATTTATTTGGGAGAGTTAGGTACTTATAATCGCTAGATTTTTATCCCTACAAATAATCCTGACTATAGGCATTAAATTGGAGTAGTCAGGACCTAACAAACATTTAATTCCTCCAATCGCGGATCACTTCTCAAATCAAAATCTTCTCCACAGGTCGTAATATTCGATTTATTACTACCCTTCTTCTTACTGAAACTTCTCTTCCTCTTCCTAAAATCCTCTTCACTGCCTCTACTGCTAACACCATCTCCATTACTCCCACGACGTACTGTAGGTTCATCACTTGTCCTCAGTATTCGTTTAAGTATCGTGTTTCCATTATCAACAGTAGATCTTCTCAATACAACTTCTTCACTATTTGTAGTAGCCTGGGTGATACCAACTGATAAATCTTCACTTGCTGTTTTTTTATCCATACTCTCTTCTCTAGAAATACTGCCATACCCATTAGTAATCAGAGATTCGTGGTTTCCTCTATTTACTTCTACCAAACCACTACCTCTATTACCATCTTCCAATCTTCCAATGTTATCACTAACAGTTCCTACATCTATGCGGAGGCCAGGGAACTGAGCTATGCCCACACCCTGCCATTTCCCAACTTATTCCAAATATCACAATCCGGACACTCTGAGGGCGACCACAGATTTGTTGCATAATTGACAATAAATATCTGTTGCTGCTTGCGCATTACATCTATTAGCCTTATGTCCCATCTGTTGAAACCTATAGCATCTAGTGTCCAGATATCTATTGGCAATATGTTCATCCTTTCCACAAGCATAGCATTTCCTCGAATTTTGCTGAGCATTCCCTCGTTGATCCTGAAAATTTTCTCTACGCTGTAAAAAAACACCATTTAGCCCTCCAATATCCACATTTCCACCAATATTCCAACCGGAAGACTGCTGTTGCAGCTGCTGTTGTTGCTGTGACTGATTCTGATTCATTGGCTCCGCCGGCGCTAGCTCCGCTATAGGAGCTGTCAACTCGCCTACGGAGCTCGTCAGCTGTATAATAATTTCAACGACGGAGTAATATTTATTGCTACGTTGCAGCATATAAAGTCTTGTCCAGGAGTTAGAAGGGCTATGGAGAGTTTGAAAATCTTTAATTTAGATGATTGAATAATCACTTAGAATTTTGGCCACATAAGGGTGGTGAAGAGTTTGAAAATTATTTTACAATTTAAATAAGGAAACAACCTTAGACTTTCCTATTTTTTACCGTGAAAAGGTTTTATAGGAAGGGGGGGGGGGATTTTACTACTTTTAAAAGTCATGTAGTACATTTAACAACCAAGTTTTAGTAAACATATATTAAATATATTATAAATGTATAGCTTTTAAGGTAGGATATATTGAAAGCGTTTCAGCTACTAACGTAGAATTTCTTTATGAATAGCAATATATTCACTAGAATGACTTAACCAGGAATGGCAAAAGCTTCCATTCCTTTATGATCTGTTCAATGTATCCCTACTGCAAAAACTCAGGTGAGATCTGAGATAATATCTCAGGTGACATCTCATCTGATACCTAATGCCACAATCTCATCTAACCAATTTTTACCGATTTTTCGTCATATATTATTATTAGTTCGTTATATATTGTTATTATATAGTTAAGGCCATTCTTAGTAAATTAGTGACTATTTTCGAAAAATTCGACCTTACAAAATTTTAAAAAAAATTGTACCATATTTATCTAGGTCCGAAATTCGTGAAACTTTTTTGAGTTATCTTTAGTTCTATCTTTAGTTCTATCTGTTCATCAAAAATGCCACCTACATTAAGTCAGATAAGTTTTTTTATATTTATTTTATTATGTTTTGTTCTAAAAAATATGATGCATTGTGTAAGTTTTATTTTAAGTTATCAGCTTCAACAGCTCGGATTTGGATTTTGAAGATGACTTAATGACAATCCAGTTCGAATTTGGACTCACTGAAGTAACAAAATTAAAATAATTATTATCTTATTAAGTATACGTAAAACTTTGATGAAGTGTATACTATTATTATTCTTTTGTCTTTGTACAAATTTTTCCACTCAGCTTTTTGTTTCGAAGTAGCATAATTATAATAATTATTAAGTCATTATAAACTAGGGAGATACCACCCTGCTCGCTTCGCTCGCCAACCCCCAACTTTTAATTAATATGAAAAGGAATAAATTTCTATTCGTATTCAAAATTGGTTATAGCTATAGCCTTATGCATAGCAACCGCATCAACAACAACGTAGAAGCAGATTTTTGTATTTGCATTGTTTGTCCTCTTTCGCGTTATTTTATAATTATAAATTATGATTTAAAACTGGCTAATATCTGCAGTGTAAATGTATTTTAAAACAACTACCATAAGTTGAATTATTTTCGAATGGTACATCGCATACATATATCTACTTAATAAAATAATTTGACCTTCGCCTATAACACTACCGCCGATGCCGCTGTGAAAGACTGTCATACACCATCATTATGAAAAATCTTATCTTATATTATATTAAAGTGTGTAACGTGGAATTTTCCCGCCCGCATGGGGATTCCAATTATTTACAAAGTATTTCTAAAATACGCGGCTTTCTTCTTTCCCTCTGGCTCGTGATATTCCTGCAATGGTGAAAAGCGGGAAGTGTGGTGGCAATTAGGTCGAAAATTGTTAAACACAAATATGTTAGTTAATAAATCACAGATATATTATATTTTCTCATTACAACTGATTATTTAAGCAAATAGATTTAAATAACTCGAAATAAAGCATGGGCACGCGGTCATATTACTAGTTCCAAGCTGCTCGATGATGCTATAGAAATGGGCCGCGAAAGTTCCTCCACGAAGATTCTATTTAATAATTGTAAATCAGAGGGAAGTCACCGGCCAAGATCTGAAAACGCGAAATTTCGTCCATGTGCCACGACAGCCTCAATCCTCTATTACGCCTATATTCTCCGCTATGAAACAATTATCATCCAAAAATATCTACAATAAAATATTACCAAATTCCTCTATGACTTTGTTCAACGCAAATCCTCTACTTTCCTTTCCTCCAAAAACGTGAACTTCAATCCAAACGTAATATTCCAAAGTAATAGCTTCTTCCAAACTCCTCCAAGGAAAACTCAAACGGTAAATCAAAATGGCTTCCAAGGGAGAAAAACAATCAACTGCTGAGACCAACTATATGCGACCAGCACCAGTGACGGAATAGAGTGCGGACTACCACCAAGGCGTCCGCCGACAGAGTGACGTGGTCGACGCTTCGTCCGAGGAAGGATACCGCGTTTTTCCGACCCGGCCTCCTTCTTCACGGAAGCGTCGATCTGATCACCGAATTTTCCAATTGGTCCTTTATCTAAAATAAATCCTCTATTGGCCATTAATAGACCACCACTAATTTATTCCTCTATCCGTGATTTTCCCCAGCGCCCTCTTTTCCAAATCCAATTTTATCATTGGTTAGAAAATCAATTAACGTCCTCTATGTATTTCCTCAATATACAAATTCGCGCCCCCTTTATGAATATCGATCAATCAATCAATCATGCCGATATCCATCCGGTGGCTATACCTATAGATAATCTATAAACCGCACGATATTTGAAGAGCCTCTATCATCCTCGAGTAAACCCTAGAGATACATATATCGAGTCACCAAAGATTCCTAGTCCGTATATTCCTCTATACGTCTCTATGACGTCCGCGAGTCAACATAAAGTCAACTCTGAGCGCTCCAAACGCCATCAACTTCGCGCCACTATATCCCTCTCTCTTACTCAAACGCGCTCTCTCTCTCTCTTTCTCTCTCTCTCTCTCTATCTCACACACGCTCAACTCCCACTCTCGCCAATTTCTCTCTCCCGCGCGCGCCAACTCTCTCTCTCTCTCTCTCTCACGCTCACACTCGCGCTCTCCCCTCTACACACCGCCGCATGCATGTAACCGCGTGCGCGCGGCCGCCGGCTCGCTTCCTGCCATGCCACCTCCCTAGCGCCGACGCGCTGCGCAGGTGTGACTCGAGATCTCACATCCTGCGCTCCGCACGCGGTCGGTCAGAAATTGAAATAAATGACTCCATAAGTTTTTTAAACGTTTTGTTGGTAAAGAATACAGGCAAAATAATGACTGATTGTTACACGAAACCCACCTTCTCTGGTAGATTTTTAAATTATCATTCACAACATCCTGAATCTCAAAAAATCGCCATGGTGTACAATCTTATTGATAAAGCTATTAAATTATCGGACAGATGTTTTCATAAGAAAAACATCAATATTGTAAAAAAATTACTAGCTGAAAATAATTATCCTGTCAACTTTACCAACAAATATATAAAAAAACGGATTGACAAAATAATTTAAAATGCACAATATCAACGTTGCAATAACGACACAAATTTTAAAAACATTGTTACTTTACCCTATGTCAAAGGGTTTTACGAATAAATGCAACATTCTTTAAAAGAAAAATTTATTACGACAGTGCCGAAAATACATAATCATATGTGTAATATTATAATTAAAGGCAAAGACAAAAGAGAAAAACAATTAGAAAAGAATGTTGTGTATAAGTTGCAATGTAATGATTGTACGGCTACATATGTGGGCCAAACCAAGAGAAGTGTGTGTACACGTATTGAGGAACATAAAAAATCTAAAAACAACGTCATACATGAACACAATAATAAATTCAATCATAGTTTCAATTTTGAAAAAATAAATATTAAGGATAAAGAAAGCAATTTAAATAAAAGACTTGTTTCAGAAATGTTACACATAAAAATGCAGGATAATGGTATCAATAAAATGGAAGATACACAGAAACTCAATAACGTCTACACACACTTATTACACCGATTGAAAAACAAAACGGATTATAGACGACTTTAAATTTTGTAAACATGCATGAGAGCGGCTAGCATTGACGTCACTTGTAAACAGACCGCTCGAAAATTAGCGAGACTCCTCGCTGATATAAAAGCGTTGGCTACACCTATTGTTTCCTTGTTATTGAAACAGTAGTCGATGAAGCCGGAACAATAATAGTCCGTTTCCTTGCTTCTCGCTTATCCTTCCCCCGCCTGAGATTGGCCGGGGAAGAAACACGTTCGATCTATAGGCTGTTGTGCTCCTCTATATGTAAGCCATAATTTGTCACATATTATAATTGTATTGTGCTCATTTATTTATTGAAATAAAAATTGACAGTTTCCTGAAGAGGGTAACAGTGTTCACCGAAACGTTGAAACAAAAGGAAAAATGGTATAAATTAATTTTTACCTTTTTCCCAACACTTGCCTCGGAGAGATCGATAGACTCTTTTATAAAATACCTTCATTAATGTTCAAGTTTCTTCATAAAATTAGAATTGCTCCAATTTTTAATTTTGATTTATGCGGAGGATGTCCATAGGGAGTTAAGGAATTTATAAATTCCGTAGGTAATATAAAATCTAAGTTTTCTCCGTTGTCATCTTCAGCTGCATCTATACTAAGATATTCAACGTAGCATCCTTCCAGAATAGACAGTATTTTATTATTGATATCAATCACATCATCGTTTTTCGGAGCGAGAATAACCTTATCTTTTAATGTTTTGTCATCAATTTTTATGATATTTCCAAATATTTTTGTTATAATGTCTCCTTCTTGTGATATTAGGTAAAAGGGTATTTCTAATACTTCATTTTCTTCTTCGAATACATTTGAACGTTTTCCGTCGCCCAAATTTAATAGCCATTGTTTAAAATTGTTATCATTGCTAGATGCTCGGATGTTTTCAGTTAATATCATGCGTTTAAAGTAAGACCATAAGTGACTAAACTTTACAGAATTTTCAATTACTTCAATACGACTACCGTGTCGAACAACTGGTAATGTTTGTCTAAAATCTCCTGCTACAAGCATAATTTTACCACCAAACACTTCTTTTACGTCGCATAAATTTTGAAAAAGTCGGTCAACTGCTTCAAATGCAAATTTCGATGTCATAGAGATTTCATCAAAAACAGCAATGGAAAGTTTCGACAACAGCACCAGCACCAGCATCAGCATCAACATCTATACAATAAGAACGAGCAACACCAATCACTTCAGCATCACCTACGCCTGATACAGTTCCTTCAACGTTCAGGGAATGGAGTTCAAGATCTGCTGCGCAAGCTTTACCAGGTACCTCAGCATCAGTACAGCCAGAAATTCCTGTGTCTAGGTCGAGACAAAAATCAAACATCAATTTATGTAGAACCGAGTGGAATTCAGAATAGAATCTTTGACATTTCTTTTCTTCTGCCAGGATTACAGGAGTTTCTGGCTTGTAAAGCTTGTGGCGGATGCATCAAATTTGATGAAGTTGATGTACGAGGTCTTGGTAGCAAGCTATACATCACCTGTACATCATGTAACGCAGTTGCTTTCATCGACTCCAGCAGAAAAGTTGGAAAACTAAATAACGCTTATGAAGTGAACTAGCGTGCAGTTATAGCCATGAGAATTCTTGGTCATGGGCACACTAGTTTGAGCACTTTATGTGGAGTAATGGATTTTTTTACTCCAATATCTCACAGTAATTTTGACAAAATTAATCAAGACTTGAAAGATGCAAGCTTGATTACAGATAAAGAGTCGATGAAAGCAGCTATGCAGAAAGATTGTAGTACGGAAAATCAAGAAGATGATCGCCAAACTGTATCAGGCGATGGTAGTTGGAGGAAACGAGGACATTCATCCCTTGAAGGCGTTTCAACACTAATACGCCATGCCAATGGAAAGGTGATTGATGTTGCTCCGGAGCAATCCTTTTGCCTAGCCTGCGAGAAACGACCAGAAGAGGATACAGCACAGTACAAGGAATGGTATGAAGCTCACCGAGAAAAGTGTTCTACCAATCACGAAGGAAGCTCTGGCAATTTGGAAGTGGATGGCATCGTCGAAATGTTCCAGCGATCCGAGTCCATCCATGGTGTAATGTACGGAAATTACATTGGAGACGGAGATTCAGGAGTCTTCAAAGCACTTTCCGATGCCAAATTTCTATCAATACTTCACCATCACGAAGAAGGAGTGTGTAGGACACGTTCAGAAGAGTATGGGTTCGAGGCTCAGGAACCTAAAGAAAAGCTTGGCCGGCACAAAACTAACAGATGGCTCGGGCATTGGTGGAAGAAACCGTCTAACTGCTGAAAGGATTGACCAGTTGACGAAGTACTATGGCAATGCCATCCGTGGCCATAGTAATTCTGTTGATGAAATGAGAAATGCCATATGGGCAACATTTCATCACAAAAAATCTACAGATGAAGATCCAACTCACCACCTTTGCCCGCAGGGATCAAGATCTTGGTGCAAGTGGCAGAAAGCCAAGGCGAACAACAACTTGAAGAACTTCCACCATGGAGATAGTATTCCTGCTGCCATCATGAACGCAATTGAACCGATTTACGAGGACTTGACGAAGCCAGACTTGCTTGAGAGATGCATTGGAGGCTTCGCGCAAAACAGTAATGAAAGTTTCAATCATTCTGTTTAGAAGCTCATCCCCAAGCATAGTTTCAGTGGTCTGACAGTCCTCGAAATTGGTGCCTACATCACAATCATATGCTTCAATGAAGGCAAAGCAGGACTGCTTGAAGTCATGAGGAAGTTCAGCGTGTATCCAGGATCCTCTGCTGTCAACTGGGCCAAGCTTCAGGATCAGGAGCGGCTTCTCTTGTCCGATAGAAGAGAACTACACTCAACACTTGAAGCACGACGAGCCAAAAGAAAGAGAAGTCATCAAGATGACGACTTCTACAGAGCTGGTGCTTATTAAACAAACATACACACATTACACACATAGCACAAATATTTATACACCATACACAACCTCACATGTAAAGAAACAACATAATTTACAACACAAACACTAAAAAACACTGAAACACATTCACAATTTTTTTCTTTTTTTTCACTTTTGTTTTCCTTTTTTTTAATTTTTTTCATCAAACACTTTTCACACACACATCACACATGTCACAGCATCAGCTTTGTAGAAAACAGTCTAGCTGAAAAGTAGGTCAGAGAGCAAGCTAAACAGCTGATTGAAGCTGTCTGCTTGCTTTCTGCTTCCTTTCTATATCAGCTCACCTGATGGACAATTTTTTCTTACCTTCAACTTGACACATAATGGTAGTTCAACTCTTCTGTTCATCATATGTAAGTATATAAACTTATTTTTTAACAATAAAAGCATTTTTAATTGTTAATTACATTTTTTTATGATTTTTCATTTTATTTGATTTCAGATGACTGGATACGAATAAAGTTTTTGGACCATCCTCAAAATTTACAAAGATGACCAGGATACGCTTATCATTCATTTAAATAAAGCCCAGGTATGAAGAAAAATTGTAAGTATATTTTTTATCATTTAATGTTCAAGAAAACTTTAAGTGCCTTTTTCTCAAGTTTTGAATTTTTATGATTTCAGGTCAGTTGCCGCAGGATTTTTCAGGAACCATAAGTCCAATCAGGCTGAAATTTTTTGGAGAACTCCAGGAAAGCCTTCTTCACTGCTTGAACAGAGCAGAATTTAGAAAGATATGTTTAAAATGAATGTTATGTATGTAAACATACGTAACATTCACTATAATTACTTATATTATAACTTATGCATTACTAAATATTTAAAATTTTTATTTTTCAGAAATCCCTTCCGTTCAAGCTGAGGAGAATCACATTTAGAAGATTTTCCATCCAGTTTGGTCTATATTCATCACCCGGATGCTGAGAATTCATGCGGCAAAGGGAAAAATCTGTTCAAATTTAATACTTCACACATGGAATTGTTTGTAAAGTAAGTATAGATATATAATTGTTTAAAAATATGTAAAATTACAATTAATATATATACTTTAAGTTGGAATAAGAATTTTTTTAATATTACTTATAAATAATTTTTTTGCTTTATAACTAATAATTTGTTTTTTGCAGGTTTAACTCAGGCATAACCCCTTAACAAAAAGCCGTTAACTTGTAAGACTTTATCAATTGAATTTAATGCCATATTTTCACCTATGTTTTTATTAAGTTGAAAATCATAAAAATGACATTTGTATTTTTCATATAAATCTCGTGCATTTATAGGATTGTGAAAAATACAAATAAAAGCTAACAATTCACATCGTACTGTAGGAGAATCTATTTGTACTTATTTTTGCAAATATTTATCGCATTCTTTATCTTCATTCACAAGCTGTTTGACTATAGCAGCTTCATAAAATGTAGGATATAAAATACTGTTAACAGTACGCTGTAACGAGAGGTTAGGCGTGCTATTTGAATAGCGCGCGCTCGTTAGGTCGCACGATGCGAACTTAGTAGCAAGCGACGCTACTGTACTGCGGCAAGGGACGCGCGAGGGAAGAGTAGTAGAAGGCTCGCGCGCCACTAAGTATTAGACGCGCATAGACGTTCGCCGAGAAGCTACGCCGGTGAGCGTAATAGCTTGTACGCAGGTAAGACTCGGTGACGCGGCGACAATCCGTAGTTGCCGTGCTAAAGCCATTTACCCCGTTACAACGCAAATCTTCGAATGATGTTGAATTTTGACATGCAAAAGTAACAATCTAATAAAATATCGTTCCCGATCTTTCGGACTTACCAAATACATTCTGCTTAAAATTGGTTTTGTACTTTTTTTTTCTTTTGTTCCATTTTTTCAGTTTCTCATCAAATGTATAATGTACCCCCCTCCCCAAAAAACCTTTTCAAGGTAAAAGGTGGGCAAGTATAAGGTTGTTTTTTCATTTAAATTATAGAATAATTTTCAAACCCTCCACAACCCTTATGTAGCCAAAATTCAAAGTGTTTGTTCTATCATCCAAATTAAAGGTTTTCAAACTCGTCATAGCCCTTGTAAACCCTTGACAAGAATTTATATGTTTATACACATCAACTTGGAAAATCTAAATCTCTCATCAATAAAATATATATATGTTCGTAAACCGCTTCGTATTAAGGGTCCATTGAACAGACAACCATTCTTTTAGAATCACTTCACTACCTTTGATTTTATAAAAATTCAAATTTTAATTTTAATTTGCGATTTACTTATCCACGAAGTGGAAGGCAACCGTAAAAGAAAGGTCTATTTGATCGTGACTGCATTATTGTACTAATTAGCATTATTGTATGTTGATTCTTCAATCTAATCGCTTTATAGGAATAAAAATAACAATTTATTCAAAATCCTACACATCGAAGTTCTTACAACTTCTTGCTACAAAATGCTATCGGTATAGTATATTAAATATTTTTGATTCTACATATTATTTTTCTTATTTATACGCTCATTTATTCATTTATTTCAACACGATTGGTTTTTTATAAAAGAAACTTGCCAATTTATTTATTGATATCACAACTTTCTTTTCTGAAAATTAAAATTTGAATTTTCATAAAATCAATAGTAGTGAAGTGATACTAAAAGAATGGTTGTCTGTTTAATGGACCCTTAATACGAAGCGGTTTACGTACATACATATATTTTATTGATGAGAGACTTAGATTTTCCAAGTTGATGTGTATAAACTGCGACGTAGCAATAATTATTGCTGCGTCGTGAACGTTTTTGCACGGCCAGCTGACTCACTCTCGGCGAGTTGACATCTCCTGGAGCGGAGCCAGCGCTCGGTGGCGCTCGCAGGAGTTGCCTCTGACTGACCGCGTGCGGAGCGCAGGATGTGAGATCTCGAGTCACACCTGCGCAGCGCGTCGGCGCTCGGGAGGAGGATTGGCAGGAAGCGAGCCGGCGGCTGCGCGCACGCGGTTACATGCATGCTGCGGTGTGTAGAGGGGAGAGCGCGAGTGTGAGCGTGAGTGAGAGAGAGAGTCGGCGCGCGCGGGAGAGAGACATTTGGCGAGATTGGAAATCCAGTGTGTGCGAAATACAGAGAGATGGAGCGCGTGCTTAAGAGAGAGAAAGAGAGAGAAAGAGAGAGAGAGAGAGAGAGAGATGAATATAGTGGTGCGAAGTTGATGGCGTTTGGAGTGCTCAGAGTTGATTTTATGTTGACTCGCTGACGTCATATAGGAGTATAGAGGAATATTCGGACTACGAATCTTTGATGACTCGATATATATTTCTCTAGGGTTTACTCGAGGATGATAGAGGCTCTTCAAATATCGCGCGATTTATAGATTATCTATAGGTGGAGCCACCGGATGGATATCGGCATGATTGATTGATTGATCGATATTCATAAAGGGGGCGCGAATTTGTATATTGAGAAAATACATAGAGGACGTTAATTGATTTTCTAACCAATGATAAAATTGGATTTGGAAAAGAGAGCGCTGGGGAAGTTCACGGATAGAGGGATAAATTAGTGGTGGTCTATTAATGGCCAATAGAGGATTTATTTCAGATAAAGGACCAATTGGAAAATTCGGTGATCAGATCGACGCTTCTGTGAAGAAGGCCGAGTGGGAAAAACGCGGTATCCTTCCTCGGACGAAGCGTCGACCGCGTGACTCTGTCGGCGGACGCCTTGGTGGTAGTCCGCACTCTGATTCCGTCACTGGCAGTCGTTGAAGTTAGTAAATTCTCAGCAGCTAGTAGTTTTCCTTTCCCCTTGTTGGAAGCCATCTTGGTTGCCGTTGAAGTTTCTTGGAGGAGTTCGTGAACGGAAACATTATCATTGGAGGTATTCCGGTCAAACGAGCTCGGCATAGTGGAGGAAAATTTGTAGAGAAATTCTAGTTGAGCAGTAACATAGAGGAAATTGGTAACTTTTTATTATAAATATTTTTGGAGGATGATTATTTCTTGGCGGCGCTTAAGTGTGATAGAGGATTGAGGCCGTCGTGGCACATGGAGGAAATTTCGCGTTTCCAGATCGCGGATGGTGTTTTCCCTGTGATTTATAAATATTAATTAGAATCAACGTGGAGGAACTTTCGCGGCCCCATTTTTGTAGCATCATCAAGCCGCTTGGAGATAGTAATATGGCCGCGGGCCCATGCTTTATTTTGAGTTTCAAATCTGTTTGCTAAAAGAATTAATTGTAACAACAAGAATAGAATATATCCGTAATTTATTATCCAATATATTTATGTTTAACAATTTTCAACCTGATTACCACCACACTTCCCGCTTTTCACCATTGCAGGAATACCACGAGCCAGAGGAAAAGAAGAAAGCCGCGTATCTTAGAAATACTTTGTAAATAACTGGAATCCCCGTGCGGCCGGGAAAATTCCACGTTACAAAACATATAAAGCCTTGTCAAGGGGTTACAAGGGCTATGGCGAGTTTGAAAAACTTTTTGGATGATAGAAAAAACACTTTGAATTTGGCTACATAAGGGTTTTGGAGGGTTTGAAAATTATTCTATAATTTAAATGAAAAAGCAGCCTTATACTTGCCAACCTTTTACCTGGAAAAGGTTTTTTTGGGGGAAAGGGGGAGAGATTTCACTACTTTTTAAAGAAATGCAATACATTTAACAAATAAGTTATAGTTTATTAAATATATTCTAAATTTATAGCTTTTAAGGTAAGATATATTTAAAGCGATTCAGCTGCTAACGTAGAATTTATTTATGAACAGCAATATATGCACTAGAGTGACCTAACCAGGTATGGCAAAAAAATTCCATTCCGTTATGATACGGCTGAGCAATTTTGAATTTGTGAATTTTGAAATTTCTAATCTCTGATTATCTGAATACTGCTCAACTATACCATCTTCAAAATTCTTATACTATCCCTCTAAGCAGTGGGCTTGAAAACTTATATGATCTTTTTACCTTTTAGAAAGCAAAACATACATTTCCATTGGGAAAAGAGACGCTCAACCCACATTCTGGAAACTGCCTGAACTCTGGGCATTCTGAAAATTAAAAATAACTATTTTTTAATTAAGCAAATTAATGAGAGGGATAGCATATGAAATTTATAGTTAATCGTCTAGACCAATTTTTAGCTGTTTAATTTTGAATGCTTTATATGACAATTATTTTGAAATTGGTCTATATGGTAATCTTCAAATTTCTCATGATATCCCTCTGATTGGTATGTTTGATGAAAACTTAGTCGTTTTCAATTTTCAGAGTGCCCAAAATACAGTCCATTTCCAGAATATGGATTGAGCGTCTCTTTTCCCAAGGGAAATGCATGTTCTGCTTTCTAAATATCAAAAAGACCAAACAAGTAGTTGTTAAGCCCACAGCTTAGAGGAATAGTATAAAAACTTTTAAGATGGTACAGTTGAGTAGTATTGAGATAATCAGAGATTAGAAATTTCAAAATTAAAAAATTCAATTTTTACTCGGACGTATCAATTTGAAAATTCATATACTATCCCTTTGAGTGACTGACTCGACAACTTACTAGTTCTCATTACCTTATACAAAACAAAACATGCTTTTCCCTTGGGAAAAGTCTCGGTACGTTTGGAAACTGTGTGTACTTGCTCTCAAAATTAGGAAAAGCTTCTAAACCACTAATCTTCTGAACTTAGATAATAATTAAAAATCTTGAAAAAATATTTTCACATCCCTAGCTTCTCACAGAAATTCCTTCCCTTTATAACGTGACAGTTGCATAACCTCCCAATAGAAATAGGAGAACATCGACTGCAAATTCTGTAAAAACTTTCTTCGATACTTAAACGATGCAAATACAACACTTTCAATAGCTCGTCACATCACAAGAAAATTCTTTCCTTGTACAACCTGATAGTTGTATGCCTTCCAATAAAACCTGAAAAATAAAAGAGAACCTATTAACAGAGAATCAGTTTACAAAATCTTTTATTATATTATGTACGATTTATAAAAAAGTAAAACTAAATACTTACCTGGTTCTAGCCTATTAGTCATGTTTTTGAGATGTCTTAACATATTCTTCCACTTCACTAATTTCACTTCGTCACTGGAACCTTCTTTTTGCTGGTTTAATCTTGATAAATGTTCCAGCTATGTCTCGTTTGTTATAAATATTTATGAAAACTACAGTGAGACAGATGGAAAATATGATATTTTTTGTTTTTTAAAATTTAAACAAAGGAACCTTTTTTTTCATTTTCAATATTCACTAATGATGTATGGCGTATAACCTCCTAATCCATGTCAACTGCGTTCATCCGGCATTTCTTATAAACAATTCTTCTAACAAAGATGTATATAATAAATTAGATTAAAATATTATAGGATTTTAAATAATTAAAAAAGGATCACAAATTAAACAGTAGTTCACAAGGATTTGTTGTGCCAAACAATAAAAATTCTGAGATACGTGTCTTCTGATTAAGAGCAAAGGAAGTGCTCAAACACATCTGAAATGTACTAAGAAAGTTGGCTTTTCATTGTAAATCAAATGTATAAAGGGTACTAAACCCGAGTCTTTGATTATTTTGTTACTTCTTCAACTCACGAATACTAAGACCTTTAAAGAAAAATTTTGATACTATTATATTGCTGTATGTGATGTAACGTAACTTGATGTAAAGGTATATAACTTAATGACTTGATCACTTTAATTTATATTATTTGCGACGTAGTAATAAATATTGATGCGTCGTGATTATTTATTGCGGCCAGCTGACTCACTCTCGGTACACTGACAGGCCATGGAGCGGAGCCAGCGCTCGGTGGAGCTCGCAGGAGTTGCCTCTAACCGACCGCGTGCGGAGCGCAGGATGTGAGCTCTCGAGTCACACCTGCACAGCACGTTGGCGCTCGGGAGGGGGCACGGCAGGAAACGAGACGGCGGCGCGCACGCGGTTACATGTATGCGGCTGCGTGTAGAGGGGCGGGCGTGAGTGTGAGCGTGAGAGAGAGAGAGAGAGAGAGTCGGCGAGTGCGGGAGAGAGAAGTTGGCGAGAGTGGGAAATGAGCGTGTGCTGGATGAAGCGAGAGAGTATGCGGCGCGGGAGAGCGTTCTTCATTATCGGCCGTATTGATTGATCGAGAGGGCGCCTGCTCCCGGGCGATCGATATATGCTCAATATAGAGGTTTTCTATTTACAGGAGTATAGGGGAATAGAGGGATAGTGAGATAACGTTTGGTTTCCACTATCGACTAGCATGAAACATTAAGGTTGTTTTGCAACTAATTTTTTAAGCTATTCTATGGATTTTGAAATTAGCGCGGCTGTTTAGTTCTATATTGAGGGAGCCACCTTACAGTTATCGATATTGATTAATTGATTAAGATCAATAAAGGGGGCGCGGAATTTACATATTGATGAATGATATAGAGGGCGGTAATTGATTTATTAGCCAATGGGAAAATTAGAAATAGAAAAAGAGGGCGCTGGGAAATTTCATAGATAAGTGACGAATTAGTAGTGGTGTTTAAATAGGCCAATTGCGAATTTTGGAGGTTTCTAGGACCAATGGAAATTTGCCAGCCAGGACGATGCTCCCGGGAGGAAGGAGGCGAGGTGGGAAAATCGCGGCTTCTTCCCCGAGCGGAGCGTCGTCCTCGTTCACTCTGTTCCTGGATTCCTGGCTGATTAGTCTTTCTTCTCTATTCGGTGCTTAATCAGAAACCTCGTGCGAATTTCTCGACGCCATCTTACTATCTTGGAGGATTTTTGATTCCCGGATCCGTGGAATTATAATCTGGATTTTGTTGGAGGCTTGGTGGCAGTATTTGGGTTTTTGTTCTCTCATTGGTGAAAATAGTGGTAAGATATTAATATAAATATTTATACGTATTTTCTTTTGGTGGTTTGTAGTTGAGAAATAGTAGGTAGTGGCAATTTTTCCCTTTTACAGATTCGATAGATAATTTCGGGTTTTCAGTTGGAAGTTGGCCGTTGTTCCTTTTTTGAACTATAAATATAGAGTCACCGTAGAGGAATTTCGCGGCCCTTTCCCTTTTCTAGCAACTCCAGCACCAGTTACCGTGGATTTAGTTATTCGGCCGCTGGCCCATGTTTTACTTAAAATCATAACTGATATGTTTGCCTTCATGAATTTGTAACAGGGGATTTATAATATATTTGAGTTTATGTGTTGATTCTAATTTTCTTTGTTTTATTATTTATCTCATCAGCCCTATTGCTACCGAAATCTCCCTGCGTGTACCCGTTTTCCGTTTTTCAGGACTCTGGACTCCGAGAGTGAGAAGCAGCCGTTAAATAAATTATTTTTGTACACTAACTGGAATCCTCGAGCGGGCGAGGCAATTTCCACGTTACATATTATGCACAAGCAAAAATATGCAAAGTTATATATATTCGCCTTTTACACATTACATTAATGACTCTAATTATTATAATCAGAAATTATGCAAAATCAAAATAAAACTTACGCTTGCTCTATTCCAATTGCTGGATTAAACTTAATAGATTTGTCAGCTATTTCCTAGTTTATTAATAAATAGAATCAGTGAGGCCGAAAGAATATTTCAATATTCACACACAGAAACCTTGAGACATAATAACTTATAAAAATCTGAAAAAATAAAAGATAACATTTAGACGAAGAATAAGTTCATAAAATTCTATATATTTGTATAATATACTTAAATGTAATATAAAACCAAATACTTATCTGATTGTGTCTCGTAATTCATAACATTGTAAAGACAAAAGTATGAATTATATTTGGCACTGTTTTAAAATCTGTATTTATGTTATTATTATTTAACACTATTTAGCAGTATATTTATATATATATACATATTTATATTTATACGAATAAAGAAAAAGAAAATTCACGTTGATTTAAAAAATATAACAATGTGTATGAAAACATCGTCTGCCGTCTGCGGAAAAACAACGTACACTAAAGTATATCTATATCGTCTTCAGAAAAATAACGTACACTTAACTATAACTATATAGCCCAGAATTACGTAGATGCTACGTCACCGGATATCCGTCTCTTTAGAATATCTTCCGATCGAAGCCATTTCACAAAATGTGACCTTGATGTGATTTTATTACTTTCGTCGCAAGCTTTCATTTAAGTGCTTATACGTAAGAAAAGAAGCTGTCAATGCGAAGAACACCGTACGACTAGTTTCCAACAATCCCTATGAAAAGTATATAGGGTCTGGCTAGTGTCCGACGGCGGCGTACGTACTAAAAGTACCTTATACTTGCCATCGTGGCGCTACCGCGCCCTTTGATTGGTATTTCGGAATATAAATAATTCTTTGCTTCAACATCCGTTTGATTTAACTTAAAAAATTAATGAATGTAGTTTCTATTATTTTATTTAAAACTTTTTGTATTTGTCCATGTTCAAAGTATATATATATTGTCCATCTTTATCATGAACAGCTAATCGTTTTATTGTATGTGAAATTCGATGTAAAGAATAGCACCCCCCCCCCCCAAATAAACCTTTGCAACGTAGCAATAATTATTGCTGCGTGGTGAACATTATTGCACGGCCAGCTGACTCACTTTCGGCGAGTTGACAACTCCTGGAGCGGAGCCAGCGCCCGGTGGCGCTCGCAGGAGTTACCTCTGACCGACCGCGTGCGGATCGCAGGATGTGAGGTCTCGAGTCACACCTGCGCAGCGCGCCGGTGCTCGGGAGGGGGCACGGCAGAAAGCGAGGTAGCGGCGAGCATGAGAGTGTGTGTGTGAGAGAGAGGGAGTTGGCGTGAGCGAGAGAGAGAATGTGAAGAGAAAGGGAACGATCGTTTGATCGAGCGTATGCGTGCGAGAGAGAGAGAGAGAGAGAGAGAGGGAGCGCGTATCAGTTGGAGAGAGAGAGAGATAGCGGGGATTAATTTGATAGCAGTTTGGAGCGCCCAGGGAATTTGTGAACGTGTGACTGAGGCGTGTCGCGGTAGAGTTAACTCTACGTTGACTCTTGAAAGTCACGGAAGCATATAGAGGTATGAATTGGCTAGGAAGATTCAGGCTTTTCAAATGTCGCGCGCCTGGTCGATTATCTATAGGGGGAGCCACTTTACGACTATCAATATTGATTGATTGATCGAGATCAATAAAGGGGGCGCGGAAATTGCATATAAATGAATGATATACAGGGCGATAATTGATTTATCAGCCAATTGGAAAATTAGAAATAGAAAAAGAGGACGCTGGGAAATTCATAGATGGGCAATGAATTGGTTGTGGTATTTAAATAGGCCAATTGCGGATTTTGTGGGTTTTCAGGACCAATGGAAATGTGCCAGCCAGGACGACGCTTCCGTGAAGAAGGAGGTGAAGTGGAAAAACTGCGGTTTCTTCCTCGAGCGGAGCGTCGTCCTCGGGCACTCTGTTCCCGGATTTCTGGATATTCAGATCTCTTTATCTCTCTTGATTATCAACTAGAATATTATCCTGAAATCGTGTGCAGCCCGACGCCGTTAAACAATTGAGTTTTGTTTCCCATTGTTGGAGATTGGAATCTTGGCTTGGTTTTTTCCCAGAGGCTCTGTGGAGTTATCCTTGGTTTTCTTTCTTTATTTGTGGTGGAATTATTGTGGTAAGGAAATTATATAAATTATTATAATTTTTGGTATTGGTTTTTCCGCGTGAAAGTGAGAGAAGGAAGTCTCACGAAGATTGCGGACACGGAATTTTGGTGGATCTTTTCCCTTTTACAGGTGCGTGAAGCAGAGAATTTATATTTCCAGGAGTGTGGACGCGGATCCCCTTTCAGTATTAGCTTCTCTGTAGAGGATTTTTCGAGGCCCATTTTATATTCTAGCATCCAAACCGTTTACGCTGGGAGATAGTAATTTGGCCATTGGCTCATGAATTTATATAACTTCTTTGCATATTGTTGTACTTCAGCATCAGTAGCAGCACCGAGATATGCGCCGATCACTCCAGCGTTGGCAGCAGCGACGGCAGTACGAGGATGTGCGCCGCCGATCTCAGCAGTGACGACAACGACACCGTAGTCTCAGCGGACCTTGCCGATGGCGCTGCAGGGACCATCTCTCGCATCGGCTGCTCAAGTTGAGGCAGTTGTAGCGGATATCGACTTCATCGAACATCGCGAAGCAATACTGCAGCGTCACGACGATAGCGACTCGAATCCCAGGCATCAGGAAAAGGCTCACCAACTTCTTCAACTAGAGCCTTCGATCGTCCGATGGACTGGAAAGCTGCAGTCAAGTCTGTCTAGACGCGACGCCGGCCCGCGGACATCAACCCACGAGGAATTCTCTACCCCAACTATTCAAATCGACCGGATGGTAACCTCACGTCGGTTCAACTAGGCGGACTCGTCAGAGGAGTTGCCGTAACAAGAGCGGGCGAGTCGTACTCCAGGCTCGCGACAAAGCTCGATCAGCTACCGATGTCTTCACCGATTTAACCAGAAGACGACACCTCAGGGTCCAACTACGAGCGACACCGCTATCACATCGCCAGGCGAGTGACATCTCACCATTCTCACCGCGGGCGGCGACTCACTAATTTTGCCACGAGCTTCGGTGCCTCAGCAATCTCACAGCGGGCGGCTCTCCATCGCTTCTACGACGGGCGGCAACTCACCTCGAACATCACTGGTTAATTCCGTTCGGGGAACGGAGCGGGCGGTATGTTTGAGCCTCGCGCCCCTCTTCGACTAAGCACGAGCACGCCACCGAGAGGACACTCAGGGAAACTTCCCTCTCTACGACACGGGCCCCCAGCAACGCGCTCTCCCCGGCTGTCCCAGTCGTGTGCCAACATAAAACGTGTCAACACCATGTCAATACTTCAGTGCATTTGAATAAACCAGCATCTCCCGATAAACCACGCCTATTTCATAACTCCCGCACAAACATCAATAAATAAATTGGCAAGTTCTTTTATAAAAAAACAATCGATTTGAAATAAATATAAAAGCATTTAAAAGGGGGAGGAGAACTCGGCATTGAGTCGTCGTAGCGAGCAGACGTGTTTCAGCTCCGCAGTGTATACTAAACTCTATAATACTCTGATGATAGTTCTCGTCAACGTGTACAATAGCGTATATTAATTTCAGTATATACAAATACATATAAATATATAAAGTGCAGTGATTCTCTCAAACGTGCTTTGCAACTGCCCTCGCAGTTTGCATAGCCGATTGCATCTTCCATGACCCCTACAAGTCATGGAAAAACTCGAGATCAACTACCCAACCGTTCCACTTTAACTTAAAGTACTCTCTCAACTCAAAGTGCAAAAACCTATGTAAACGCTATGTCGCTTCCCAAAAAGGACCAAGCAATAGTAATGGATTCCATTGAAGGCCTCACGATTAACGATTACATCGACGGTCTTGAAACTTTAATCGATAACAACTCCATACAGTATTTATCCAAAATTTCTGGAAATAGAGTCTGTGCATCCCTAACCAATAAAAACCTAGTGGAACAAACAAACAACAAAACCATAAAAGTTAAAGATCATTTAATAGCCATTAGACCGCCTATTGAGAAAAACAAACGTGTTGTGATATGAAATCTGTGTCCAGTAATTCCAAACGAAGTTATACTCGAAGCCTTAAAAATCATCGGAATAACTCGTATTTCAAACATGAGCAACATACGTGCAGGTCTAAACAAACCAGGGCGATCGCACATCCTTTCGTTCAGAAGACAAATGTACATCAAAGACGAAGCCGTTCATTTCCTCCCAGAGGCCCTCCAAATCAATTTCGAAGACACCAAATACTGGCTATATTTGACTACGGATTCTACAAACTGTTTCATTTGTAAACAAACAAGACACATCGCTAAGCTATGCCCGTCGAACAGTGAAAATTCAGTCCCGCTTTCGCAAGAATAAACAGCTAACGATGTAGCAGTCGCTCTCCCAGAAAATCAAATTGAGAACCATAATGTTAATACGAACATCGCCCATGAAACTATCGCTAAAAACATCATCGGACTCAAAAGACCAGCTGCTCCGTCAACGATTTCATACAAAACACCTAACGAATATTCTTCCGACCACAATGAACAATACGTGGCAAGCTTCGAAACAACTCCCACACAGCAATCAACTAACGTGGGTGGACTTAAGCCTCCCAGCAAACCACTAAAAAAGAAAATAAAAAATGAGACGCCTACAGAAAAATCAACACAGTCTTTCATGTATAATATGGCTACCATACTTTCTCCGGCTAAGAAAATATTTGATGACTCAACAAAATTTCACAGTATAAATTTCCAGTATTTGACAGAATTCATTACAAGGCATCGAGGTCGCATAGATTCAGGATCACTTGCGACAGAATACACTACTGATATACAAAACTTCATAGATATATTAAATCAAGTACACATAGAAATTGACGATCGCAATGTAAAGGCAAAACTTAAACGAATTATCAGCAAGCTCAAAGTCTATCTGTGTGGGAAATCAGGCACAGAATGGGAATTTTCTCAGTACTACTAAGTAAAAAAAAAAGATCTACGGAACAATACTACGAAAAAAACCTCAATATAATTTTTTGGAATGCAAGAAATTTCGCCAAAAGAAGAGAAGAATTGCAACAAACCCTAACCAACGTCGACATTCTCGTGTGTATGGAATCTTGGCTACCAAACAAATCACTTCAAGATGGACAAATACACTACGCCGGCTTCAAAACATTCAGAAAAGACCGACTAGACTCAAGAGGAGGAGGTATTATAATATTTGTACGAAATAGCTTAGCATACATCGTATTAAATTACTTGTCGTGTTCCGATATTAACGTTGAATTAACCGGTCTAAGAATTAACAATGTAGAAGCTCACATTGATCTCATTATTTGCTACCGCCCCCCATGTTTCACATTGACCCAACTTATATGGGACTAGATCTTTAATAATATTGAAAAAGAAAAAGACACAATATTCATGGGATATTTCAACTCCCACCATGACAGTTGGAATCGCCCAAAAGACGATCTTAACGGCGAAAGACTATTAGAAAGCTTCAATCGATCAAACTTAATTTTACACAATTCCAAAAGCATTACGTACATGCAATTTCATAATCAATATAACTCAAATTTAGACCTAGTATTTTCTTCAGTAAACATAGCTGACAAAATAAACGTAAAGGTTAATGATGAAACCTGGGGATCGTATCATTTTCCGATATTCATTAATGTTAATTTAGGAAAAAACATCTACCACATGAAATCCTTCCTTTTAAAATTCGTACGAACCAATTGGGATAAAGTAATAGAGAACTTGAATGAAAATTATGTAAAACTACTTAATGCGGAATTTAATTGCATGCTTGCCCGCGACAAATACACGTTTTTTACAGAACCAATTTCTACGACTATCATCGCGAGCACATCAAAAAAGAAAATTGTAACAAAAAAATTTCATTGAAACCCTGTCCCCTCGTGGGATTCCGAATGTGACAAGGTAAAAAGGCATCGGAAAGCCTCATTCCAAAAACAGCAGTTCTCTGGTAAACTGGAAAACCTTATCGAGTATAAAAAGAATACTGCTTTAGCAAAAAAAAAAACACTTAAGGAAAAGAAAAAAGATCACTTCCGAAAGTTTGCAAGTCAAATAAATTGTAAAACTAGCAAAAAATATGTCTGGAATACGTCTAAAATTCTTAAAAACAAATGGGCCAAGATAACGCCTTCAGACAATTCGGGAAACCACCAGCGGCGACAAAAAATTGAATTAGCTCTAGACAAAATTAGCCCTCCATGGTGTCCAACCGATCCTAATTATAAACCCTCTAGGCCCAACCAATGACTTCCTAAACTTGAAATTCGATTACGTGGAATTTAACATTGCTCTTGAAAGCAAAAACATCAAGTCATCTCCTGGTATTGACGGAATAGATTATGAAAGCCTAACTAAATTACCAATCAAATACAAACTTATCCTTCTAGATATATACAACGAAATGTTTACTACTAATAGCTATCCAGAGCAATGGAAAAAGTCCTATGTACATTTTATAAACAAATTAGACGGTAAAAATGTTCGCCCCATTACTCTCACCTCCTGCATATGTAAGCTCTTCGAAACTATGCTCAAAAATAAATTGCATTGGTGGCTAGAACACAAAAATTATCTACCGCACGAACAAAGAGGTTTTCACAAGGGCCAATCGACCGAAGACAATCTTGTTAAGCTAACTTTAGACATCGATACTGCAATCTATGCCAAAAAAGAAGTACTCGCCTCCTTTCTGAGCGTAAGCGCCGCCTTCGACAATGTCGACTTAAACATCCTACCAGAGCATCCTACTTTAGCCCTTATCGGCTGTCCAGTCAACGTAACTAACTTTGTAAAATTCATTACTTTCGACAGAACGATTTTTACGGATATCAAGGACGAAAATCCAAGATACGTACATAAGGGAGTTCCCCAGGGAGGCGTGCTTAGCCCCGTTCTATACGGATTCTACAAATATATGTCTCCAAAATCACCAAAAATCTTCCGAAAAGCATAACCACCCTGCAATTCGCAGACGACATCGCGCTTTACTGCAAAAGAACACCACCAAGCTCCTCCAAAAGGCTCCTAGAAAAATCAATAGACATAATCTATGGCAACCTTCACATCTTAGGACTCGAACTCTCAGCTCCTAAAACCATCTTCGTACTTTTCAACACAAAAAATATCAAGCCAGGGTAAGCCGAAATCAAAATAAAAAATCAAATAATCAAATCGAGCTCATCTGTAAAATTTCTAGGGGTTACTTTCGATTACCGGCTAAATTTCAAAGAACAGACAGAAAATGTAGAAACAAAAGCTTTAAGAAATATGACCGTAATAAAATTCCTTAGAGGCACTTGGTGGGGTGCAGATCCTGAAACTCTTATTCTTCTATACAAAAGCCTAATTCGTTCAACCATCGAATACGGACTGTTTGCTTATTATCCGACTCAAAAATTTGAACAAAATAATTTAGAAAAAATCCAATACTTAGGAATAAGGAACGCATTAGGCTTTCGTACCAGCACCCCAAATAACATTCTATTAGCAGAAGCTAACCTTCCACTAATTAAAGAACGTGCCAAATTTTTATGTACAAATTACTTATCAAAAGATTATTCTAATAAAAATCTTCCGATTCAAAAAACCATCAACCTCATCCTAACAACCCGAAATAATTATAACAGGAATACACTATTATGCACGATTCTATAAATTTTATGAAAGATTTCACTGAATTAATATTTACAGACAAAAACTATGCACTATACACACACGACTACGAAACTCTGACTTTCAATTTAGATATCGACACAGAGCTAGGACATGAATTAAGGGGTTATGACAGTGTTAAAACCTGAAAAAAAAAGAAAAATTATTGGTGCTGTAAAAAAGTAATATATATAGGTGCTCCAAAAACTAAATTTTTCCTTTCAAATATAAGTATTGTTATGACCAGCGCGATTCGAACATCTCGATCCGATCATAACAGTATTATACATCACTTTTATGCATTAAAAATATGCATTAAGTGAGTATAACATTTAACAACAATTAAAGGTATTTACTTACCAAAAAACATCATTTTCATCACTTTTGTTTGCTTGCCGCATGTTTCTGATGGAACCGTACCATCAATCCTGATGAATCAAAGTGCCAAATCTTCCTTATGAGTCTGGTCTCAGACTAAGCGGAACAGATTCCTAAAAAACACAAAATGAATGTAATTGATTCAACATATATTTACAATATTAGTAATTATAGTGAATGTTAGATATGTAAACATACGTAACATTCACTTTGAACTTATGTTTGCCAATTCTGCTCCGCTTAGTTTGTGACCATACTCATAAGGAAGGTTTTCCACTTTGGTTCATCAGGATTGATGGTACGGTTCCTTCAGAAAGCTGCGGCAAGTACACAAAAAGCATGAAAAAACTAAATTTGAGTAAAAGGCATTTAAAGTTTATTATGTAAATCATACAAATGAACTCAGCTATACTTACAGAAACTATCTGAACTAATCTAGTGTCTTGAATGAAAAACAGCTGTTTCGCTGCTTTCTGCTGTTTTATAGAAAATTCTACTATAGCGATCAAACAGTAATCTTCATTCTCGACTGGACGCTATGAGCCACAACCTGTTCGAGTGGCAAATTCAAATTGGTTGAATGCCTTTACTTTAACACATTGAGTTTAGTAACATAAAATGACACATAGAAAAATTAATTTTACGGATTTTAATTATTTTACGGAAATAAAGTCATAACTCTTTAGAAAAAAACGGTTTGTAAAACGGTTTTTAAGTCGTATTTTCAATAAGATTTCTCATGAAATTACTCTGTAAAAAGTGTGGTAGAACAATCCTTTCCACAAGTTTCGCCGAACTAAAATATTTAAAAATCACGATTTTTAAAAAATTTACTTGAAACAGATTTATCAGTTTTTTGTCGATATCTTCCAGGCAAACTTTTTTAGCAAAAAACGGCTTTAAGGTCCATATTCTACGGACTACTAACTGTGAAAAAAGTGAATAAAAAAAATGGATATTTTCAAAATTTTAACACTGTCATAACCCCTTAAGAGAAAATAAAAATCCAAATATTCTACTAGAGCAATTCGCTCGTAAACAAAATGCTTACTCAAACTACACCGACGGAAGCAAATCATCTAACTCTCGTGCAGTTGACGCCGCGTGCTTATCATATGATTTAAACACCTCCATTTCTCGCAGCTTAAACCCTATAGCGTCAATTTTCACAGTCGAAAGCTTCGCCCTCAGAGACGCGGTAGAAACAGCCCTGCTCGACACTAGCAAAAATTCTCTAACTTCAACCGACTCTCTCAGTGCTCTGATGAGTCTTAAAAATAAGTCGTTTCAAGCGCAAACTAATCCCTACATCCTCGAAATTCTGAAAAAAGTCAAAGAATTCTCCCAGTCTACTCGAAACAACAGTGCCCTCAAATTCATATGGATCCCCTCACACATTGGTATAGCCGGCAATGAAGCAGCCGATCAGCTTGTTAAAATCGCCGCCAACCAAGATCCTGATCCTTCCCTAAAAATTCCCTTCACAGATCTGAGACAGCCGACAAGGGACATATGCAAAGAAAACATGCACAAATATCTCACCAACCTTGGAAATACCAAAGGAACCGAGTACTTCCAATGCTTTTACAAACACCGCCGCAAACCCTAGTACACAAACAAAAACCTGCCACGAGAAATAATAACAAGCATAAATCGAATAAGATCCGGCCATTACAGCCTCGGCGCATCCCTGGCTCGTATCAAGGTCATTTCAAATTCAAATTGTCAATGCGGCGATCCTTACCAAGTTATTAACCATATTATGTGGAACTGCAAACTGTACGATGAAGCTAGATCAAAATTTATTAATGAATTATACAAACTTAACTACCAAGCGCCCTCTTGGTGTCGAGCACTCGTGCACGATCCAACAACAAAACTCTGTAAAGCTATACATAAATTTATTACAGATTGTAATCTTCGTATCTGGTTTTCTACATAGAACAAGCGCTTTACTGTTAAAAAAAAGAAAAAAAAGAAAAAGAAAAGAAAATCCTGTATCTCCCCAAACACAATGTTTATACTCTAATCTAAATAAATGTACTATGCTATTGTAGCAAAATAACCTCTAACAAGAAGTTAAAATGGTAAAAATAAAAAAAGGGGGAGGATTATAAATATATATGTATTTATATGAACACTTGACCAAATTGCTGTATGTGAAAAGGTACAGTCGGGTACAATTAAAACTATGAATAATTGGACTGCTGCCACGGTCTGCGCATTCTAGCTGACGTTTGGTGACCGATCATGATGACGCCGTATTTACCGTGGGCGATTAGGCCACCATTCTTCCGGTAAATTGGGTGTTGCGTGATGGGTCACAAACATGTACAGAACGTAGCGCCAATATGTTATTATTCAAAGTTTCAATTTAACCATATGGTACATGTAATAGAATGGCATGATATTCTTACATTCCATTATCACATGATAAATGTGCCCATAATATGTGGTAATATCATGTTTGTCTAAAATTATTATGTAATTTAACAAGATTGTTGCGCATCATGAAAACTTTTTCTTTTATTTAAGGAAGCAACGACCGGATGTACAATCTACTCTACTTAGTAATTCAGTAAATGTGTTGCTATCCTTATTTCATTAAAAATCTATGTCGAGGACGATTATATACAATTATATATGAGATTTGAATTCTGTTGATTTACAATCATTTAAAAAAATCAGGAACAAATTCTATCATGTTGAACGCAATTTTTTTACGGAAAAACTTGCCGTTCCGTCCTATCATAGATAACGATGGATACCATCTTCAAATTATGCAAGGTAAACCAAAACAACTTGTTAATGAAACACCGTTAAAAAATCTCTTAATCGATTTTTCATTCTATATGTATTTATAACTATCCTTAATCCATTTCTGAAGAATTCAAACTTAATCTTACAATCATTCTAGGCTCAATTTTGGGTTATTTGTATGTATGTTTTACAAAACTTAATCAAGGGGCGCGGTAGCGCCACGATGGCAAGTATAAGTACTTCAGTACGTACGCCACCGTCGGGCGCTGGCCAGACCCTATTATACTTTAAACTTGCCCTGTTGGAACCTAGGAGTACGATTTTCTTAGTAGTGACAGCTTCGTTTCTTATATATGAATTCAGAAATTGGTTACTTCCTTTGATTAAGCAGAGGTGTCATTTGAAAATGTATCCATCGTTACATACAATAGGATGGTACAATAGTACAATATGGTTGCAGTTTGCCATTTTTAGTTTTATCTGTTCATCAACAGTACCAATTGCATTGAGTCAGATAAGTTTTTTTATATTTATTTTATTATGTTTTGCTCTAAAAAAAATATGAAACTTTGAGTAAGTTTCTATTAACTTTTCAGATATGCTCAACAGCTCGAATTTGGATTTTGGAGATGACTGAATGATATTCAGTTCCAATTTGGACCCACTGAACTAACAAGACTAAAATAATTATTATCTTATTAATTATACATAATACTTTGATTAAGCATACTCTGCAATTATACTTTTCTCTTTATACACATTTTTTCACTAAGCTTTTGGTTTTGAAGTAACATAATTATAATAATTATTAACTTATTATATGTACACAAATCTTTTATTAAGCGAGTACTCCGATTGTGCTTTTATCTATGTACCTTGGAAGTTTTCATGGAGTCCTTGTGACTGATTTATTTAATGAAACATTAGTCCTTTTCAATTTCCAGACAGCTCAAAGTACAACCAATTTTCAGAATATAGATTAGAGTGCCTTCTTTTTCAACAAAAGTATACCTTCTGCTCTCCAAAAGGTAACAAGTACATGGCAGGTGCGAATCCCATTAGTTAAAATGATACAATGAGACATTTTAAGTTGATACCATCGACCAGTTTTGAAATATTAACATTTAAAAGTTTCAAAATTAGAATATTCAAAACTGCTCAATGGTATTAACTTAAAATTTCTTATGGTAGCCTTTTAACTAATAGGCTTGACAACTCACGTATTCTTTTTACCTTTTAGATAGCAGAAGATAGAATTCGCATAAAAAAGCTTCGCTCATCCATATTCTGGAAGCTAATTGTAATTTGTAGTCCCTGGATATTGAAAAAGAGTCATTTTTCGTTAAGTTGTTTGGTCACAGAGATTTCATAACAAATTTCAGGTTTATCGGTTGGACCAGCTTTGAGTATTTAAATTTTGAAAGCTTTAATCGTGGAATATTGCAAAAGCGGTCGAATGAATAATGCTTAAAATTATCATGGAATCTCTGTGATTAATTTACTTAATGAAAAATTAGTATTTTTCAATTTTCAGAGGATGCAAAGTACACGCAGCTACCAGAATAAAGATGAGCGTCCTTTTTTTTTAAGGGAAGTATATCTTCTACTATCTAAAAGGTAAAGAGAACCTATCAGTTATCTAGCCCATCAATCCAAATGGGCGTCTAAGGAAGCTGTCAGAGCCTTACTGAGGAGTCCACTCTGACAGCTGGGACGAAACGCCAATAGAGAAATTTATATTTCTCTCTTTATTTTTTGAGGCCTGCCTGCATACAGATCTCCATTGTGAGAATATGCAGTGCAGAGCCTATATTCTAAAATTATTTTAACTCGGGTAGAGCGATAGATTCTTGCTTTTAATCTATATACTATACTTCCGAGTGATAGAGTCACATACCATCTAAATTTTGACACTGGCTCTTATAAGTGTCCGCTAGGTGGGGACCTGCCTATTTCTCTATGCTAGAGTTCTCTCTTGCAAGAGAAAAACGCAGGCCGAGACCATATTAATGCCGCTTCTCTTCGAAGTGACGGGCGTCTAAGGAAGCTGTCAGAGCCTTACTGAGGAGTCCACTCTGACAGCTGGAACGAAACGCCAACAGAGAAATTTATATTTCTCTCTTTATTTTTTTGAGGCCTGCCTGCATACAGATCTCCATTGTGAGAATATGCAGTGCAGAGCCTATATTCTAAAATTATTTTGACTCGGGTAGAGCGATAGATTCTTGCTTTTAATCTATATTCTAGTTTTAAATCCTAAATTTCTGTCAGATATTTCATCGATAAATCCTGGCGTATCATCGTACCATAGACTGAATGAAAGATGAGAATGTTTATCTCCAAATTTAATAATGTTTCTATATACGCCCTGTATGGATAAGCACTGTTAGCTGGTGTCACGAGTTTCTGATTAAATCTAACCTCAATCTGATTGAACATAGAGTGAAGAAAATTATTCACAGGACCAACTTTATAATCATCTTCGTCTGTTTTTCTTCGGATCCGTTTTTTATTTTCACTCGTAAATATAACATAGTATGAGCTCCATCTATGTATTTTTCTCCAGAACCAGGGATGACAAATTCTATAGGTGAGTCATCCGATAGAGATGATATTGGTTTATAATTTATCCATTGCGAACTTTACATTATCGTCTGCGTTTGAGGAATTGCAAAAAGAGACAACTCCTCGTTCATGCACTCACAAGGTGAGCTATGTAGAAATGATATTTTAATTATTTCTTTTTAAATATATCAACTATCGTGCGTAACCTCTTCTTCTGATTTTTTTCTTCTTTTTTACGGGCAGACTTTTATTGTCTTTCTTCTGTTTAGGAGAGTTTACTTTAACCTTTTTGGAAACTTTTTTTTCAGGCTCAACTTTCGACTGTTCTCCGTCGCTACTAGCGATTGAATGAGGCTCCGACAGTGAATTCACCTTCTTATACTCGCGTCCGTTTAGTAACCTATCCAAGTTGTCTTCTGCTTTTCTTTTTAAATTTTGTCCAGATTGCTGTATACGTCGCTTAAGGGGTTATGACAGGGTTAAAACCTGAAAAAAAAAGAAAAATGATTAGGGCTGTAAAAAATTAATATATGTAGGTGCTCTAAAAACTACATTTTTCATTTAAAATATAAGTATTATACATCACTTTTATGCATAAAAAATATGCATAAAGTGAGTATAACATTTAGAAACAATTAAAGGTATTTACTTACCAAAAGTCCTGATTTTCATCAATTTTCTTTACTTGCCGCAGGTTTCTGAAGGAACCGTACCTTCAATCCTGGTGAACCAGACTGGAAAATCTTCCTTATAAGTCTGGTCACAAACTGAGCGGAAGGGATTTCTGAAAAACACAAAATCAATATAATTAATTATACATACATTGACAATATTAGTAATTATAGTGAATGTTACATATGTAAACATACGTAACATTCACTTTGAACTTATCTTTTCCAATTCTGCTCCGCTCAGTTTGTGAGGAAACCTATCCCGAAGGTTTCTCTAAAATTTGAGCTCAATTGGTTCATCCGTTCCTGAGAAAACCTGCGGCAAGTGAATAAGAATCATGAAAAACCTAATTCTGAGTAAATGGCATTTAAAGTTTTACTTAATATTTAATAAAATAAAGTATACTTACAAATAATTTTCAACGTCTAGGCCAAATATAATCCAAAAGTAGCTGTCTGGGGATGATGACTGGAGAGACGCGTATTCAAAAAAGCTTCATTATGAAAGCTTATGTCCTCTGAAACACAAAATATGTAATAAGTGAAAAAAGGTTAAAATATTAAATTCAGTAGTTTTTAAATTTTTTTATAATTCAAACTCAAAGTATGCTAAATTTTTGTGAAAAATTATTCAACATACTTTGAGTTAACGTATTCTTAATAAATATTTTATAATAAATTCTAAATATTTAAAAATATACTTACAAATGCTGTTTCTCATCCATGTAGCAAAAGAGCAGAAGAAATGAACACTAGAAGCTAAAAAGGTTTTGTCCAGATGTGATTGATAAAAAGTAGGTCAGAGAACAGCTGATCAGCTGTTGAGCTAACAGCAAGCCAGCAGACTCAAGCAGACTAAACTATCACTAATGTGCATGGTTATGAAAAAAAAAAGAAAACTGGAAAACTGTCAGCTCTGCTCTGACCAAATTTTCATTTTATTTTGTAATGTGTGTATTGTCTATGTTGGATGAAAAGTGATATGAAGCTTGTAGTGAATGCTCGTTTCAGTGTTTGGTTAGGAGTGAGAAGTATAGGGGTTATTTGTGTAAATGTTTAGTGTGCCCCAGCTGAGTAGGAATCATCATCCGGATTATTCCTTTTCCTCTTAGCTTTTCGGGCTTCTAGTGTAGATTCCATTGCTCTCTTGTCTGACCAGAAAAGCCGTTGTTCGTCTGCACTCTTGGCCCAGTCTACTGCAGAAGATCCCGGATGCACATTGAAATTCTTCATCACCTGAAGTACTCCAGCTTTGCCATCATTGAAGGAAGCAACAGCAATGAAAATTCCAATCTCCAAGACTGTGAGGCCGCTGAAAGTTTCCTTGGGGACGAGTTTCCAGATGGACTGGTTGAAGCTTTCGTTGCTGTTCTGGGTGAAGCCTCCAATGCATCTCTCCAGCAGGTCTGGTTGCGTCAAGTCCTTGTAAATTGGCTTGATTGCCTCCATAATTGCCATAGGAATCGTGTCTCGATGTTGGAAATTCTTCAGTTGTCCCTTGGCTTTGGCTGCTTGCCATTTACACCAACTGTCTGATCCCACGGGACAAAGGTGGTGTCTCGGCTCTTGATCCGTTGAAGATTTATGATGGAATGTTGCCCAGATGGCATTGGACATTTCTTCAACAGAATGATGATGGCTTCGGATGGCATTGCCATAATATGTTGTAAGTTGATCAATTCTTTGAGCTGTCAGACGGTTCTTTCCACCTATCCCTGCACCATCAGACAGTTTTTGGCCAGCCAAAGTTTTCTTCAGATTTCTCAGTCTGGTTCCCATTCTCTTCTGCACGTGTCCAACACATTCCTTCTTGATGATGAAAAAATCTTCTCCATATGGCTTGGCATCACAGAGGGCCTTGTATACTTTTGAGTCGCCATCTCCTATGTAGCTCTTGTATTTGATACCGTGTAATGCCTCTGATCTTTTGAACATTTCCACAATACCGTCTACTTCCATTTTTCCAGAACTTCCCTGATGATTGGCGGAGCACTGGTCTTGTTGTGCTTCAAACCACTCTCTGTATTCTTCAGTGTCCTCCTCTTGATGTGATTCACAAGCCTTACAAAATGATTGTTTCGGTGCCACATCGATCACTTTGCCATTGTCGTTCCGGATCAACGTTGATACTCCTTGAAGGGAAGAAAATCCTCGTTTCCTCCAAGATCCATCACCGGAAACCATATCACAACAATTCTCCTGAGTCTCATCTGTATTACATTTTTCTTGCATAGCTGCTTTCATTGACTCGGTAGCTACTCTTTGACTCGAAATTTTTAACTCATGATTGATAGTTCCAAAATGACTATGAGCAACTGGTGGTAAAAAATCCATGATTCCACAAAAGGTTTTTAAACCAGTGTGTCCATGGCCCAGAGCTCTCATTGCTAAAACTACTCGCTTATTGATTTCAAAGGCATTACGCTTTGGACCAATTTGCCTACACGAGTCAATGGATTCAGCTTTACAGCAATTATTACAAGTCATAGATAGTTTGCTACCCAGGCCTCTGATATCAACTTCATTAAAAGTGATATCTCCGCCACAGTTTTTGCAAGCCAGAAATTCTTGTAATCCGGGCAAAAGTATAGAAATGTCAAAAATTCTATATTGTATAGAACCAGCTTCTACATACTCTGATGTTAATTTCTGTCTTGATCTGGATACTGGAATTTCTGGCTGTGCAAACTGCGTAGCTGCTGTACCTGATGTTGATGGTTGCGTAGTTGTTCTTGTTGGAGATCTTGCACTGGATGTCGATGGAAGTGGCATTTCTCTCTCTGGTGGTCCAGGTGCAGTAGACGATGAAGGATGTGCTTCCGATGGTGCTTCATTTCTTGAAGATGGGATGGTCGTTGACAATGGTTCACTTCTGTAGAACCTCCTTTGCCTCTTCTTCTTTCTTCCAAACCTACGCTTTCCTTGTGCAGATGAGCCTGGCTTTCTGTTTCTTGAGCCAGTCATCTTACTGTTTTTTATAATCTTGATATTTCACAACACAATAATACACTCACAATAACACAATAATAACCTAGATTTTAAACTAAATAAAATACTTGTGCAATTTTCAGTTAAAATTATTAGTTTAAAACTAAAATCTTTACTGAAAAATTGAACTGAATATTATTTAGTTAAACAATCACTGTTTATCATTTAACAGCGAGTTTGACAACCTGCTAGTGCTATGGTAAAACAGGATTCTAGTTAGAGTGCCATTCGCTATAGATACCATTTACCTCGGCCGATAACCGCCAAATTTAAAATTTTTTCCAATGCGTCGTACAGTGAAAGGCATATATATATATATATATACACACACACACACGTGTGTGTGTGTGTATAGTGTAAATATATATATATTTGATATATGCATAGCATCTTATGTACTTTCTTTTAATAAAACCATTTATAAAACATGAAATGGTACTTATAGTATAAAATATACGATAATCGAAAATCATGATTTTTTTTTGGTTTTATGCCTATAACTTTTGAAAAAAATTTTGTATCGAAAAGTGAGTTTCGGGAGCTTATTCTACAGTAAATTTCCTACAAAAAACGTTAATAAAAAAAAAATCGATTTTTTTGAAATTTTAACCCTGTCATAACCCCTTAAGTGCATCTTTAAGAGGTACCTTATTGTGCGTAACATCTTTAACGACGTTAAATCCTGCACGTACAGCTTCTTTACCGACTTCCCGAGATCCTCTTTTTAAAAGCAGTAAGATACTCCTGTATATCCCTCTCAAGCACCCACCAATGCCGGAACCTCTTTGTGGATTTCTGTCTGCATATACAGTGTCGATTAGATCCGGTGAATCATCGCCACGCCCTACCTGCGCATCGAAATACGCGTCATAACGAATGGAAGCCATTACTGATAAATGTTTTTACAGTATAGTGCAACACTGAGCGTCCCGTACTCGAATGGTACAATATTGCATTGCTGGTCTCTTATATTGATTTCAACTGTCCGAAAATCATAAATTCTTTCGATTTACTCGATCCGAAATCATACACATCTTTACCTATCAAAAAAGATCTTAAGAGAGGTGTTTGTGTGTCACCGGTAATGTAAGGCTCGCAAATGTTGGAACAAATATTTATCATAGTTGGTATGCCGTTTTTCATAGAAGCAGGATAGTCAAATGTGTAAGTTGATCATTTATCATCTAGAATAATCGGCTCGGTGGATATCGAGCCTAAAATCCTACTTATATGCTCGGATATTGCTATGCTATGACTTGCGTTTTCCTTACATTTTTTAGTTATCCTTATAAAGCCTCTATCGCTAATTTCAAAAATTAGTTGATCTTTTACATAAAGCAATTCATTTATCTCTTTTATTAAATCTTTCAAATTACTATAATTTCCATGAGAAATAGTCACTTGTACAGTCGAGGGCAAATTAATCTCTTCTACATCCATCTGATCTGTACTGCTACTATTTTGAAATATCGGAGGTCTCAAATAATTTTTTAATATCTCATCGTTGATTTGATTAATATTAAGAGTTGCAATGCGTATCCAATTTTTTTCAGCGTGATCCGGTACGTATAATATTGTTTGAGGGTAGTGAACTTCGACAAGAGCCACCTTCCAGTGACCATGCAATTGAATCTCTTGAGAAAGCCGCACCCTAAAATTTAAAGGGCTATTATCGGGAAATATTTTTTGCTGTTTGCACTCGATAAAAGTATGTAAAATTATTCCTTCATTTCTACAATTGTTGTAGCTCGCTATCGCATATCCAGGAATTGAACTTGTCGGGATATCCAGCCCAACTGACGAGATATTGCTTATTTTGACCTTTTTCCTTACTGCGAATAATATTCTTAACGATAAAAGTATCTTTGCATAGATCTTTACGAACTCGGGTCAATTCTTCTTCATAAAATATTCCGTCAATTTCTTCTCCAGCTAAATCTTGCAGCGTATATGCAAAAGGTGCTCCGGCACGTGAAACGCGTATAATTTCAATGATTTCCTCTGTATACGTTCCTTCATATATTTTCGAAAAGACGTTCTTAACTGTACGAACTCGCACCAGGTCGTGTACGTGGTATTTAGGCTCTTGTCTTTTAAAATTACGAGCATATCTCTGCATTAAATTCTGATATGCCACGTAAGCCATTCTTGTAATTTATTTTTCTTAATTCGAGATTTTGATGATTATAACGTTTTATAAAGTCTGTCGATACCGTAGTAAGACGAAGTCTTAGACGGATCGTGATAAATCTTATTTAGTTTTCTATTCATTTTACATGTCTAGCAATCTCCAGATTTTCCTTTTTTTAGTCTGGCGAGACTTAGGTGTCTGATAATCACCCGAAATAATTATATTGTCACCGTCTTCTTCGTCAATGCTTTCGTAATTTTCGTTTTCACCACTTTCAACGTCTTCTTTTTTCTCCTCCTTTGTTTTGACTTTAGGTGAATTTATACTCTCGTTTTCTGCTGATTTTAAGCTACGAAGTGATTTACCAATTTTTGATTTGTCAGAATCCTCAACGACATTGACAGCAGCTGTAGCTGCGCCTGCTTTTCACAAGGATTTATTCCCGACAAATTCTTTAGGCACTCCTATATCTCGCAATAATTTTGCAAATTGTAAGCGTCCAGCTGTAACACTGTATTTTTTTCGATCGCGCAAAGCATAATTAATTAAATCGACAATGTTGGAGTTATTTCATGATCCAGGCGTGAACAAACTGTACCCGGTGTCTGTACAGACTTTAGAGGTACCTCAATACGACCTTCAATTTGCGTGATATTATCAATTTTGCTACTGTCATTAATTTGTTATTCACGTTCGAAATTCTCTTCAGGAACGAGAATCATTTTACGAGCATGTTCCATACTTAAGATATGTATGTTACTACAGGCCTTAACAGCAATGTCAAAATTTTTACACCGTTAGCAAGAATAATCTTTTTCTTCGCACTCCACGATCCACTTTTCTCAGCCAAACGACGAAGGGTTTTTGCGTGTCTTTTCAGTTTAGATTTTTGAGAGTCACTGATAGGAATGTTACCGTTTAATATGTTTAATGCATACTCAAAAATACACTTTACAACTGGTAGTTCAGCTTTTCATAAAATTGTAATTCTCTGCTCTTTGCCAAGATAGTATAGCACTTTAAGAATTTCCGAGCATTTTTTTGACTGAGGAGAACATCCTCCCGTGGCCATCATGCAGAACAGAATGAGACTAAATTGGTCAAGCTCTTCTATTTATATTTTCCGCTTAGGCACGTACACATATTCATTTCGATCGCATGGAAAAATGCAGGTACGAAAACGAAGCTCGTCACATGTTGTCTGTGTTATGTCAAAAAGCAGATAAGAGTGTGGCTTTGCGGTAGCATCGCGAAAAATCTCTCGTATGAAAAGAGGATTTTCAGGATATACCTGTCGTGCTAAATGCTGAATCTGTGCACGATCTCGAGGGTTTTTAAAAACCACCAGGTAAGATACATTTAACGAGATATCTCTTTGACCTATGTAAAACAGATTTTGCGATAGAAAAAAAATGGAGATCGATCTATGATGACTTTTTCTCACGAATAAATTGCCGATAACGTTACTCGAGGATTCACGCATAAAGTCATCAACGAAAATTAGCTTGGGTTCTAAGTCACCATCAAAGTCTGATGATTGAGGTAAAACTAAGCGAAAATCAATTTCTTTATCAAAATTCGTATAGCCTGACTGACATTCGGAGTAACAAAATTTAATTTTCGAAAACGGGGTATCGCACAGTTGCTTTCTATACTTGAGAAAATTTTGCACAAAAGTTGTTTTGCCTGAACCTGAAGACCCACAGCATAGTGCCGTGAATCGATGTTTCGACCTTGTATCCATTTACCGCAATGACGGTAGCAAGATTAATCGGTATCTAATATACTATAATTTATTGAAAAATACTAATTCAAAGCGGCCTCGGAGGCGGTGGTGGCGGCGGCGGCACGCGTGTTTTTAAAGCTTATAAAATGTCGCGGGTTTGAAGCTTGTAAAGAAGGGCAAAAAGCTTTTTAGACATAAAAGTAAATGTAGGGTAAAATAACCAAATCAATGTATAACCTGCAAAAGGACTGATTAATATAATTTAATAATAGATTATATACATATATTGCTCTATTATATTTACATATGTGTTATAGATTACTATAGCCAAAAGGATAGGAAATCCTATCGCTTTTGAACCAGTGTTTTGCATATACTGGTTTGCAAGATCTCTTTTCTTTGCGCGTAACAACATCGTGAAATTCTGTACGCCGAATGTTATAGTATTCTATCGTTAATACACTCTCACGGTTTTCTAGTACATACGATTTAATCCAGTTGTAATTAAATAAATTTTTCGTCTTATAGTTGAGAGTGATACCCTTTATCTTACATACTTCTAATTTCCCTTTGTCAGGTTTTTTTACTATGTATGCATAAAATTTTGGATCTCCAGAAACAAACCCTTTTATGTAACTAGATTGACCATAAGATTCTAATTCATCGGTGAGATCACCCAGTAACGAACCTGTAGCTGGCTCATATTCATCTTTTTGTTCATCCGATGTGTATATACAGGAATCAGTATCATAGTAGAGTACTCGCCTTTCCAATTTTTCCAAATAAGTATACAATTTAAGGCGGGCTTGAGCTGTAGTAGACGCAGCTATGACAACATTTCATATATCACTGAGATCACTGGAATTATCACTGTATACCCATAATACATATACACAACTATCCCTTATTGGAAGCATTCCGATAACATCAATTTCCGAACTTATCATCAGCTCCATAAATCGTTCTTGAGTTCTTACAACTTCTGTTTTTGTTAAATTCCCGCGCTGAGCGAATTTTCCCGGGTTATTTTCTATTTTTTCGCCGTCTAGTAATATATTTTCAAATTCATAATAATTATCGATATATTCCTGTTTTGATTCCTCACTGTCGCATTCTACAGGCCATCCACTCGATTCTGTTTTCAGTTTCAAAAATGTATCTATAAATTCAGCGAATAAACTTCCCTTTTTTGTTTCGGGATTATACTTTGTGATTTCGTAGTACCAAATATCGTAAATTTCAAAAATTTGATATCCCTTTTGCACGGCTTTTTGGATCTCGTCGGAAATCCAAGTTCCCATGAACGATCGCTCTTCCTATGACTCGTGTGTGCACATACTATCTACTGTATTTTCACAGCATGTTCTACATAGTGGGAATAGCAATTGACCGTACATTTTTACCGGCAACACGGGGTGATACAAATTTTTTGGAGGCAGGACCTTGCATTTAATGATACCATTGACCCGGGGATATCGTTGGTATTTCCCGGTAATTTCAAACATTCGGAACCTATGTAAACTTTTGGGTGACCTATTGGAAATTTCCCATACTTGCAGATGTACGGGAACATATAATTTTACTATATTTTCCGTGCGGCCTCCGTAAAAACAATTGCGAGCTTGTAACGGCTCAATGTGAAATCATTTGCTGGAACTTAGGAATTCAGTTATTTCAGGGGTATCTTGCTTTTCTCGAACAAAATTGCATTCCCATTTTTCGATTAAATTATAATTAAAACTTTTAATTCTTTCAAAAATTGCTTCCGTTCGTGAAAAGCGAGCGTCTAGAGAATCCCAATTTCTTAATTTCTGGTCACGATTTATACGATAACACCTGGGGCAACCATGCCAAAAACATCCGTGAAACTGGAATACATACTTGTCGGCATTTACTTCCGAGTATCCGTCTACAACAATTCCTTCTAGGATTTTCAATACGCGACCGTTATGCGCGTGTTGAATTCTAGTACCTCGCACGTGCTCTTCCCATAAAAGCCATTTAATAGCTTTCTTAGTCTGGTTATTCGTTAACCGATATCCTTGAGGTGGCAAAATTTCTATAGTCGACGGCTTTAAAAATTTTTTTCTAAACAATTTCATACACGTCGACGCTATTGTTACACATTCTAAGAAAGGATCTGTATCGCCTGTCTTAATTATCAGCTGTCGAAATTTCAAACAAGCTTTTTTTAGAATGTCCACATCTGATCAAGGGGCGCGGTAGCGCCACGATGGCAAGTATAAGGTACGTCAGTACGTACGCCGCCGCCGGGCGCAAGCCAGACCCTATATATACTTTAAATTAGCCCTGTTTAAAACTCGACATACAGTTATCTTCGCATTAACAGCTTTGTTTGTTGCATATGAGCACCCAGATGAAAGCTTGCGACAAAACTAACAAAATGACATCGGGGTCATATTTTGTGAAATTGCTTCTATTAAAAGTTATTGCGAAGTGAAAGTTCGGGATCACGAATTCTCTTATACGAAAATTCTTCTCCGGGAGAAATTGTTCTCCACGGAAGTACGTCATCGTGACGTCAGTCTACGTATACTATTGTATGTTATGTATATATGTGTGTATGTACAGTTTATATATGTGTGCAGACGAGACGAGCAGACGTATCTATATTATTTTACAATACAATAACACATGCAGTGTTAATAATATATAAATAAATAAGTACTTTCTTTCTTTCTTTCTTAATAAATATACGATTATGATGATACAATAATAATCTAGTGAAGTGATATTATTTTCAAAAAAATCTGCAAATATGCAAAAGTATGTTTGAAGAAAAATGTCAGATTTTAAAACTGTCAGATATAATTAAGACGTCTCACAAACATGACTAATAAGCTAAAATTAGATAAGTATTTAGTTTTTAGTTTTTTATAAACATACAATATAATGAAAGATTTTTTGAACTGATTCTTTGTTAAAATGTTCTCTTTTATTTTTCAGGTTGGAAGGCATACGACTACCATATTATAGGAAATACATAAGAGATTATAGAAAATAATTTTCTTGTGATGTGACAAGTTAGTGTAGTGTTAAGAATGTGTCTACGAAAGTTTCTACGGTTGTTGACATAGCTATTCAATATTATTAAATTTTTTCTGTTGTTTCGTGAGAGGTTACAACTCTCAGGATGTATAAGTATATTGAAAGGAATCCGTGTGACAAGCTAGTGAAAGTGTTGTATTTTCATCGCTGAAGTATCGAAGAAAGTTTCTACAAAATTTGTAGTCCATCTGGTCATTACAAATTATCAAGTTCTTTGGACTTCTAGAAGAATAGCTGTCATAAGCGCAAGTATCTTGTAAGTATAAATAATATACACAAGTTTTTAGATTTTATACTGTATATTTTTTAAAAATTATACATTAATTCTGTGGATTCACTCCTTGTGGAGGATCCTCTCCTTCTGGAGCATCTTCTCCGTGAAACACTTCTTGTGTTCTTTGCTTGGCCAGGTCCGAGCGTGTCTCTTCTGCATTGGACCTGGCCATAAAATTTATGAATTCAGCTAAATTCTTCAGGTTTTACTGGTAGGGATTCAGCCTCCTTCAATTGTATGTTGCAAAAGTTGCAAAAGTGTTTAGCAAAGTCGATTTTCTATGCAATCAGAAGCAATCATCAACTAATAGTTTATATAATTAGATAAGTATTTAGTTTTATTTTTTATAGATATTCAATATAAATAAAGAATTTGTGAACTGATTCTTTGTTTAAATATTCTCTGTTATTTTTCAGATTATGAGGTTATGAAGCTGTCAGTTTATATATAAAAGAAGTAATTGTGACAAGAGAATTTTTATTGAAGAAGGTCTGATATTGAGATCTGCAGCATTGTGAAAAAAGTATATTTTCTTTAGTTTATACCTGTCTAGCAGAAGTGTAAGATTTTTTTTATTATATTCAATCTTCCACGCAAGAAAGTTTCTACAATTGTGGAAGTGCTTATGAACAATTATTAAATTTTCCTATCGTCTCCTGGGAGATAGACTCTCAAACTATACGTCGAAAGGGATCCTTACAAATAGCTAGTGTGTTTTATTTTCTTGGTTCAAGAATCGAAGAAAGTTTCAACATAGAGAATATTCAGTATAAGGAAAAAATTGTCTTGTATTGTGAGAAGCTAGTGAAGTGTCAAGAATATGCATCGCTCATGCATGAAAGTTTCTAAGTTGTTTAAGTGTATATGAATAATTCATAACTTTTCCTATCGTCTCCTGGGAGGTAGACTCTCAGGCTGTATGTCGAAAGGGATCCTGATGAGAAGCTAGTAAAAGTGTTGTATTTTCATCGTTCAAGAATCAAAGAAAATTTATACAGAATTTCCTGTTTATATAATTTTCTTGTGATGTGACAAGTTGGTTGAGTGTTACGATTATATTCAATCTTCCACGCAAGAAAGTTTCTACAATTGTGGAAGTGCTTTTGTTAACTTTTCCTATAGTCTCCTGGGAGATAGACTCTCAGGCTGTACGTCGAAAAGAATTCTTATGAATAGATAGTAAAAGTGTTTTATTTTCTTAGTTCAGTGAATATTCAGTTTATATAAGGAAAAAATTATTTTCTATTGTGAGAAGCTAGTGAAGTGTCCAGAATATGCATCGCTCATGCATGAAAGTTTCTAAGTTGTTTAAGTGTATATGAATAGTTCATAACTTTTCCTATCGTCTCCTGGGAGGTAGACTCTCAGGCTGTTCGTCGAAAGGGATTCTTATGAATAGCTAGTGAAAGTGTTTTATTTTGTTGGATTTTAGAGATTATTCAGTTTATATAATAAAGAATATTCTTGCTTGATGCAACAGTAATGTTTTATACAATAATCAGCATGTGTATATTATATACTTACTCCATCGATTTCATGGCTTTAGGGTCTAAATTGTAAGGTGCATAACTATAAAAATCAAAACTATAAGTTCTTAGATAAACTCAATTGTATTGTTTTAGCATGTTAAAACAAGCTTTTATAGCTATAACAGATTTTAAATCAGGCGAAGACCGAAATATTCAAAATGTAGCTTACTTATTTCAATTATATTCTTCGCTCTCATTTCTATATGTAGTCATTATTATAGTAGTGATTGAAATCTATGGATATTTTACATACATTTTTTAGTACCTTAATACAGTAGTTATTATATATAAGCTCTGGTCTTTGTAAACATGTATTTTTTGCAGATATTTATTCCATTTTTAATGGGACCAAATGGAAGTTGATATTATATATATATTTTATACTTTCTTTGATATTATGGTTTAGCAGTAAATTCAGTATATATAAATTTTATGGCTGTGATGAATAAATATTTAACGATGAAAGTAAATTAGGTTATCAGCTATAATACAGAGTGTAAATAATAATAGAAAACATTGAACGTAATTCAACACAGTGTACCAAGATAAAAGACGTTGAAAGATTCACAGTTTGCACTTCCAACGCCTTTTTCACATACCCCAAACTCAATATAAATAGTTTAACGTCCCACAGAGTAGTTTAGCATAGGAGTCTGTCAAATAACAAAACAAGCAAATAGTTAACTTAATAGACAGGCACCCCAAAAGCATTATTAATATCCCATATTGGACCCACAAATAAAACTTTCAAACTATAATTTAAAAAAATTAAAACAACGCACTTGCACGAAGCATTGAGTTCATAAGTATTCCTCTATTTATGCACAAACAAAACTTGGTTGGCAAAAGTCATTATCAATTCCATAGGCAATAAAACAAATAATTAAGCCAACATACAAACTAAATTCAATGTGCACAATTATTGAGACCCACTATTTACACATCAAAACTTAGTCGAACCCAGGAAGAGCAATCTGAAAGAGACGGCCTTTGCTCCAAAAGACGAAATCAATCAGATAGGTCTGACATAAACATACACCAATAAGTCCATTCAAATCCAGGGAAACAGAGCCAAACAACACAAAACACTTTAACATTATATTATGTGAATTATATTATCATGTGAATTATTATTAAATTATTATGTGTAGGAAAAAAAGTGAAAATAACTATACCATTTTTTGCTTGTTCTCGAGAAATCACACTTGAGATCCACAAATTCACACAATAATTATTGAAAAACACCATAGTGATTTACACTTATTCTGCACACATATACATAATTTAAAAACTACAAAAAGTCAAAAGCACTAGTCAAGTCATGTAAATTAATTAAATATGTTTATTAAAACACTCTACAACACTGTTGTACTTCTCACTACAAAAAACTTTAGCGAAAACTTGTGCACTAGCTTCGGCATGCCATTCCAGGGGAGACGTCAAAATCATCTTAAGACGTAACACACAAATTTCGAAGCAGCATTGACCCAGTGACCTGAAAACAAAAAGACAAAATTCTTTTAACAAAGCACCGGTGCTTTAAATCAACAAAAAGTCTCAATAATTTAAATAAAAAAAAAACTTATCTGACTCCAAACAGCAATGATCGACCAAGGAAAAGCACAAGTTTCCCATCACCACAGTGTACAAGTCCCAAAAGAAATCACTCCTCGGAGTAGCTGACCATCCATAGTTGCTCCTGAGTACGAGTTTCGATCCCGTAGCAACAATTTTAAAATACTTTAGCAGCGACAAAGTTAATCACGCGAGAGGTTAAACACTGACGGTATAGCAGACGTAACGTCGATAACCCCAGGACTACAGAGCGACTTACCGACGCCACAGACTGAGCACGCGCGCACACTTTTAGAACTAGGGTGCTAGTGACAAATACTAGTAACACTGCCGCGGCTATCTTCAGTGAGCATATACACATTAATTTTTAAATTTATAACTTATTCAGTTGATGTTAACTATTCTTTGTAATTTAGGTATTACATACTTTTTAAAAGTAGTGAAATCTTCCCCCCCTCCCCAAAAAAAACCTTTTCAAGGTAAAAGGCTGGCAAGTATAAGGTCGTTTCTTCATGTAAAACTTGAAGATTAATTTTGCAACTCTTGATATCTCAATGTCACAAAAATTCTTAGTGTTTTCTCTATCTATACAGTTATTTCATTATATTAATCAAAGTTAATTTTTAAACTCTCGATATCCCTTATGTGGTGAAAATTCAGAGTGCTTATTCTAAAAGTCTATTTTCATTATGTAAATTAAAGTCAAACTTTCAATCATAATGTAAATAATATTCTAGCAGGTTTATTGTGTACGTTTATTACTTTTCCCTTAGTAAAGGTTGATAAGAAATGTGATTATAATGCAATGATTAAAAAGGTATTTCTAATTAGTTCAACAAATAATTATGTTAATATATGTGTCTTCTTTTACCTAGTAAATGAGTGAATCACAGACACTGAAAGAACATGATACTTATACATGAAGCTGAATAACTTGAAATTTTCATCTATCTATATCAATATGAATGCGTAAACATCTTTGCTTGAAGGATCTGTTGGACAGACTACCATTTCTTTAGTGTTTCTTCTCTATACCTTCGATTTTACATAAATTTCAATTTTAATATAGCAAAAGAAAGTTATGATATCAATAAAGAAATTGGCAAGTTTTTGTTAGAAGAAGCAATTGAGTTGATATAAATAAATAATTGTTTAAATCGGAGAAGGATTATCAATATATATGTATTCATCATTATAAACACTCGACCAAATTGTGACATGTGAAAAGGTGGATAGCCTGTGAAAAGATACTGTCGGTAGAATTGTGGGAATAACTGCGATTGCCGCCACGTCCTGCGCATTCCAGCTGACGTTTAATGACTGATCACTCTTACGCCGTATTTAGTGTGGGAGGTTAGGTCACCGTACTTCCGGTAAATAGAGCGTTCCGTGACCGGTCACAAACATGCGCAAAGCATAGCACTAATTCGATATTATTCAAAGTTCAATAGCATCCGAGTGTACATATAAGAATGATGTTCTTACATGACATTATCACATGAAAAATGTGTCCATAATATATTACAGGATTGTTTCGCATTATGAAAACTTTTTCGATTATTTATGGAAGCAACGAGCGGATGTACAATCTACTCTACTTAGTAATTCAGTAAATTGCTATCCTTATTTCATGAAAAATCTATGTCCAAGACGATCATTTGCAATTAAATATAAGATTTAATTCATACAAAAAATCGATTCCACATTTAAAAAAGACAGTAACAAATTCTAGCATGTAGAACGCAATTTTTTTTATGGAAAAACTTGCCGTCCCGTCCTATAATAGATACCGATGGGTACTATCTTAAAATTGTGCATGGTTATCCAAAGTAATTTGTTGTTAACAAAACACGGTTAGAAAATCTCGTATCGGATTTTTCATTCTATATGTATTTACTACTATTCTTAACCAATTTTTGAAGAATTCAAACTTCATCTTGTAATCATTGTAAACACAATTTTTGGTTATTTGTATTTGTACGTATGTTTCATAAAAGTATGTTATTATTATCGAATGGTTACAAGATGTTCAATAAAAATAATGATTATTACGTATTACAAAAATGTTATAAAATAAATTTCTATGATTAAAGTTCGGAAATCAATCAAGCTAAAAAATATTAAATTAACATTTATTTTTATATTTTAGTTTTATATCCATACTTAATAAAAAAAATAGAACTACAATTTTTATTTGAGGCTATCGTTCTCACAGTTTAACATAATATTATATTATACATAAATATTATATATAAACATATATTATAAGTATATTAAAAATTTTATGAGATTGTTGATTACACTGACATTTAGTAGTTCATCGATTATCTATGATAGGACGGGACGGCAAGTTTTTCCATAAAAAAAATTGCGTTCTACATGCTAGAATTTGTTACTGTTTTTTTTAAATTTGGGATCGATTTTTTGTATGAATTAAATCTTATATTTAATTTCAAATGATCGTCTTGGACATAGATTTTTCATGAAATAAGGATAGAAATTTACTGAATTACTAAGTAGAGTAGATTGTACATCCGCTCGTTGCTTCCATAAATAATCGAAAAAGTTTTCATAATGCGAAACAATTCTGTAATATATTATGGGCACAGTTTTCATGTGATAATGTCATGTAAGAACATCATTCCTATATGTACACTCGGATCCCAGATAGCACCATGTCGCCACAATGGCGCCATTCTGACGAGAAATCTGCTGTACGCTTTGAATGTACTGCACGCGCATGACGTGGAAATGGTGCACATTCACGTGACGCATATGACCAATTCGTGCTGCGTGTGTATGTGTGTGTATGTATATATATATATATATATTCATTCAATGTTTTAAATAAATTTATAAATTTTAAATATAATATAAAATTAATTTTTATTATTGTAAATACAAAATATAAAACATATAAAACATAATTTTATAAAATATAACAACTTCGCAAATATAAATTCAATGTTTCCTAATATTATGTGAATAATTAAGTTTATTTGATACGTATGTACCTAATTTTGCTTTCAAAGCCTTAAAAAAGTTATTTTAATTCTAAATATGTTTTAACACTAAAAAAACAATTCTATACAATAAAAATAGATTTTGGATAGATCTAAAGAATTTTTTTTGTATCAAAATACTAAGTTTCTTATTATTAAGATTAGGCAAATACAAAAATACTGGCTGATTCTACTTGAAAAGGCGATAAAAAAGGTATTTATAAAATTTTCATAATGTTACTGTAGACAGAGTATTTAGCAGCATTTTTGGAAAAAAAATATTTTTGGACGTTTATCGATGGGTTACGGTCCACGAAGGTTAATCATCAAAGGTAGAAAGAAAATCGAAGAATGAAATCTGTGAGCCTCCTATGTGAATTATTAAGTTTATTTGATGTACGTACCTAATTTTACTTCCAAAGCTTTAAAAACTTGTTTTAACACTAAATTTGTTTTAACACTAAAAAAACAATTCGATACAATAAAAATATGTCTTGGATAGATCTAAATAATTTTTCTTGTATCGGTTTTTAAGTCAAAATACTAAGTTTCTTATTATTAAAAGGAAAATGTGGTAAAAAAAGGTATCTATAAAATTTTCTGTAAACCTAATAGTTTTTTAAATTAAAAATCACAAAGAGTGTTTTTCTTCGACTCGTTGAAAATTTTATAGATACCTTTTTCCTTTTAATAATAAGATTTTCATTTTCCTTTTAATAATAAGAAACTTAGTATTTTGACTTAAAAACCGATACAAGAAAAATTGTTTAGATCTATCCAACATATATTTTTATTGTCGAATTGTTTTTTTAGTGTTACAACAAATTTAGTGTTAAAACCAGTTTTTAAAGCTTTGAAAGTAAAATTAGGTACATACATCAAATAAACTTAATAATTCACATAGGAGGATCACAGATTTCATTCTTCGATTTTCTTTCTACCTTTGATGATTAACCTTCGTGGACCGTAACCCATCGATAAACGTCCAAAAAAAATTTTTTATTCCAAAAATGCTGCTAAATACTCTTCTACAGTGACATGATAAAAATTTTGAACATAGAATGAAACAAAAAATCGTGAGCTTGAGGCACTTTTTTAGCCCAGCAATCCTTATTCGAATAACTGCGAATCTTCCACTAAATATTCAATATTCCAATTTTCATTTGGCAGGTCATTCTCATCTATAAAAAAAATTAATCAATATTGTATTAAGTATACATATTATTTGAATTATTAAGTATACATTTTATTTTAATTGTTACCGTACCAATCTCATAGTTCACTTTTTGTCGTTTCTTCTGTTGACATCCTGTCTTGTTGTTGAGTCTTCGCTGATGTTGTTGCTGCTGTCGTCGCTGATGCTTCGCCACCTCGTCATCTTCACAGTAATCTTCACTATCTGCATTTGGCATCAAAATCTCTTCGTCAATCTGCTGCTGATACTGCTGTCTTTTGTCACCCTAAAAATTTAAATAATATTTTAAAATTTCGAGTTGCAGTATTATGAAATTTATTTATATTTTTAATTTTTTCAAACCAATATTTTATTTTTTCTCTTCTTTATCGGTGTCTGCTGATCTATTTCAAAACTCTTGTCATCATCGTTGTAGTAGTCTTTATGGAATTGAGCAGGCATACTATCCACTACTACTCCATCGTAACTCCTATCGTCATCGCTGTTATAGTCATCGTGCATTTGTGGGGTACTACTGCCTCTGTTACTCTGTGGCTGTTGCTGTTGAAGAGGGTAGTCATCACCACCACTTAGCTTAGGCATGTTGCTGCTTCCATCCATTTGCTGCGGAACAATATTTTAATATTAAAATATTATAATATATTATTAGTTTTATTTTGCAAGTCAAATTGATTCATTAAGTTTTTACAAACCTTACTCTGTTGCTGAAAATATTCGTCATCACTACCACTTAGCTGCCGCTTCCTGCTAAAACGGCCCACTTATTGCTGATTATTTTTCCCATTACTGCTACCGTAACCTCTGTTACTAAGTTGAGGCATGTTGCTGCCTCCATCCATTTGCTGCTGATCAATATTTTAATATTAAAATATTTTAATATACTTATAATTAAAATGATTCTATTGCAGCTCGATGTGGTAGAATTGTAAAATAAATAAAATCATCTGTACGAGCCAACTTCTTTATTTATAGCCAACGTTTCGAGCTCACGGAGCTCTTCTTCTGGGCTTAGTAAATAATAATTATAACTAAGGAATTATTTTTACGGTACGCTATTTAACGGCGACAAAATCCACTGGCTCAGAGGTTTTTAGTAACTCTGAGAGACGCCGGATGGCGATGTGCCACCGGAGAGTGTCGATTACAGCATCGATTACAGATTGTACAGTGAATTTTGTCGCCATTCAATAGCGTGCCATAAAAATGATTCCTTATAATTATTATTTACTAAGCCCAGAAGAAGAGCTCCGTGAGCTCCAAACATTGGCTATAAATAAAGAAGTTGGCTCGAACAGATGATTTTATTCATTTTACAATTATAATAAACTATTAGTTTCATTTTCCAAGTCAAATTGATTCATTAAGTTTTTACAAACCTTACTCTGTTGCTGATGCTGTTGAAAATGTTTGCCATTATTATCGCTTAGCTGCCGCTTGCTGCTAAAACTGCCCACTTGTAGCTGAGTGTGTCTCCCATAACTGCTGTCGTAATCTTTGTTGCTAAGCTGAGGGATGTTGCTGCCTCCATCCTATCAATATCAATATTTTAAAATTAAAATATTATAATATATTATTAGTTTTATTTTGCAAGCTAAATTATTCATTAAGTTTTTACAGACCTTGTTACAATTATTTTTTTCTTTGATTTCGCGCCTCAGCCGCTCTTTAATGTTCCGTAAAGCCTTGTTCATTTCGCAACAAAACACGGAGTAGGACATATCCGTTTTTTCACTTGCTGATATTGTGCAGTTCTTATGAATGGCATCTGTAAAATTATAAAAATACATACACAAATTATACACACACACACACACACATATATATATATATATATTGCGACGTAGCAATAATTATTGCTGCGTCGTGATCATTGTTGCACGGCCAGCTGACTCACACTCGGCGAGTTGACAGCTCCTGGAGCGGAGCCAGCGCTCGGTGGCGCTCGCAGGAGTTGCCTCTGATCGGCCGCGTGCGGAGCGCAGGATGTGAGCTCCCGAGTCCCACCTGCGCGGCGCGTTGGCGCTCGGGAGGGGGCATGGCAGGAAGCGAGCCGGCGGCCGCGCGCACGCGGTTACATGCATGCGGCGGTATGTAGAGGGGAGAGCGCGAGTGTGAGCGTGAGCGAGAGAGTGGGAGTCGAGCGTGTGTGAGATAGAGAGAGAGAGATAGTGCGCGCTTGAGAGAGAGAGAGAGTGAGAGGAGTATAGTGGCGCGAAGTTGACGGCGTTTGGAGCGCTCAGAGTTGACTTTACGTTAACTCGCGGACGTCATAGAGATGTATAGAGGAATATACGGGCTAGGACTCGATATATGTAGTGCTATGGTTTACTCGAGGATGATAGAGGATTTTCAAATATCGCGCGGCTTACAGATTATCTATAGGTGGAGCCACTGGATGGATATCGACATGATTGATTGATTGATCGATATCCATAAAGGGGGCGCGAATTTGCATATTAAAGGAAATAGTAGAGGACGTTAATTGATTTTCTAACCAATGATAAAATTGGATTTGGAAAAGAGGGCGCTGGAGGAAACTCACTGATAAAGGAATAGATTGGTGGTAGTTTCGGGAAACCAATAGGGGATTTTTTCTAGGAGATAGGACCAATTGTGTAATCTTGGAGGCCGGGCTTATGCTTCCGTGAAGAAGGAGGTCGGGTGGGAAAATGCGGCATCCTTCCTCGACCGGAGCGTTGGCCTCGGCCATTCCGTTCCTGGTGCCTGATTGATTCAGTTGTATTTCAGCAGCAATAGCCTTTTCTCGGTAGTCCAGAAGCCATCTTGGAGTTAACCAGGCGAGCCGATTTATTTAGTTTGGAATTGTGGAGGACCTTTGGGAGTTTGGAGGAAAGTAGAGGAAATTTGTGGGTAGCGGAAATTGTATTGGTAAGAAGTTAAAAGTATAAATATTGAAATTGATTTAATAAGGGAATATTCAGGACGTGGTGGAACTCGGGTCGTGTGGCATAGTGGATATTTTCGCGCGTTTTTCAGCGGATGGCGTTTCCCTTTTTTCTTAGAGTTTTCTTTAATTAGAATCATTCGTAGAGGAAACTTTCGCGGCCCTTCCCTTAGCAGTCCACAATCATTACTGGGAGTTAGTAATTTGGCAGCGAGCCCATGAGTTATGTCGAGTCAATCAAATATGTTTGCCGCATCTAAATGTATAGAGAGGAATTACAATATATTTGTGTTTATTATTTTTAAATATTGTTGTTAAATATTTGTTTAAACCTAATTGCCACCACTTTCCCGTTTTCTACCATCTGCAGGAACATCACGAGCTGGAGAAAGGAAGATAGCCGCGCAAATATAAATAATTGTACACTAACTGGAATTCCCGTGCGGGCGGGAAAATTCCACGTTACAATATATATATATATATATATAGAGTTATAGGTAGGTGTGTGTGTGTGTAATATTTAGTTACCTTTACAGGCATTGCTGAATCGGGAGTTCACCAAGCTATAAATTGCTTTTTTTTCACTACCAATCCAGTTCACATTGTCTAATAGCTCTTTAAATAGCACAATTAAAAAATAACCTCAATAATATAAATATTTCTGATCAGCAATGTTTTGTGTCCTTCGACGTTGTTTCGTTGTTTTCGAGTTTGCCAAAAGATGCGATTATACTGTCGATTGAAAAGAGATGGAAATGGCTTTCGTGTTTGAATTGTATGTCGAAGAGCGAATTTATGGATGGTATAAAAACTCTTCTCGGCTGTACGTATCTTGTTTTCGATGGCAAATTTTATAAACAAGTCTCAGGCGCCCCGATGGGATTCTGCTCGAGCCCTGTTTTTGCGAATATGGTTCTGGAGGATCTCGAGGATCATTGTCTGGGTATTGCAAAATCTAGCGTTCGACTTTTTTACAGATACGTGGATGACTGTCTTTTGGTTTTGGATAGAGATAAGATTGAACTTGTGTTATCTATATTTAATAGCTATAATAACTCCCTTCAATTTACTCACGAAATTGAAGTCAATAATAGTATAAATTTTCTCGATATCTCTATTTTTCATGATTCAAGTGGTCATATTTTTACGAATTGGTTTCAAAAAAATACAGCGTCATCAAGATACATAAATTTTTTCTCTCACCACCCAAAAAACCAGAAGATAGCAATAATGTACAATTTATTTGATAGGGCGATATTGTTGTCCGATCCGCGGTTTCACTGTGAAAACATCGAAAAAGCGAAAAAAATTCTCATAGCGAATGACTATCCTCCAGATTTTATAGAGAAATTTAGTAAAAAACGGATTGCTCGCAACCTGAGCCTTTCAAGGGCCTCGTTAGAAGGGGCATTTGAAAGTAATGCACACCCTCAAAACAATAGATCTAACTCTAAAAAAGAATATGCGGTGTTCCCTTATTATGAAGGGTTTAACGAAAAATTAAAGTCGGTTTTAAAAAGAAATGACATGAGTCTGATTAATAGTGTTACTGATAAGTTCAATAAATTTATTAAACTTGGCAAAGATCCTACTGCTGTGGGAGATACGAGGAATGTTGTATACAAAATCGATTGCTCCGATTGCGAATCTACGTACATCGGAGAAACGTATCGACCGTTAAAAACTAGGCAATACGAACATAAAAGATATATAGAGAAAAGGGATCTTAACTCCCCTCTCGCGGTACATGCATTGGAAACAGGACACAATTTCGATTTTAACAATATTAAAATAATAGATAGAGAACCGTCTATGTTCCGCAGACGGTTCTCAGAAATGCTACACATTCAGTTTTTCGATGGCACACTTAATAGGGCTGAGGATACGTGCCGCCTCAAAGCGAGTTATAAAAATGTTATATCAAACCTAAAAAATAGTCCGAATAAATTTTAATTGTAAATAATGTGATTGCGGAGGCTCGGTGGCGAGCGGACTGTATCAGGAACTTAGCACGCAGTGAGAGGTGGCATACCGCTTCGCGCTCTCTTCAACTCAGCCAACACATGTTCAATAGTGATCGGCTGGCGAGCCGGAGCGGAACAGCCCAGTGGGAGGTCGGGGAGACCGGGTTGCCGTGGCAACGCTCCGTCCATACTGTATACTATATAGTCATATAGTCATGGCAGGAGCGTTTCTTACGTTGCGGCGCGGTCCCCCCGCTCTGCTATTTGAGTATTAACGTGCCACCTCCAATGTGGTATTCGTTCTTGGTATAGGGATGAAGCTCGAGGTATCCGTGGCTGAGGCGGTTTGCATTATAATAACATTTATAAGTATTAGTACATCTAATGTATGTATTGCGGAATATATATTGGCCGTAATTTTGTAGAGACATTAGTTGACGTCTTGCCTCGACCGGTGCCGCATTACCACCTTGGCACCGGGGAACCGTTCTGTAAAAATTCTCGAGTCCTAGGCCGTAAGTTATTATTTAAAAAAATTTTTGTAATAGTTCTTTTGTAATTTTTGGTTTAAAATTTAAATTTATATTATAGCGCCATATGCGATTAATCCCTTTCTGGTCTGTTTCCTAATAATGTAAAAACACGGAAGTTGTTTTTCTAATTAGGTAAATATGTTTATATGAACAATTTTCAATTTCACTCATTTTAAAATTATTATTATAATAAACCTTGTAATTTAAACGTTGTACAGCCACTGAAGAGGGGATAAAATTATCCCGAAACGTTTGGCCTTTTTTCAAAATAAACAACTTGGCTCGAAGAGACGCATCAATTTTTATTCTACAGCTCTTTACTAACTTCGAGACTATTTAGAAAATATCTGGAAATGGCTTGCTTTTGGTTTATTCCTCCTAAATATGCAAAATAATTCACCTGCAAAAATTACATTTATAAACATACGCATTTATGGAAAATAATTTTATGAAAATATATTAATAAATATTTACCAATTCTTCATAGATGCTATCATCTGCTTTATCAAAAGCTTCCAAATCTGCGACACTTTTGAATGGCAAAAAAGATGGCACAGTTGTAGGATTAACTTTTGTCCTTTTTGTTAATTTTTCCACCCCCTGAGTAAGAGCCCTTTAAACAAATGAAAAAAACTTGTTAAACATAACATTTTTAATGTTTTGAAATATTGAATAATATGTAAGAGTATTGACTTACTTGATTGATCTGATCATGAACATTTTAAACGCTAGATCATCATTTAATAGTTCCTCTTCGTCGATCATTGTGGACGACAATCCGCTTCTCCTCGGTGTATTGAATACATAAGTCTCATCCTTTGGATTACTTATTACCGATGTAGGCGATTCATGCAAGGTTAAAGGTAATGCATCCCTCATGCATGGCGACACCACTTTGTGTGGTTGCAATTGCCTTCCAAGCAAATTTTGCGTATCTACATCGCCATAGTCGATCGGCTGCCTTTTTTCATAACCGTGTGAATGTCCATTCATTTCACTGAATATCCTTGTTCTGGCATTTTCTATTGATGTTGCTCCTGCATTGCGCATGGTTTTTTTTTTCATCATCTACAGCAGTGCAACAAAACAAAATTGAAAATTTTTTGTTTTTGTTTAAACAATTTAACGATGAACTTAATTTTCAATTAGGCCAATTGAAACCTTATTCAAAATTTATGTTTCAGAATAAATATAAATATATAAATATCTGTAGACGTTTCGAACAATTTCGAAGATAAATAAAGATAGAAGAATTGAGCACACAAACAAATTTATAAAATTATCAACAATTATTTTTACCATTATTATATTAATAACCATAACTTCTTACTATAACTTGACCGGAGAGTCAGGGAGTTAGAACTGTAAGTTTTTTCTATAATCAATTATAGTTTTTATATATATGCATAGTTGACGATGGCAAAACTGATTACTCTCTCGTTTTTTAACTTGTTAACAATAAACAGTCTTTTTTTAATTTTCGACTCAGCTTATCTTGTAGGAAATTCAATTCTAAACAATTTTAACGTCTGAACTTTTTGTCGTAAAATCAACAATAACAAAGCTATTTCAATGAAAGTAAAAAAATGCTATTTTTGCAATAAAATTGCAAAAAAAAACAAACATTGTTCTCGATCAACCTCATTGTAGTGACTTTTTTGCCATAATCAGGATGCCAACTGTATACTTCAACAATAGAATTGACTATGGAAAAAACTTGCAGCTCTTACAGTAATAAATTGCCTGACTCCCAAATAACACCAACATCTACCTATTCGACGAAAGTTTCATGACAACAAATTTTCCTAAACAACAGTCTTTTGTTGGATTATCAGGCCAATACGGCATTCGAAAACACTTGTATTTTATTTCCTCTAATTTTATTAAACTTATTCTATTTGATAATGAAGAGCACAGAAAGACGCCGATTTCTGATGAACAATACTCAAAAATGGAAAAGAAAGCTTCAACAACTCTAAACTTTCTAATAGCTAGATAGCAGTTTCCATCGGCACATTTAAATATGTTTTCAACGATGCAAACTGAGTCGTTATCAATGATGATAGTGTTATTATCTTTAAAAATCGATATTAGTACTTTATTCTTTCTAATCTTCTCATATTGTTGGAAATTATGTAATAATGTTGGAGGTAACGGTCCTCTCACGTGTTTTCCTATGTATTTTATACTTCTATCAACGTCCTTACTAACATTAACTACATAATTTTCAGCTCTTCTATTAGCTATTTGTTGCAAATGTTTATGTGGTTTATGACATAATTTTCTAAAATATGTCATATTATTTTCGAAAGGAAATGCTGAAAAGGTATCAACAGAGCCAAACATTCTTACATCGTCTACAAGATGTAATAATGCATGCACATTGTACGAAACGAACTCAATGCCATATACGTCTGCAGCTGTTTTAATAAAAGTTTTCAAACACTTTTCTGCAAAATTAAGTAGCGCAGGATTCGCAAAATATTCTATACAAATTCTCATAGCTACATGAAACAGGAGAAAATGAAGGTATACTGCTGAATTAAATAAACCATTAAATATGACAGGACCACTATAGACAAGAATCTGCCTGTATTCTGTCGCTTTAAATTTACCATGTTTTACAATCTCTTCCGGCTTTCTAGAGAATTCGGAAGGACAGTATGCCTTTACTTGCTCTAAACGACCCGATAATACTTTAACGAGAGGAGGTGCTAACTTTGCTGATTGGGCATATTTACCATCAACTGTTGCTTGAAGAATTTTCTCCATTATTCCAAGACATGCAAGATGCATGTATTCAAAAACCGATTGCTTTACAGGATTCATTGGAAGCCTATCAATGGACGAATCTGACTTATGGTGATCTACATCTACTTTATGCTGATACTCTGCACTTGTTCGTTTTTGAAAATTAATATCAGGAAAAGCCATAATACCAGTACGAATGAACTGTCCTCTCACCCAACACTTAGAGCAGGGCACTTCTGAATTATGCCCAGCATGTCCTAATACAAATGCTCTTGCTGGAGCATCTGCAATAAAACATCTAAGAGCAATAGATTTTAATTTATCTTGGAAGATTATACCATTTTCCAGAATCATCATTGCTTCGTCTACAAATGGTTTTAAAAATTCTACGGCACTTGTTGGCTTTTTCGAACCTTTATAAATACCTACGATTTCTGGAGCGGAATTTTGTATGTTTACTATTTTAATTTGAATTGGCCACATTAAAATTTTTGTTTTCTTATCTAAAGAAGCTTCATCTGTACTGAAATCAACGTATAAAATTTCAGAACTGTCGCAAGGTTCACTTTTTTCCAAAGCGGAAAGCAATGCCGTTTTAAATCCAAGGTGAATGTATTCTCCTCCGGCAATTTTTTGAATTGGTGTTGAAAATTGAGGTGTTCCTAAAATAGTACGCGGATCACTATGAATATTTCTAAAGCAAGAATGACTTTGAATTACTTGTAATACAGATTTAGCTTGAACGTGGGTCATATTCGTTTCCCTGAATACTGAAGCTAATTTACTTTCCATATTTTCTACACTATCTAATTCATCAGAGATGAACGATGACTCTGAATCTGAATTAAACGATGTTTCGCAATTTAAATCGATTGATTCATTATCATCAGAAGCAATGGAATCAGTAGATGCATCAGGTATCGTTGATTCATTGTCTTTTGCTGATGAATTTTGGCGCAAGGCATTTAATCGAGCTCTGTACGCAGCACGATCTAATCTTTCTCTGTACAATATACTGTACGCCATAACGTTTGCTAATATTTTCACGAAATATCTTTAAAACACGGTCTATTACTAAGAATTAATTCTATGGATTTTATATATAAACATGTTTAAATTAACTGTTAAATTAAATTTTACGTACTTTTACTTGTCCTTTCTCTCTCTCTCTCTCTCTCTCTCTCTCTCTCTCTCTCTCTCTCTCTCTCTCTCTCTCTCTCTCTCTCGCTCTCTCTGCCTCTCTCTCGCTCTCTATCTCTCTGTCTCTCTCTCTCGCTCTCTCTCGCTCTCTATCTCTCTGTCTCTCTCTCTCTCTCTCTCGCTTTCTATCTCTCACTCGCTCTCTATCTCTCTGTCTCTCTCTCGCTCTCTATCTCTCTCTCTCTATCTCTCTGCCTCTCTGTCTCTCTTTATCTCTCTGCCTCTCTCGCAGAGACTAACAAAAAAACGATTGAAACCAAGTCAATTATGATTGAATGTAATTCAGTGTCTGTCAGTGATAAGGTGATTTAAGCAAAGCGCGCGGGGAATTGGATGTAAACGATATATATGCAGGTACTTCTGTACCAAAGATCGTATTGGATGAAATGTCCTCGACGTACGTTCATAAATTGCGCATATGCTAGATAGAAAATAAATAAAATCAATATAAGGTTGATACTATAGAAAATTGCGAACTGTAAGCAATGAATGAAAATTTGTTAAAAATAATATTCAAACCGATGCATGAATTGTAACAAAAATTATGTATAACTTTGCCTTATGTCCCACGACTCTAACCAAGGTAAGAGATCCTGCAGGTAGATAATAACTTCCTCAATGGATGGAACTCGTACAAAAGAGTATCTTAGTACCTCTTGTAATCACGAAAATTCCAGAAGTGGTGCAGCTGTCGCTATTCACTCAGGTGCCTGAAACAAAGCTAAATCATGATTTTTAATAACTTATGATTAATTTTTTTAATAACTTGATAACTTGAAAAAAGGATCAAGATAACACAAGTCGATCCGAAAATCGCATTTTTTTATTTTTGAGGGCACACCTGTCGGAGCCCTGCGCGCTCGTATACACATATACGATTTCTCATCCGTTCATCGGTCCTTTTACAAGAATTAAGTCGATTGCAACTATCGCGGAAAATGCTATCATCCACAGCATCATTTGAACAAGCATTGTATGAAAATTCATCGAAAAATATGAAATAATAATGAACGCATTATTACGCGAGGAAAAATACTATATCGATCTCGTCGTGTGAAAATTATCGGCATAGTATAATTTCAGCACCTAGACACTTTATTGTTCATGATTTATATAGCGGGTAAATATACGACAGTCGTGTGCGCGATTTCCTTAGATAAGATGACCGTTGTTCGCAGGGGGAAACCCATGAGACGGAACGGCGCCACTCGATTTGGCCTTCTGGAAGGAACGAGATGGTTCCTTTTTTTTAGTTTTTCGCTTAGAACGTAATGTTAGAGTGTTACAATAAATTGAAGCTACGTGATAAATGTTGTATGTGAATGAAAGTACAAAATTTATCTACAATTATTTATACATTTAAGTTTAGATAAGTTTGTATTATTCACAGACATACAATATAGCATTGAATTTAGGCCTATTGTGTATGTGTATTATACGAGCCCTGCGCGCTCGTATACACATATACGATTTCTCATCCGTTCATCGGTCCTTTTACAAGAATTAAGTCGATTGCAACTATCGCGGAAAATGCTGTCATCCACAGCATCATTTGAACAAGCATTGTATGAAAAATCATCGAAAAATATGAAATAATAATGAACGCATTATTACGCGAGGAAAAATACTATATCGATCTCATCGTGTGCAAATTATCGGCATAGTATAATTTCAGCACCTAGACACTTTATTGTTCATGATTTATATAGCGGGTAAATATACGACAGTCGTGTGCGCGTTTTCCTTAGATAAGATGACCGTTGTTCGAAGGGAAAAACCCATGAGACGGTACGGCGCCACTCGATCACGGAAAGTTGAGTTACTTTACTTGTACTCCAAGCTACAGATATATTTTCGAGTATAAGAACTAATAAGAGATAGCTTAAAATGATATGCTTAAAATTTATAATTAATGTGCACAATATACATACCTTTTGAAAGATTCTCTGCACAATAAGATACCCTCGAAGACACCACACAATATTACACTGCACAATATCTCACTGTAGAATTATTCTCAAAACATGATTTCATGGAAATTTAATTTAAAAAATTGCACAATATTAGAATAACTTAAATAAACAAAATATTGTGTAATTTTTTGTGTCAAAATTGTCAAAAAATCAATTCAGGCAGAAATAGTTCAGGCTTGATGCGAAGTGTATGCGAAGTGTATAGCTTCGTGTTTCAATATCACACTGTAGAAATATTCTCAAAAAATGATTTCATGGAAATTTAATTTAAACATTGCACAATATTAGAATAACTTAAATAAACAAAATATTGTGTAATTTTTTGTGTCAAAATTTTCAAAAAATCAATTCAGGCAGAAGTAGTTCAGGCTTGATGCGAAGTGCATAGCTTCGTGTTTCAAGAAGAACTGAAAGCCGAGGTGAACACAGACCATATCCTCGACCATACCTTTCCCGATGTCCACGTGCTCATCACTCCTAACTATCATAAAATTTTTCCTGATATTTTCCCACTCTTACTGAAACAATAAAATTTTATTGTATAGTTCTTACCAGCAATTTTCTCAGCCGAAGCAGCGCTCAGGCAAAACTTGGAGCTGCTTTCAGCATACCTATATCACCATGATTTCGTACAATAAATAATGATGTTAAAGTTGTTCGATTTTTACAAATCAAGTTTTGTTTGAATCATTGAAAAAATTTGTATTTCATTACAATTTCTGTCTTTCACAAAAATTTGTTTTTCAGAAATTTTGAATTTCGCTTATATCAAAGGTGACCGTAATATAAGGGATTAGCGCTCGCTTCTACAGGCCGAGGAAAAGAGCAGGTAAACGGCCGAAAGTTCAGTTGAAAACGTTCGAACCCCCCACTCAGTAAAGCATAGGAAATTAGGAAAATGCATAAGTGCTTCTATGCATAAGTACAATCTTCTCTCGTCTCCCACTCTGTCCGATGCTAACCTTCGAGATTCGGCCGACGATAAAAAAAAGGTCAGGTCGAACGATAGTCAGTGCAAAAAAAAAGAGTCGGACAGAGAGTGAGGAACGAGATAAAACTGAGAGAGGGAAAGTCTGTCTCTGTCGCTCTTATGCATTTTCCTATGCTTCTCACTCGCTCCTGCTCGCTCTCACGGGTTTTCCTATATGTTTCGTTTCCTCCTAGTCCTTACTTAATGCGTGCGTGCGTCACGTTTAGTGCCGCGCGAACAGTTTCAACCCGATACAAGAGTAGCAATTTACCCTCCGGATTTGAAAAAATTCAAATATTATCACAAAATTTTTAAGCTACATAGCGCTATAATATCAATTACTATGTACACATTAGTTTAAACCCAGATTTCTCTAAGTGCAAAAAATTACGCGCGTCTAACTATAAAACAATCAAGTGCGTAAAATATTCTAATACGTCCTTGAATATTTTTCAAACTTTTATTTTTTATTGTTCAAATGTTCAATTTTTTTCATTTGCTTCATTTACAATAAACTTCTTTCAATCATTATGAAATTCGATGTTTCATATCTATCAGCTGTCCCGAGAAAGCTCACTTTTTTTCGATTTGGACGGTGAAATATACCATTTTTTTGAAAATTACCCATATATTTTTAATATAAAAACGTGTGCGTCACGGGACGCGCGACAGAAGTGATAACTTCAAATTAACTTTATAGAAACTAGCAAGTGTTGCTTCGCTCGTAATAGAAATTATAATATATCGAAATAGAGTTAAAGAAATTTGGAATCAGAAGTGCTGTGGGTACATACTATACAAGCACACTAACAGAAAGAAAATCGGTAAACCAGGGCAAACATCTTGCAGTTTCTATATTGTCTATATTCTTTAGTTATACATCAAACGTGAGTTGCATGCCGTCGCGAGATGCCGTCGTCTATCTTCTTTGGCATGGTGTAGGACACTTATATATAATATGTGTGTGTGTGTGTGTGTGTGTGGTTGTGTATAAGTATACTCTGTGACGTTGTAGTTTTTTATTGCTCTCTCGGGGAGGCCGTCGAGAGCTCCAGCAACGTGATCGCGCCCTTTTATCGGGCTGCCGGATGAACCGTATTTAATTTATAATTTTTGGACGCCCGGTTCACCAACCGCTTTGCCGGCTGCTCAGCGGTGCACAAGCTTATATCTCGCGGCCGCGAATTTTTGGGAAGAAGGATAGGCGGGGGCTCGATAAATAAACACTCGCGAAGTATTACAGTACACGGCCTGGCATTTATTGAATAAATAAATAAGAGATGTGGGAGGGCTCGCGTGCGGGAGGCACGCTCTGGCGGTAAAGTCCGGCCGACGCGGGGAACGCGCACTTAGAATAAGGTAAGTGTCTACCTGGCTGTAATCCGGCTGACTGCTCGTCCTCTCGTGCCGATGATGCCTCGTTCTCTGGAAATCGCGCGGCGCAGAAATACTTCGCGGAGCGAACCTCGACCGTTTAACGCTGGAGGTTATTGTGGAGAATGCGGAGGGAAATATGTGCTGTCCTGGAGTGCGTCTGGTTTTGCCTGCTGCTCACTAGGTACTGGCTGTTCTACCTGTTGCGCGGCCGTTGCGACCGCGGCGTCTCTCTCTGTCTCTTTCTCGCGCATGTATTTTCTGGCTATCCTTTCTTGCTCACGCGATATCACGTGATAGCCTCATATAGTACATTTCTGTCCTAGCGCCCTCTTAACTAATAAGTCTCCTCGCGCGCGAAATTCAAACTCGTTAATTCTCTCTGTCTGGCTGTCGTCGCATTCATTCATACATTTTCCGCCTGATTTTCCTCTTAGACTTTTTCTCTACAATATTTCGCTCGCGTACCGCTGTGGATCGAGCCGCAGCCCTCCACTCGTCGCCAATAACGTCCGAGGCTCGTCGCGTGCCTCCACTCTCTCTGCTCACATTAAATATTCTCCGTCTCTGTCTATCTCGCTCTCGCTCGCTCTCATTCTCTCTACCGTGCTCGCCGTGCTGCGATCTCAGCCTTCGCCGCTATCTTCGCTCTCGCTCGCTCTCGCGCGGCTTCCCTCTCTCTGCCGCTCTCTCGCTGTGGCGCGCGTTGTGCTTCTCTCTCTCTCTCTCTCTCTCTCTGTCTCGTGCGGCGCCGCGCATGCTTCGCGCCGAGCGTGGCTTCTGCTCAGCTGTGTCGTGGCGCTGCTTTGCTCTGCTGCTCCGGCCGTGTTTTCTCACTCTCTCTCGCTCTCATCTCTGCCCGGTTTTCCTGCAAACACCACCGGGTCTTAGCGTATGCTTTTTTTTCATTAGCACGTCTCCGGTGGTGTCCAGGCGAGCTGGGGCTGACGGCTGACCGTCACAACTCGTAAAGTATACCTATTGTATAGAGGCAGAGGAGACACAGAAATACACAGTATACGTTCACACGCACACATACATATACAGAGGGAAAACCCTGAACGCTGTATAGCTCATAGCTGGTAGTAGCTATACAGCGCCTACAAGGGCCCAGAAGCAGAGATGCCCAGAAGGGCCCAAGAGTGAGGAGCGAGACGATCCCCACCTACACACACAGTATACCGAGCAGTATACGAAGCTAGTTCTCGCTGTAAGTCTGCTGCATGAAGACTATCGGTAGTGGGGGGTGCACCCCTCGCTCTCTCTACAAATTTTGTGTGACACCTTCCCCTCTTTTGCTTTCCACGCTTTCCCTATGCTGTATAGCTATACATATAATTTTTTTTGACGGAAAACATGTGGTCGAGGGAACGCTTTCGTTTCTTTTTAGTCTCCTCAGGCGAACCATAAGAAGTTATCACTTCAAAAATTTGAAATTGATTAAATGTATATAAATATATATAAGGTTGATATTCATCAAGCGTATAATGCTTCGAGATTCGAACTGAACTGCCTCGAGCCGTCCGATCGAGCTCGTCCGTCGTCGTCGGAAAAATCGCAGCGTTTCCCATTCTCTCTCTCTCTCTCTCTCTCTCTCTCTCTCTCTCTCTCTCTCTCTCTCTCTCTCTCTCTCTCTCTCTCTCTCTCTCTCTCTCCCTCATACACACAGCTATACGCATATATACTTGAAAACAATAAGTAAGACCCTTTTTTCTGGTCTCCGCATGCTCGCTTCTCTCGCCACCCGAAAACAGATACCGCGCGCTCTTTTGCTGCGTCGAGGCAGGCCGGCCCGAGCCGCGGACTGCACTAATCCAGGCAGTCATAAAATGTCATAAATAGTATACAGACTCGGGGCTGCCTGTCGCCAGATGTCCGAATTCGAGCCGATATGCTTTTCTCTCAAGAAAAGCAATAAATCGGCTCAAACTGTGTGTATATATATATATATATACTTTCTCTCGCACTCGCTCGTTTAACATGTTTTAAAAATGTGTCTCCATTCCTGCATTTACTCAGGCGAATCTGACACAGGAAAAACGTTAGGAAAAACTCAACATCTCTGCTTACGTTGAGAAAACCTACGCCAGGAATGGAATCATAATTTTCGTATTTTAATTAATTACACGGCGCCGTGACCAATTCCCGATTCGCGCACCTATTGTGTTATGCGTTAATTATAAACTAAGTTCCGAATATAATGATTAATTTATAAAATTATAAAAACTTTAACCGTGTATCTACGTAGCGTATATAAAATTTTTGGCTCCAGTTTCAGCGAAAACTCAGGAGACTTTTTTACCTGCAGGTTATACCACATGTATGCTCTTATAACTTTTATCAAAGCATTTTCTATTTTTCACCCTTACGATTTTCGCACCAACTGGAGATATTTTAAGAGTTTTTAAGAAAAAGTAGAAGAGTTTCACTATGAATACTATACAGCGTACAAATATGAAGTAAAGTACTAACTTTTCATGATTTTTGTACCAATGATGCAATGACGACTTTTACGGACTAAAATGAATTGATTAAAAAATAAATCCCAACCACGTATGTACGTTTAAATTAATTCGAATATCTAAATTAACTAAATTTGATCTCGATTATCCCCTTAAAAAAAAGATATTTAAAAAAAACAATTAAAATGCCTTCTATCTTTTACAAAATTCGAATAGATGAGTAAGTGTTTGATTTATCGACAAGCCTTAGGTGAAACATACAAATATTTGCATGAGGGGGCAGTAGTGTACAACTTACAACTAGCATATTTTGGTTCCATACATTTCACTGTAATGCTAAAAACGATTCCTAAGTTAATATAAAAAACTTAGAATATTTTCTAAGTTTCAACGTACGTATAAAAGAACAAATTGTAAAAATTAATTACTACGAATTTTTTAATTTTGCTAAATTATACAAGACAAATAAAAGTAACTAATTAAAATAAATAAACTGAGCACAAACAAGTTTAGAAAAACAATATTTCTCAAATATCTATAATTCTAATGAGCTAATTACACATAAATATCGAGCAAATAAATAATTTATTTATTATTAATTAATTAAATCATTAATTATAAATAAATTATACATTATGCTGATTATGCATCTATACGTACACCACGCGCGTGCTCCAGAAATTCGTCATTTTAGTTCCGCATCATGCGCGTGACGGGAAAATGATGAATTCAGTTGGACACCACGCGCGTGTCGAGAAATGACGGCAGAATGGCGTCATGTACGTGCGCCACGCTCGTGCTCGTCAGGTGATGTTATATGGGATACTATTGAACTTTGAATAATATCGAATTAGTGCTATGCTTTGCGCATGTTTGTGACCAGTCACGGAACGCTCTATTTACCGGAAGTACGGTGACCTAACCTCCCACACTAAATACGGCGTCAGAATGATCAGTCATTAAACGTCAGCTGGAATGCGCAGGACGTGGCGGCAATCGCAGTTATTCCGACAATTCTACCGACAGTATCTTTTCACAGGCTATCCACCTTTTCACATGTCACAATTTGGTCGAGTGTTTATGAGTGTTTATGATGAATACATATATATTTATAATCCTTCTCCGATTTAAACAATTATTTATTTATATCAACTCAATTGCTTCTTATAACAAAAACTAGCCAATTTCTTTATTGATATCATAAATTTCTTTTGCTATATTAAAATTGAAATTTGTGTAAAATCGAAGGTATAGAGAAGAAACACTAAAGAAATGGTAGTCTGTCCAACAGATCCTTCAAGCAAAGATGTTTACGCATTCATATTGATATAGATAGATGAAAATTTCAAGTTATTCAGCTTCATGTATAAGCATCATGTTCTTTCAGTGTCTGTGATTCACTCATTTACGAGGTAAAAGAAGACACATATATTAACATAATTATTTGTTGAACTACTTAGAAATACCATTTTAATCATTGCATTATAATCACATTTCTTATCAACCTTTACTAAGGGAAAAGTAATAAACGTACACAATAAACCTGCTAGAATCTTATTTACATTATTATTGAAAGTTTGACTTTAATTTACATAATGAAAATAGACTTTTAGAATAAGCACTCTGAATTTTCACCACATAAGGGATATCGAGAGTTTAAAAATTAACTTTGATTAATATAATAAAATAACTGTATAGATAGAGAAAACACTTAGAATTTTTGTGACATTGAGATATCAAGAGTTGCAAAATTAATCTTCAAGTTTTACATGAAGAAACGACCTTATACTTGCCAGCCTTTTACCTTGAAAAGGTTTTTTTGGGGGGGGGGGAGATTTCACTACTTTTAAAAAGTATGTAATACCTAAATTACAAAGAACAGTTAACATCAACTGAATAAGTTATAAATTTAAAAATTAATGTGTATATGCTCACTGAAGATAGCCGCGGCAGTGGTACTAGTATTTGTCACTAGCGTCCTAGTTTTAAAAGTGTGTGCGCGTGCTCAGTCTTTGGCGTCGGTTAGTCGCTCTGTAGTCCTGGGGTTATCGACGTTACGTCTGCTATTCCGTCAGTGTTTAACCTCTCGCGTGATTAACTTTGTCGCTGCTAAAGTATTTTAAAATTGTTGCTACGGGATCGAAACTCGTACTCAGGAGCAACTATGGATGGTCAGCTACTCCGAGGAGTGATTTCTTTTGGGACTTGTACACTGTGGTGATGGGAAACTTGTGCTTTCCCTTGGTCGATCATTGCTGTTTGGAATCAGATAAGTTAATTTTTTTTATTTAAATTATTGAGACTTTTTGTTCATTTAAAGCAGCGGTGCTTTGTTAAAAGAATTTTGTCTTTTTGTTTTCAGGTCACTTGGTCAATGCTGCTTCGAAATTTGTGTATTACGTCTTAAGAAGATTTTGACGTCTCCCCTGGAATGGCATGCCAAAGCTAGTGCACAAGTTTTCGCTAAAGTTTTTTGTAGTGAGAAGTACAACAGTGTTGTAGAGTGTTTTAATAAACATATTTAATTAATTTACATGACTTGACTAGTGCTTTTGACTTTTTGTAGTTTTTAAATTATGTATATGTGTGCAGAATAAGTGTAAATCACTATGGTGTTTTTCAATAATTATTGTGTGAATTTGTGGATCTCAAGTGTGATTTGTCGAGAACAAGCAAAAAATGGTATAGTTATTTTCACTTTTTTTCCTACACATAATAATTTAATAATAATTCACATGATAATATAATTCACATAATATAATGTTAAAGTGTTTTGTGTTGTTTGGCTCTGTTTCCCTGGATTTGAATGGACTTATTGGTGTATGTTTATGTCAGACCTATCTGATTGAGTTCGTCTTTTGGAGCAAAGGCCGTCTCTTTCAGATTGCTCTTCCTGGGTTCGACTAAGTTTTGATGTGTAAATAGTGGGTCTCAATAATTGTGCACATTGAATTTAGTTTGTGTGTTGGCTTAATTATTTGTTTTATTGCCTATGGAATTGATAATGACTTTTGCCGACCAAGTTTTGTTTGTGCATGAATAGAGGAATACTTATGAACTCAGTGCTTCGTGCAAGTGCGTTGCTTTAATTTTTTTAAATTATAGTTTGAAAGTTTTATTTGTGGGTCCAATATGGGATATTAATAATGCTTTTGGGGTGCCTGTCTATTAAGTTAACAATTTGCTTGTTTTGTTATTTGACAGACTCCTATGCTAAACTACTCTGTGGTACGTTAAACTATTTATCTTGAGTTTGGGGTATGTGAAAAAGGCGTTGGAAGTGCAAACTGTGAATCTTTCAACGTCTTTTATCTTGGTACACTGTGTTGAATTACGTTCAATGTTTTCTATTATTATTTACACTCTGTATTATAGCTGACAACCTAATTTACTTTCATCGTTAAATATTTATTCATCACAGCCATAAAATTTATATATACTGAATTTACTGCTAAACCATAATATCAAAGAAAGTATAAAATGTACATATAATATCAACTTCCATTTGGTCCCATTAAAAATGGAATAAATATCTGCAAAAAATACATGTTTACAAAGACCAGAGCTTATATATAATAACTACTGTATTAAGGTACTAAAAAATGTATGTAAAATATCCAGAGATTTTAATCACTACTATAATAATGACTACATATAGAAATGAGAGCGAAGAATATAATTGAAATAAGTAAGCTACATTTTGAATATTTCGGTCTTCGCCTGATTTAAAATCTGTTATAGCTATAAAAGCTTGTTTTAACATGCTAAAACAATACAATTGAGTTCATCTAAGAACTTATAGTTTTGATTTTTATAGTTATGCACCTGACAATTTAGACCCTAAAGCCATGAAATCGATTGAGTAAGTATATAATATACACATGCTGATTATTGTATAAAACATTACTGTTGCATCAAGCAAGAATATTCTCTATTATATAAACTGAATAATCTCCAAAATCCAACAAAATAAAACACTTTCACTAGCTATTCATAAGAATCCCTTTCGACGAACAGCCTGAGAGTCTACCTCCCAGGAGACGATAGGAAAAGTTATGAACTATTGATATATACTTAAACAACTTAGAAACTTTCATGCATGAGCGATGCATATTCTTGACACTTCACTAGCTTCTCACAATAGAAAATAATTTTTTCCTTATATAAACTGAATATTCTCTGAACTAAGAAAATAAAACACTTTTACTATCTATTCATAAGAATTCTTTTCGACGTACAGCCTCAGAGTCTATCTCCCAGGAGACTATAGGAAAAGTTAACGTAAGCACTTCCACCATTGTAGAAACTTTCTTGCGTGGAAGATTGAATATAATCGTAACACTCAACCAACTTGTCACATTATAAGAAAATTATATAAACAGGAAATTCTGAATAAATTTTCTTTGATTCTTGAACGATGAAAATACAACACTTTTACTAGCTTCTCATCAGGATCCTTTTCGACATACAGCCTGAGAGTCTACCTCCCAGGAGACGATAGGAAAAGTTATGAATTATTCATATACACTTAAACAACTTAGAAACTTTCATGCATGAGCAATGCATATTCTTGACACTTCACTAGCTTCTCACAATACAAGACAATTTTTTCCTTATACTGAATATTCTCTATGTTGAAACATTCTTCGATTCTTGAACCAAGAAAATAAAACACACTAGCTATTTGTAAGGATCCCTTTCGACATATAGCCTGAGAGTCTATCTTCCAGGAGACGATAGGAAAATTTAATAATTGTTCATAAGCACTTCCACAATTGTAGAAACTTTCTTGCATGGAAGATTGAATATAATAATAAAAAACTTACACTTCTGCTAGACAGGTATAAACTGAAGAAAATATACTTTTTTCACAATGCTGCAGATCTCAATATCAGACCTTCTTCAATAAAAATTCTCTTGTCACAATTACTTCATTTATATATAAACTGACAGCTTCATAACCTCATAATCTGAAAAATAACAGAGAATATTTAAACAAAGAATCAGTTCACAAATTCTTTTTTTATATTGAATATCTATAAAAAATAAAACTAAATACTTATCTAATTATATAAACTATTAGTTGATGATTGCTTCTGATTGCATAGAAAATCGACTTTGCTAAACACTTTTGCAACTTTTGCAACATACAATTGAAGGAGGCTGAATCCCTACCAGCAAAACCTGAAGAATTTAGCTGAATTCATAAATTTTATGGCCAGGTCCAATGTAGAAGAGACACGCTCGGACCTGGCCAAGCAAAGAACACAAGAAGTGTTTCACGGAGAAGATGCTCCAGAAGGAGAGGATCCTCCACAATGAGTGAATCCACACAATTAATGTATAATTTTAAAAAAATATACAGTATAAAATCTAAAAACTTGTGTATATTATTTATACTTACAAGATACTTGCGCTTATGACAGCTATTCTTCTAGAAGTCCAAAGAACTTGATAATTTGTAATGACCAGATGGACTGCAAATTTTGTAGAAACTTTCTCCGATACTTCAGCGATGAAAATACAACACTTTCACTAGCTTGTCACACGGATTCCTTTCAATATACATATACAGCCTGAGAGTTGTAACCTCTCACGAAACAACAGAAAAAATTTAATAATATTGAATAGCTATGTCAACAACAGTAGAAACTTTCGTAGACACATTCTTAACACTACACTAACTTGTCACATCACAAGAAAATTCTTTTCTATAATCTCTTATGTATTTCTTATTAATAATGATTAAATCTTGTGGCGTAGGTAGCATAATCTTTGAATCAAAATAAGAACACGCTTACTCTGTACCAGTTATTATTCTAAACTTAATAATGAATTATCCTTTAATAAAATACTTTTCACTTCACCATCTTGTCACAGGAATTCCTTTAGTATATAACCCTACAGTTGCGTAACCTCCCAATAGAAATAGGAAAACATTGACTGTAAATTCTGTAAAAACTTTCTTCGATACTTAAACAATGAAAATACAGCACTTTCACTAGTTTTTCACATGGAAAAATAGAAACTTTCTTGCATGAAAAATCATTAAATACTTTACACTTCACTAGCTTGTCACATTACGAGAAAATTTTTTCCTTGTATCCTGATAGTTGTATGCCTTCCAATCTAATAAAACCTGAAAAATAAAAGAGAACATTTTAACAAAGAATCAGTTCACAAATCCTTTATTTGTATTGTATATTTATATAAATCGAAATAAAACTAAATACTTATCTAATTATGAACTATTAGTTTATGATTGCTTTTCGATTGTGTACAAAAGAATTTAACACTGTTTTAAAATATATATTTAGGTTAAATTTATATTACATTTAACACTGATTTATAATTATTAACAAACGCGCCCCTTGATAAAATTGCTTGCTTATCTATCTATACCTTAGCACTGTGTTATTGTAATCGTCGTCTGCACCACATATCTGTACACAAGTATATATCTATAGCGCTGACGTCACACATGATGACGTATGGCGGAAAACAATTTAACAGGGAGAACAATTTTTTTGACGAGAATTCATGAGCCGGAACTTTCAATTCAGAATAACATTTAATAAAAGCCATTTCACAAAATATGAACCTGATGTGATTTTATTACTTTCGTCTCAAGCTTTCGTTTGAGTAGTTCTATGTGACAAATAATGCTGTCAAAGTGAAAAAAACCGTAAGTCAAGTTTCGAACAATGCCTATGAGATGTATAATAGGGTCTGGCTAGCGCCCGACAGCGGCGTGCGTACTGAACGAACCTTATACTTGCCATCGTGGCGCTACCGCGCCCCTTGATTGTAATAGTTGCGTTTGTAGCTGTAAGTAATAATTAGGAAATTAAAGAAAAAAAAAAGATATAAAAATGTCCCCCGAAGGAGGATCGAACTTGACACCTTCTAATTCATAGTCCTAGACTGTACCACTGAGCCATAAACACTTGTTATTCCTGATACTTTAATTTTTGCTCTTATATCTCATTTGCCTATATATTAGAATTTATATCGTAATTTCAAAGAATTTTTTCGATGATTCACGCATACACGTAAATACGTACATTATTTTTAGTAATACATTTCAAATGATTGCTTTTTTATAATCTGTAAAATGACGTCATTTTTGTATAATATTTATTTGTCAGAGTCCAGTTTGTTAGAATAATATATAACGTCATTTTTTCAAAAAGAATTTTTTTGTCGATGATTGACGCACACGTGTAAATACGTAAATTATTTTTTATAATATACGTCAAATGATTGACTTTTTATAATCTGCAAAATGACGTCATTTTCGTATACCACTTATTTGTCATTATTACGTGATTATTTGTCATTATTACGTGATTATTTTTAATACGGAAATGTTTAAAAATAATGTCATTGCCCAAGTCGGATATTGGAAACGCATAAAATAACATTATTTTATGATTCAAATGTAATCGAGAATGACGTTATTTTAAGTTACCAATCATTTCCTCGGATGTAAATAACATTAATTTACATTAAATGACGTTACAAAATAATGTTATAAAAGGCCCGAAATTGTAGCATCACCCATAACGTTATTTAACGTTATGAAATAACGTTATGAAATGACGTTATGAAATCTTATACATTATATTAAAGTGAGCGATGCCTGTTTTCATTTAAATGGTGGAAAAACCCCATTACTGGTAATAAATAATTTTTTTTTTTTTTTTTATTTTTTTTTAGAAATGGTTAATTGGTACAATGGAGCATCCATTTACCGTAAAAAGTTTTTGATAAGGTTGTCCCATGGGCTTTTTATGGAAACTCAAAAAAATTAAGACTTTTTTTTCCGAATTTTTTTTTCAGCCTTTCTTTTCTTAAGACTTTACTATTTATTCTGTAAAATAATTATGGTGTTATGGTTTTTGTTCGGTAAAAGTATTCTTTGGTGTAATACGAATCTGATGCTATGGGGTTTATGGTGGTCTATGGTGTTTCTATGGGGTTTTAAATTTTTGCAGTTTTATTGCGTTTTTGAAAGTTTATGGTGTTTTAAGCAGTTTTATGGAGTTTCATGTTTTAAGCAGTTTCAAGTTTTTGAAAGTTTATGGTGTTTTATGGGGTTTTTCTAGGGTTTCATGTTTTATGGAATTTGTGAACTTTTATGCGGTTTCATGTTTAATGGGGTTAGAAATTTTATAGGGTTTTAGGATGTTTCGACATTATGAAATTTTGTGATATTTTATGATATTTTTGTTTATGTTAACGTTCTTTGGTGTAATGCGAACCTGATGCTATAGGGTTTGTGGTGGTCTATGGTGTTTCTATGGGGTTTTAAGTTTTTGCAGTTTTATTGCGTTTCATGTTTTATGGGGTTTTATGGAGTTTCTTGTTTTAGTGGGTGTCAAGTTTTTGAAAGTTTAATTCTACACGTTATGAATGATCATATAAATAATAAATAATAAATTTAAAATTATAAATTGATAATTAAAAGTTACGGTTGATATATGGAGCGAGTGAACTTTTATGCAGTTTGGTGTTTTATGGGGTTAGAAAATTTATAGGATTTTATGATTTTTCTTTGTGAAGGATATTGTCAAATCAAAATATATTTGTATATAGGGTAAATAGTGTTGTCCATTTATTTTTTTTTGTATGGTCAATGTTATCTTATATAATACACAATGTATTATAAATCTTACATTATATTAAAGTGAGCGATGCCTGTTTTCATTTAAATGGTGGAAAACGATTTTTATCTAAATTTTGATTTCTTATTATTAGCATTTTTACTTCCGGAATATTTGTATTATTAATATTAACTTTTCTATTTGCCTGTAATTCGACTTCATGCATCATTCTATAAGCTTCAGCATATGGATTCTTTTTTCTTAAATAATTATCTAATTTCCTTAAAATCTTTTCAGAACATTGAAAAGTACTATTTTCAATTCTACTTTTGTTTGCTTCTTCATTGTCGATAATATACATTTGACCATATCGTCTTGTTTTATTTTCTGGCGGATGCAATGCGTAAACATCATGATATATTTGTCCACATATACGGATAACTTGTGGACCTGGAGTGAAAATTTTATCAAATTTAACACCAAAACTTGCAAATGCCAACATGTTATTGTATATCCTTCTATCATTTCTAAATTATTTATTTGTTGTAATTAAATATTTTATGTCTTTCGGATACTCATATTTTTCTGGTACAGTTATTTTACCTTGATGACAACAATTAGAAAATTTATTATTGTTTTGACTTTCAAAACTAAAATGTTTTGCTTTACAATGTTCACATTCTAAAGTTAAATTGCCAACGTTCTTTTCTGGTATTAGAGCTTCATGAATATCTGTGGTGGCTATAAATGCACATTTATTGTTTTTTGTTTATATATTACATTTTTGTTTTCCGTCTTTACAAGTTTCAATTTTTCTTCTTTTTGTTTCAGTAATTTTTTTATTTAAATTGTTACTTTTTCGTTTTCTATTAGATTGATCTCTGAAATTTGTTATATTATAATGTAGAAGTTGTTCCGTTGTTAATTTTGTGCATTTCACACACAATTCTTGAATTTGAAGATTTTGTAATTGTTCAGCGATGTCATTACATACAATATTATTTTATTCTTGTAATAATTTCACATTATAATTTTGTTTATCTTTAACGTTGCCAATGTTCACTGATTTTGATTTTTGTTTTTCATAATATTTTTTATTTTTATTTTGTACAATTAATTTCTCGTCTTTCGTAATTGAAGTGCGTGTGTAAGATTTTTTAGCTTTGTCTAATTTATCTATTTTATTTTTGTTATGATAGTTTTTATGTTTTTCACGTTTGATAATGTCTTCATCTTTCTTCACTAAATGATGTATGTAAGATTGTTTCGCTCTGTCTAAAATTTTTTTTTATTATTCTTATAATATTTTGCATTTTTTTCTTGTACTTTTGTTCTACTAAGTTCCTTAGTTGATTCTTGTAAGTGTTTAGAATTATTGAAAGTACTTTGAATATGTTGCTTAGTTTCTTTTAAAATCTTATTATTATTATGTTTCTTAACAGCATCATAAGAGCAAATTTCCTCTACTTTTTTCGATGTACTTTGATTATCTTTTAAAATGTATTTTTTATTTGCAGGTTGCTGTAATTTAGATGATTCATTTATTTTAATGTTGTCTATTTCACTTTTTGTGTTGTTAATATGAGTTTTTGTCACTGTTGCATACGATTTTGTTTCTGTTTCTTTTACTAAATGATTCCAGTAATTGACTTTGTTCTTTTACTAAATTATCTAATTTTTGTGACTCGAGTAATTCCATATTAATATTTTGACAAGTAAAATCTAACAAATTAAAATTGTTTGCATGCTGCACATCACGATTTAATGGAATAGTACTGGAAATAATATTGTAATGGCTAAGTGCTAAAGGAAACATTTCTAAAGATTTTGTCTTATAAATTTTTAATAAGTGTTTTCTCATTTTATGTCATTTCGTTTCATTTCATTTCATATTCAACAATTACCATCACTGTTAACTTCAAGAGAATAAACCTACAGAAATTTATCTAGCGTGCCCAGAAACTTACAATCACATGGAACAGATTGAAATATTGTATTAAATACATATGTTATAGAATTAACATTATACATTATTTAATTAACATTATAATATTATTTTATTATAAATTATTATATAATTAATAATAATAATAATTAATATAATAATTTCATTGGCAATTATTATGTACAAAAAATTTTCAATTATAAATGATTTAACATACTTAAAAAATAATTTTTGTATAATATTTAAATTAAAACTTAAGTAAGGCTGAATTACCGAGCGAGCGTCAACGAGCGAGGTGCCTCTGGCTAGTGACGTTATTATTTTCAATAGGGATGCCATTTCAGAAATTTTTCTCTGCTCTCGTTAGACATCGTATCCGGAGAATAAAATCTTATGTCCGACAACGGACCGATATACAATTGGTTTTGCAGCGTATTAAATAGATGTGGGAAAATCCCTTTTGTCAGATCCGGAATTCCAAATACTTTTGGAAGTGCGCTGAGAAGCATCGGCAAGTAATTTGAACTATCCAGAAAAGAAGTTTTACCTATTGTCATGCTCATTATTTTTGTGCCATTCATTATAATCGAGGGAGGATCGTATAGCTTATCGTTAACCAAATATTTCAGAATAAATTGAGCATCAAATCCTTTAGCATTATGAGCAATGCATATAACGCATTTAAATTTGGACGTATCCTTAACTGTTAAATCTACCAATTCCTTCACAGGGTTAACTTTAAAAATGAATTGTCGAATTCCACACGTGATACAGTTTTCGCTCAAGTCCTCACTGTAGATCTGTGCAAATTTGCTGGACTACGTATAAAGTAGGGATGTGTTCGAATGTCCCGTTTTGTCCGGGAATAGACTTATCCTGTCTTGTTTCAAAATCGTAAAATACAAATAATATTTTTTTCTGTTCTCTGTTGTTATTCTCGGCGGTAGATTGTATCTTTTTTAACGGAGTCATATAACAATAGTGATTATACGTCTTATAGCATTTGCAAATTTTACAAAAAAATTGGCCACATCGATGTTCGCGATTTTTTTCCGTACTTCTTACATAAATCAAACATTTTTTGCAGATAAAAACGCTGTTACAAACACTGGCTCTCCTATTTTTAATCGAGAGATACGAACCTGCTTTTTTATGATGGTCATAGCAGTCTTGATTTTGAAACGTTCGCAAGCAGTCGTTACATTTTATATGAAAATTATCTAAACACACGGTTCTTCTCAAGCAGGATTTACACTTGTTTGAACATCGGTGATCTCGCTCGTTTTTGTTCGATTTATTGCACGGTATACAAAATCTCTGACTTTCACAGGCTTTAAGAATATTCAAAATCGGCTGAAAATGCTTCCTCCTACTGTAATACAAAATTTGTAGTGTGTGCGAAATTCTACCTTTTAGCGCTAATATCTCGGGTGACCCATCAAAAATGGGTCTATCGCCCTTTCCTAATGTGCTGAACTTATAAACTACTATCGCTATTGATTCCAATGCTAAATAATTTTGGAATAAGTTTATTTCCCGAAAACCGCAGCCAGTATCGGGTATACGTACTCGAGCATTAGTAACAAACTCTTCCGCAAATCGTTTTTGCAACTGTCCTCTTGGTCTTCGATTACTATCCCATTTTTTCTGTAAATCTCTAAAAATTGTCATTGTTCAGAATATTTAAAATAGATTTTTTGTATATATTTTCATGAGTAAATTATTTTCGTGCACCCCCTGCTAACGGTCGGACAACACACGCAGCTATATCCATAGGTTCGTGTATATCAAATTCAGCATTACTCTGGCTAACATTGTTTATAATTTCCAATAATTCAGAAAAATTTAAATGACCTACCTATAATATCGGTATCTTCACAGCCATTTGTGAGGTAAATATTGATGTCGCGCAAAGCGGCTTCTCTTCGATTTTTATTCGAATTTTCGGGAAATGTAAACGATATTTTCGTCTTTATACCCGCGGTGCGAAATCGCTTGTAATAGCGCGAGTGTACACCTAATATATTGAATCTATCTCCTGGCGGTCGCACTTCTACAAAAGCTTCACCGGAGTTGTCGTTTTCTTCTTCTTCTTCTTCTTCTTCATCGGCATCTGCACCTCTCCCTTCTTGTACAACACCGGAATTATATTCTAGAAAGCGGATATAATAATTTTAAATAAAAGCGCTTTCCAACTTATAGTTGGCTTTCTATGTGAATAAATTCAATCTTTTCTAAAAATCAAGAATACCGTAAAAGGATAGTATGAAAACATGCAATTGCTGATTTAGATTATAATTTAAAAATTTTAAAAGTAATTTTAAATATTTGATAGAAATTCAAATTGAAATTGAAATATCAAAGTTTTAATTAGAGTATTGGTGAAGTTCACAAATTTTTTTTAGCTAATATTTATTACAAACTAGGTTATAAATCATTTCATTTTTATTTCATATTTGTTACAATTTTGTACAATTAATTATAATAATTAACTATTTTTGCTCAATACATTTATATAACCGGTATCATTATTATTATTTAAAAATTCGAAATACTATAATTCAATCTTCTCTAGCTTATATTGCTTCTATATAATTGTCTGCGTCCTGACTTGTGAATGATTCTTCATACGGAAAAATAAGAAAGGGGACGTTTTCTATTGAATTTATTAATAATTTAATTTTTGTTTGAATATTTAATATACGTCATTGATAAATTGATGGATTATTTACCTGCATCATATCCGACTTGGTATACAATCGGTGGTCCAGGTATCTCGGGTAGTCACTGTCCCTCTTCGTTGTCAAACTCTTCCTCGCTATCATCATCATTGACGGCATTTTCATCATTACCACCGTCTTCTTCTTCTCTTTGCTGCTGCGGAGGAGGTATAATATTCGGCTCGCTAACCGCTGCAATGTCTCCCTCCTCCTCCTCTAATGGTTGAAGTACATGTACTGCGCTCTGTGGGTAGGGTGGCTGTACAAGGTTAGCGCTGTCTTCATCCTTATCCGAATCTAGGAATGTATCTGGAATAAATTAATTTAATTTTAAAATCACGTATAAATCTATTTTAAATTTAAATAATATTATTCATACATACATTCTACATCTGCTGGATCGTCATGAATAGTTTTTTCTGCGGATGTCTTCAATATTTTATTCGGTGTGACCAGTTTTTTATTTTCTTCAAAAATAGTATCTTCTTTTATTATTATTTTCCGCTTCAGATTCTTCTTAACCTCCAAATCTAGAATTTAATTTGATTAAAAATTAGAATTTTATTGAGAAGGCTATAACTGTATAAGTAAGATAATAATAATAATAATAATAATAATAATAAGAATAATAATAATAATAATAATAATAATAATAATAATAGGAATAATAATAATAATAATAATAATAATAATACCTTCTATTTTTTCGCTCGATGTTGAAGCATGACTGTTAGTTGACGGGGATTCGTTGTTGATATTTTTTTCGATCATAGAATCTGCAAAATAAAATTTTGTAATTGTGTATTACATTTTTTATATACTACATAATTACAAATAATGTTAATAAATATATAAAATTACTAATGTATTCTTAGATGTGTATGTCACACAATCTAAATATGACTTTATCCCTCGGTAGTTGTTTAATGTGCTTGTTGGCTTTATCGATCTCTCCGAGGCAATCGTGTAGAAAAGGGTTAGAATAAAAAGGCCCTTTTCTTATATCGTCAACGTTTCGGCGAACATTGTCGCCCTCATCAGGACACTGTCGAAAGTTTTTATTGTAAATATAAATATAAAGTTACAGAAAAATTTTTTAAAAAACAATATTTTTAGAGAACTTACATATCGGAGCTGTCGTGATTTTTGTACATCTCAATGATGTTTTTCCCCCGGCTATTTAATAGCGGGGGACGAGAGACGCCGAGCGACCCAGTTATTATTTGTATTGCTCTGTCGGCTAATTTCTCAGAAGTGAGGAAGTAGCCAACAGCCGTCGCTTATATATAATGCGCGCGATTCCTGATCTTTAGCGCGGTTTTGTTTACAAGTGACGTCACACATCACCTCATCTGTTCGATGTACATAAACAGAATATATGTATTCACATTTAACTTTTCAGCTGGTAAATCAAGTGTGTGTACACATTATTTAGTTTTTGGGTATCCTCCTTTTTATTTATACCGTTTTTCTGTAAATGTATGTACATTATTTCCGAGATCAATCTTTTATTTAGATTACTCTCCCTGTCTTTAATACGGTAATCTTCGAAATTGAAAACATGGTTGTACTTTTCTTTATGCTCGGAAATGACATTGTCTTTGGATTTCCTATGCTCCTCCACACGTGTACATACATTTCTTTTTGTTTGGCCGACGTATGTGGCAGTGCAGTCATTACATTTAAGTTCGTAAACAACATTATTTTCCAAGTGCTTTTCTTTTTTATCTTTACCCTTTACAATAATATTGCACATCTGACTATGTATCTTCGGAATAGTTGTTATGTTGTTACGTCTCAAAGAATGCTGCACACGCTCATAGAAACCGCCGATGTATGGTATGCCAACGCAATTACGATATGTATTATCCCTTGACCGTTGTTGTGGTTGTCTCGTTGTTTTGACTTGCGACAGTCGTTTTTTGACATATTTATTAATGAACTCAACAGGGTAATCATTTTCGAGCAGCAAATTCTTAACAATATTAATGTTCTTCTGATGAAAACATCTACTTGATAACCTTACTGCTCGATCAATTAAATTGTACACCATGGCAATTTTTTGGTTAATCGGATGTTGAGATTTAAAATGCAAAAATCTGCCAGAGAAAGTTGGTTTTGTGTACCAATCAGTTTTTATATTACCTGCTTCATTCACCAATAAAACGTCTAAAAAGCTTATGGATTTGTTTACTTCCATTTCATGTGTAAATTGGAGTCTATTGTTATATGAATTGAATACTCTTAATGTTTCATTTACTTTTGTTCTTGGAATACAAGTGATAATATCATCGACATATCGGAAAAAGAACACTGGTTTATACGTTAATTTCGAAATACATTCCGTTTCGAGATCATCCATGACAATGTCAGCGAACAGTCCCGAAATCGGAGAACCCATAGGTGTGCCAAAAAGTTGTTTGTAAAATTTACCATTAAACTGGAAGTACGTATTCTCCATAAGCAGATCGCAAGCATGCAAAATTTTATCAAGTGGAATTTCCAACTTCCTCGCTATTTGTGCATATCGTCTTTCAATGCTTTGCATGACTAGTGTCTTGTCGATGTTTGTATACAATGACTTTACATCTAAGCTGACAATACAGTGGTCATTCGGAATATTTATATTTCTTATTTTTTCTATGAATTCGTAGCTATTTTTTATGTACGAGTTCGGCTTATCTATGCTATTAATCCTACGAGTAGTCTTAATGAAATTCTTATTATTGAATGCATAAAAAACTTAGAGAACACAATATCAATCAACAATTTTCAGGATAATACTGCAAATGATATTCGTAACACGCTAATTTAAAAAATCACACAACACCGTAATAGAACTAGACATACTACAATAGAGGAAAAAAGTTTTGAGAATAAGTTAACGGAAACTAAGAATTTCATTAAGACTCACAATGACATTATATTCACCTTTGCTGATAAAGGTAATGTAACGGTTGCTATGTATTGCGACGTAGCAATAATTATTGCTGCGTCGTGATCATTGTTGCACGGCCAGCTGACTTACTCTCGGCGAGTTGACAGCTCCTGGAGCGGAGCCAGCGCCCGGTGGCGCTCGCAGGAGTTGCCTCTGACCGGCCGCGTGCGGAGCGCAGGATGTGAGCTCCCGAGTCCCACCTGCGCGGCGCGTTGGCGCTCGGGAGGGGGCATGGCAGGAAGCGAGCCGGCGGCCGCGCGCACGCGGTTACATGCATGCGGCGGTGTGTAGAGGGGAGAGCGCGAGTGTGAGCGTGAGCGAGAGAGTGGGAGTTGAGCGTGTGTGAGATAGAGAGAGAGAGAGATAGTGCGCGCTTGAGAGAGAGAAGAGATGAATATAGCGACGCGAAGTTGACGGCGTTTGGAGCGCTCAGAGTTGACTTTGCGTTAACTCGCGGACGTCATAGAGACGTATAGAGGAATATACGGGCTAGGACTCGATATATGTATCCTATGGTTTACTCGAGGATGATAGAGGATTTTTGAATGTCGCGCGCCTTGAGGATTATCTATAGGTGGAGCCACTGAATGGATATCGACATGATTGATTGATTGATCGATATCAATAAAGGGGGCGCGAATTTGCATATTAAAGGAAATAATAGAGGACGTTAATGGATTTTCTAACCAATGATAAAATTGGATTTGGAAAAGAGGGCGCTGGGGAAAATCACGGATAGAGGAATGAACTAGTGGTGGTCTATTAATGGCCAATAGAGGATTTATTTCAGATAAAGGACCAATTGGAAAATTCGGTGATTAGATCGACGCTTCCGTGAAGAAGGAGGCCGGGTGGGAAAACGCGGCATCCTTCCTCGGACGAAGCGTCGACCGCGTCACTCTGTCGGCGGACGCCTTGGTGGTAGTCCGCACTCTCACTCCGTCACTGGCAATTGTACTGGCAAGACGCTTTTCAGTAGTTACTGTCTTTTCTTTGCTCCTCTCTTTCTCTTGGGAAGCCATCTTGGTGTTGTGGATTTTGTCGAGGAAGCTTGGGAGAGGTTTTTCCGTTGGAGAACTATTGTGGAGGAAAATTGGCGGCAGAGGAATTCTGGTTGAGTAGATCATAGAGGAAACTGGTAATATTTTTAGTACATTTTTGGTGTTGAATAAATATTTGTGGCGGAAGGAGTTTTCTATAGAGGATTGAGGCGAGAGCGACGCGTAGAGGAAATTTCGCGTTTCAGGTTTGGACTCGTGACCTCCCTCTTGCTTTTCCAACATAAAGTAGAATCAGCGTAGAGGTTTATTTCGCGGCCCTTTTCAGTGTTCCTGACCAGCCCTGGAATTAGTAATTTGGCCGCGTGCCCATGAATTTATGTCGAGTTATTTCAAATCTGTTTGTTAACCGAATAATTGTGTAGAAGGAAACAGAATATATTCGTGATTGTTCTTAAATATATATTGATGTTTTGACATCTTTCAACCTGATTGCCACCACACACTCCCGTTTTCTACCATTGCAGGATTCCACGAACCGAGAAATAAGAGTCAGCCGCAAAATTTATAAATAATTGTAAATAACTGGAATCCCCGTGCGGGCGGGAAAATTCCACGTTACAGTATAAACGAGATTATATTGACAAGATGGAGAATCTTTTAGCTGACAATAACACATATACTATCATTAAGAAAAATCCATTATCAAAACTACAGTCGAATATTAAAAAATTAACAAATATCTGGAATGAGAATGAATATTTTGGTAAAAAATATAAAAAACAGTTTTTCACACAAACTGATACCTGCTTACCGAAAGCATATGGGTTACCAAAAATCCACAAGAGAGACCATCCTCTAAGACCTATAATTTCAGCAATAGGTTCACCAACATATTTTTTATCAAAATATTTATTCAAGGTTTTAAAAAATAGATCTGCTTATGGAGAATACGTACTTCCAGTTTAATGGTAAATTTTACAAACAACTTTTTGGCACACCTATGGGTTCTCCGATTTCGGGACTGTTCGCTGACATTGTCATGGATGATCTCGAAACGGAATGTATTTCGAAATTAACGTATAAACCAGTGTTCTTTTTCCGATATGTCGATGATATTATCACTTGTATTCCAAGAACAAAAGTAAATGAAACATTAAGAGTATTCAATTCATATAACAATAGACTCCAATTTACACATGAAATGGAAGTAAACAAATCCATAAGCTTTTTAGACGTTTTATTGGTGAATGAAGCAGGTAATATAAAAACTGATTGGTACACAAAACCAACTTTCTCTGGCAGATTTTTGCATTTTAAATCTCAACATCCGATTAACCAAAAAATTGCCATGGTGTACAATTTAATTGATCGAGCAGTAAGGTTATCAAGTAGATGTTTTCATCAGAAGAACATTAATATTGTTAAGAATTTGCTGCTCGAAAATGATTACCCTGTTGAGTTCATTAATAAATATGTCAAAAAACGACTGTCGCAAGTCAAAACAACGAGACAACCACAACAACGGTCAAGGGATAATACATATCGTAATTGCGTTGGCATACCATACATTGGCGGTTTCTATGAGCGTGTGCAGCATTCTTTGAGACGTAACAACATAACAACTATTCCGAAGATACATAGTCAGATGTGCAATATTATTGTAAAGGGTAAAGATAAAAAAGAAAAGCACTTGGAAAATAATGTTGTTTACGAACTTAAATGTAATGACTGCACTGCCACATACGTCGGCCAAACAAAAAGAAATGTATGTACACGTGTGGAGGAGCATAGGAAATCCAAAGACAATGTCATTTCCGAGCATAAAGAAAAGTACAACCATGTTTTCAATTTCGAAGATTACCGTATTAAAGACAGGGAGAGTAATCTAAATAAAAGATTGATCTCGGAAATAATGTACATACATTTACAGAAAAACGGTATAAATAAAAAGGAGGATACCCAAAAACTAAATAATGTGTACACACACTTGATTTACCAGCTGAAAAGTTAAATGTGAATACATATATTCTGTTTATGTACATCGAACAGATGAGGTGATGTGTGACGTCACTTGTAAACAAAACCGCGCTAAAGATCAGGAATCGCGCGCATTATATATAAGCGACGGCTGTTGGCTACTTCCTCACTTCTGAGAAATTAGCCGACAGAGCAATACAAATAATAACTGTGTCGCTCGGCGTCTCTCGTCCCCCGCTATTAAATAGCCCGGGGAAAAACATCATTGAGATGTACAAAAATCACGACAGCTCCGATATGTAAGTTCTCTAAAAATATTGTTTTTTAAAAAATTGTTCTGTAACTTTATATTTATATTTACAATAAAAACTTTCGACAGTATCCTAATGAGGGCGACAATGTTCGCCGAAACGTTGACGATATAAGAAAAGGGCCTTTTTATTCTAACCCTTTTCTATACGATTGCCTCGGAGAGATCGATAAAGCCAACAAGCACATATATAAAATTACCTTTTTTAGACAGCGAAGATTCATTTATTTTTTCTTTAGTGTTGTCGCTTTTCAACGCCGCGATAATACGTAATCTTTCTATTTTATAAAAGAGTCTATCGATCTCTCCGAGGCAAGTGTTGGGAAAAAGGTAAAAATTAATTTATACCATTTTTCCTTGTGTTTCAACGTTTCGGTGAACACTGTCACCCTCTTCAGGAAACTGTCAATTTTTATTTCAATAAATAAATGAGCACAATAGAATTATAATATGTGACAAATTATGACTTACATATAGAGGAGCACAACAGCCTATAGATCGAACGTGTTTTCTTCCCCGGCCAATCTCAGGCGGGGGAAGGAGAAGCGAGAAGCAAGGAGACGGACTATTATTGTTCCGGCTTCCTCGACTCTTTCTGTTTGCGCCATATTATATTCAATTACTAAACAGACAACATTTTTATATAAATAAACGTTATTTAAATAATTGTAAATTTTAATTCAATATTACTTACATTTATTTTCAATTCCACTGAGTTTTTCCTGCTCCAATCGGCCTTCGTTTTCTCAACGTTCTTGGAGATCTTTTTTTACCATTTGCATCACTTCTACATACTTAAAAATATTCCTCCGCAATGCCGCTTGTATAAATCCGTAAGGTATCATTTTTAAAATCGCACAAAGTTTCTCTATAAGAGCCTGTTTAGACATATTTTTCGAAACGAAAAACTGATCACTATATCTACACCCGCACAATGCTTTCAATAATTCAATAGCTTCGCTCACGCTCGACATGTTTGCTCAATTTTTGTTCGAACTGATCGCTCAGGTGCTTTATGGAGAACTAACTCTGAAAATTTTATTCTTTATTCGGTAGCCGTACGAATATATTACTGCATAGTTGCAGTTTTCGCCATTCGAAATCTGAGCTTATACCGCTTGCTCTCGCTCGCGACCACGCCGCGTGCCTCACTCGCACTTGCTGCATATACCTTTGTTACCGGCTTGATATATATATTTCTATATATACACGTAAAAATGTTTCATGTGTGCAAAAATAAAATTATCCACAATTGTGATGAAGAGGATAAATTTGTAAGGACGACAGCGATAGACGGATTTTTTACATCGCAGCATTATAAACTGTTCCATTCAGTTGACTACGACGTCATTTTATTAACATTTTGCGCGGTGTGGAATTCCATTTTATTGTTTTGCTTAAAAACAACTGTTAAAGTGCTGTGTTACTGTTGCAACGAGATTTAGCGTAATTTTTGTTTTGACGGAGTGTACGAGTGTGAAGCAGTATTATACCGTAAAGGACTCCAAATATACAGGTGCAGAAAACCTACGTGGAATAATAAGACAAATTTTTGCATAAAACGCAGAAATAAAATTGGCGTTTTATTTAACATACGCTGTAACAAAAAACTTGAAAAAAAAATGCTCCGGCATCACCGTCGGTAGCCGCAGCACGCCTCTACGCTCTCACTCGTCAGCTACGCGCGCTCTCTCACTCAGTAGTAGAGAGCGAGTGGGAGGGGGAATGACTGCTTCTACGGCTGCCGAAAGGTTGCCGAAAGTAAGAAGCATCTACTATGGTATCAACTTGAAATTTCTCATATTATCTTTTCGACTCATAGGCTGAATAACTCGTATATTCTTTTTACCTCTTAGATAGCAGAAAATACACTTTGCCTAAAAAAAGGCTCGCTCATCCATATTCTGGAAGCTAATTATACTTTGTAGTCCCTGGATATTGAATAGAAGTAATTTTTCATTAAGTAATTTGGTCACAGATATTCCATAACCAATTTCAGATTTATCGGTTGGACCAGCTTTGAGATTTGAAATTTTGAAAGCTGGAATGTTTGCTTATTGCAAAAGCGGTCCAACGAATAAACGTTAAAATTTTGATAGAATCCCTCTGATTAATTTAACCGATTAAGTTACCTTACTAATTAAGCATCAAACCTAGAGGCGTAGATAGCATGAACACTTGCGATTATAATTTTTTGTATTTGTTTTTGTGATTTTGTAACTTAATAGTTGGAATCAAAATAAAAAAACTTACGCTCACTTTAAACCAGTTGTTTTTCTAAACTTAATCATAAATTTTTGTCGAATAAAAATACTTTTTTGTTTTACTTGTTTGTCACAGGAATACCTTTTTCCTATATAATCTGAAAGTCGTGTGTATAATTTCCCGCAATGGAAATAGAAAATATCGTCTGAAAAATAAATAAAAACATTTCAACATAGAATTAGTTTACAAAAAGTTTATTAATTTTTTACTGCTATACATCAAAATAAAACTAAATACTCGATCGATAAGAACAACAAAAGAATTTTAAAACTAAATACTATTTAATTCCTAATTATATGTAAATTTATAAATTAAGAGTAACTTAATGACTTGAATTTATATTATGCATAAACAGAAATATGCAAAGATATACGTATCCGTGTTATGCATGTTACATTAATGACTCTAATTATTATGATAAGAATTATACAAAATCAAAATAAAAAACTTACGCCTGCCCTGTTCTAATAGCTGGTCTAAACTTAATAGATATTCCAGCTATTTACTAGTCTGGTAACAAATAGAATCAGTGAAGCCGATAAAATATTGCAAACACGCAGAAACCTTTTTTCAATATTCATACACAGAAACCTTTTTGTTTTGCAATATACTACTTAATGACTCTAATTATATTACGACAAGAAATTATGCAAAAATACAAAACTTACGCTTGCTCTATTCCAATTGCTGGTCTAATCTTAATAGATATGCCAGAAATTTTCCTAGTTTGTTAATAAACACAAACAATGAGGCCGATAGAGAATATTACGGACACATACAATAACTTTTGTGTTTTCCAATATTCGCTCCAAGAGTATAACCATGAGAAATAATAACTTTTAAACATCTGAAAAAATAATATAACATTTAAACAAAGAATAAGTTCATAAAATTATATATATATATATATATATATATATATATATTGTAACGAGAAATTACATCGCGCTATTTGAGCAGCGCGCGCTCGTTATGTCGCACGATGCGAAGTTAGCAGTAAGCGTAGTTGCTGTGCGAAGGTATGGGACGCGGGGGAGAAGATCGGGAAAAGGCCCGCGCGCCGAATACTTTCAGATTCGATTTGACCGCCCAGGTGTGTTCTTCGTGTGAACTTAAGACCTAGAACAAGGCCACCGTTGTGCCCGGGTGACGCAGCATCCTATCCGGTGATTCTCGAGGTGACCGAGGACTACTCCATCCTTGTGCTGGAGAAGGGACGCCTTCTCCGAGCATCTCCGAGGACTTGAGAGCAGATCCCGTAGAGGAGCAGCGGCTCGTGATAGCGTGCGGAGGAAGCCACGCGTGCTTCGCACGACCGTAAGTCGAATCTCGAACATCAGATTTCCTTAGCAAAGTCGCCGTTGACCGAGTATTCCCCGCCACGGAATACTCGTTCCTTCTTTGCCAAGGACGAGCGTTTTATCTCTCCGCTGTCGCGCATGCGACCTGTGATTGCGGATTATTATATTTCTATTTTCATTGTTTAATATATGAGTCCACGACTTATTTCTTTAGCGTTAACTTTTGAGTGTTCATTTTCCCCGTGTCCGCACTTCGTCCTCTTGTCCGAATCCGAAAAAGAGTTGCACGGTAAGTGTGATGCTCGGGCGCATCACACATTTGTATTCGTCGTAATTGGCTTTGTATACGCAGTTTGCAGATCATCGAGGAGCTACGCCGGGTAGCATCTCCAAAGAGTAAAGGTAGGACTCGGTGACGCGGCGACATACCGTGGTCGCCGTGCAAAAGCCATTTGCCCCGTTACAATATATATATATTGCGACAGGGCGCCCGTATACACACAACTACCGACGCCTAGCTGAACGCCGTGCACACACACAAGCGTGCAAGCGCACGGCAATGCGAGGATCGAGGCGGCAGGAGCCGCACACGAAACCGCTAGAGGGGAAGGGGAAAAGAATTAGGAGAGAGAGAGAGAGAGAGAGAGAGAGAAAGAGAGAGAGAGAGACAGAGAGAGAGAGAGAGAGAGAGAAAGAGAGAGAGAGAGAGAGAGAGAGAAAGAAAGAGAGAGAGAGAAAAAGAGAGAGAGAGAGAGAGAGACTCTCGAATACACTCGAGTCAGCGCTGAACACAACGATTGTTCCGATACGAACGCAGTACAATAGACATTACGACGTATGTCTCGATGCGAGCGCATTGACGGCGCCTATTAACCATAGTACAGTTTAACTCGTATCTCTATAAACCGTAGACATACTTTGAAAATTCCCCATCCTAATTGTCTCCAAGTACGCCCACTTCCCCAAATTCAAATTTATGCACACTATTTATGTCACGGGAAAACCCGAAGTCCAGATTCCCAGAAGAACCTAATTATCTGCAAACGTGTAACGATTCCTTGAAATTACAATTACCGACTGACCCCTATTTCGTCACGTCCCTTAACTCCACCTTCAACTATATCTACCTATCAGGGCCTTCTGCCAATCTTCATGTAGCCTATCAGGGTCTTCTGCCAAAATCAGGAGAAGGAGACGAACATTTTCCAGCCTCCTTCGGCATCTTAGTATAAATATGTGAAACTTTAGCGCAAGCGTTAGAATAAGAATAGAATTAGAATTGAATAGAAGAAGTACAAAACTGGTCGTGTCGGAATACACACGAGCCAGTACTTTGTAATTTGTACCGAGCCTTCGTGCTCATCTCTCAATAAAACAAATCTGAACTAATAATACACGATTCTCAAAAATTATTACGAGAAAAAACAACGATAGAGAAAGAGAGAGAGAGAGAGAGCCAGCAGAAGAGCGCGAAGGAGAGAGAGAAAGCGAGAAACGCGACAACGTGTTAGAAGACGCTGCCGCGCAAGAAGAAGTGAGGACAGTTTTGGACTAATTCGTGTCCGAAAACTAGACGAGCGTAACCGCGATCGCCAGATTATATCCTAGCCATCGACCCGGTGAGACTTGTCGCACATATTTAGCGCAAAGAGACGCCCCGCGCTGACCACCTGCTAGGAGGCCCAAGCCGCTGCACGTCCCTACACCTGCCACCACCGACCTTGCCTTCCATGGACGCCGCGCTGATGACACGACGAGGACTGCAAGCCCGGAACCACCGCTAGCCGAGCCACCCGACCTTCGCCGCGCCGGAAGCCACGAGGACTCCGGCCCCTAGAGAAACATCCGACGACAACGCCGATCAACTGCAAGCCGAGGCGACGACCACTCTGTATGTGTCGGCCTCATGCCCTTGTCTCTCTCTCTCTCTCTCTCTCTCTCTCTCTCTCTCTCTCTCTCTCTCTCTCTCTCTCTCTCTCTCTCTCTCTCTCTCTCTCTCTCTTTCACGCGACGATCCGGGACTCCAAAGAGCCCCGAGGCGCGGTCGTAGCTTAGGTTAGAGCCCGGTGATCGCGGGCACGTGAGCCGTTGGCTGCGCCGGCCTCGATCCGCGCTGCGCCCAGCGCGATGACTGAGCGCGAGAGTTTCGCAGCGCGAATGCGCATAATTTGTAATCAAGTACGCGGAATAAATGCACGGGTGAGCTTGATCTGCTCACCCGCTCTCTCATAGGAATAGAGCGTACTTCCTAGCACCCGAAAACCTCTCTAAAGTCCGCCGAAGAAGCTGAGCAGCCGAGCAGGACCAGGGGGCCGGCTAAGATACGATCTGTTTTGTGTACGAACCTCCCGGCGGAAGAGAGCAGCAGCTAGGAGTACCCCCAGGAAAACCACGGGCAGGATCCTCGTCACAAAATGGCGCCCATAAACGTGGTGATGGCATATGAAACGGGCTTACGCATGAACGAAGACCGAAAACCAGCCAACACGGCAAGCGCCGACGTAACGGTATCTGTTCCGACGATGGAGGACCTCACAAAAATACTAAACAGAGAATTAGGAAAATTACACGAGTCGTTCAACAAAGCACTATCAAATCGTAATGCACAAGCACCGAATCAATTCAACGCGAATTCTCAAGCAAACGCGTCGAATCCTGAAAACCTCAACACGTATAGCAACGCGAACAATAATAATAATCGCACCAATTCGACTGACCACACCGAAGATAGCAGCAATCAGCAAAACACCCCAATCGGTAATCGCGGAGGTTATCGCGGTAGAGGTGGTCGCGGCTAAGGTCGTGGCAACAACAACTCGGCTCAGAACCCGAATAGCACCGTACCGACGAACTCCGTTGAAACCGATGATGCGGGAAACGAGGAGCCGGCAGTGTGAGCGAGACCGCCGCACTAGCCGATGCTCGCAAGGTCTCACAAAAAGGGACAAATCAACGCGACGCGAAGTGGATCAGCAATAACGCACGTAACACCGTGAAGGTACCGGATACGGGAAACCCGGAAAATTACGTACGATATTGGCTGAACATAAAAATCGGCACAACAGTGTATACAGCTTTGGTCGATATCGGAGCCGCACATACGATAATAGGGAAACGAGGGAAAGAAATAGCTAAATGATTCGGCATAAAGATTAAACCGTCGATGGTCAAAAGAGCCGTCATGGCTGATGGCTCAACGAGCCTATCGAGGGCGAAATGACTGTGCCAATCGAAATAGCCGGGATACGAAAATCTGCACAAATTCTCGTCATCCCCGGGATTCCATCGAATTTCATTCTCGGACTTGACCTAATACACTTGTACGGTATACAAATTAATGCACAGCGTGATTCATTTACTCTACCCGATCTCCCGAGTAAAACGGAGATAGCGTTCGACATGTGGTCAATCTCTTGTAGAAAAAACTAGCGCGCCACATTCGTCCTTCGGCCCTTCGGGCCTGCAGATCTCAGTTGCTTGCCATCTGCCGATGCAAGGCATGCAAAACGCGAAGCGAAACGCGCATGACCGACGCTCGCGCTACGCGCTCATCCGATCTCCCTACGTTCGTGCTTCGCGCTCACCCAATCCTCCTACAGTACTTACGCAAAATAAAAACAACACAATAAACATAAGTAATATACACGACAACAATACAAAGAAAGGAAAACACACGAAAAACGAGAGCGACAATAACATATTACACAAAAGTAACGATTGGTCAACGCGAATGCAAAATCTAAAACACTTTAAAAATTAAAACAAGAAAGACACTACAACAAAACAAAACGAGAGAAAAAATTCAAACCGGGCCAATTAGTCTGAAAAAAGAACCGAACATTGTTCTCAGCGCAAAAGAATTACAGCGCGAATCTAGCGAAGCCCTACATAGGGCCATATACAATTTTGAAAAGCACGGGTGACAATATCTATATACTATGCGATGCAAACGGGAAAACCATCGAGAGCGCTATCCATGTGAACAAACTTAAGAATGCACAAGTAGACGAAAAAGGGAAACCAGCAACGCCGCCCGAAGACGAAGACGACGGGCCTAATCACGTCAAACGCCCGACTCAAAACAAAGCCCCCCGCCACACCACTGCCACGCTCCCAACTAGTTTACCGCCCGGCACCGCCAAGTACGCATCGACAACCGACAGCACACACACACAGCGTACGTCGAGATGAAGAAAAACGGAAGCGACTACGACTCGGACGAAGAAGAAATGATCCGCGATTTCAAGCAATGGTTGAAGATCGCGGAAATAAAAAAAAAAGAAAGCGCGAACAGTGCATCAAGCGAAGTGGACAGTAAATAAAAAGAGCCAACGCCGAACGAAGAATATCCACCATGGATACACCGCGGCAAGATCTACCGGGAGCTGAAAGAGAACCAACGGAAGTTCCGAGAGGAAGAGCGCGAACGACAAAAGCTCGAAGAAGAGGAACACCACCTAGTAGCACACAGAGAAGCAGCACGCACGGACGCGCAAATGCTCTTCAAAGAGCGCAGAGAGCGCGTCGAGAAAGAGTGCACAGCCGCGGCCGCACAAGAGAGGATCGAGAGACGGCGCATACAGCGCGAAATCGAAGCACAGGACCTGCAAGCCGCGATAAAAGCATTCAAGGCCAAATGCTGGAATCAACTCATCGCGAAAGATGAAGCAGTCGCGATAGCCCGCGCAAAAATCGACCTAAAAACCGCGATGGACGAGTTGGAGCCCAAACTTCTAGCTGAAGTGCAGTCCGAGTGCGAGGCAATGAACCAACGGTACTTCAAAGAGGAGCAAGCTCAAATCACGGCAAACAAAAAGTGCCACGTAAAGAACCCGACCGACAACAACCATATGAGTCCCAGCGCAAACAGGAAGGAGAAGCGCCACGCAGAGAGCGCGATCTACCGCGCAGAATAGAGCGCGAACAGCCAGCCGACGAAGACACCGACGACACCACCAGTACGACGGCAACGGGCACAAAGCCCAAATTCTACCGACAACCCGACAAGACAGGACAATTCATCAGAAGGAAAAATGCGAAGGCGAGCATGGCATACAGAGACAAGATGCTACAGAAGGGAATCTACGAGCCACGCAACTACGAGCAGTTTATCCCCAGGGAACTGCTCAACGGCAATCAGCAACCGGACGAAGAACTCTGTGACGCCTGCCTGGACTTCAAGGCGAAGAAAGAAGAGCGCGACCGAAACGCGTAATGTAAAGAGTGTGGGCTATGAGAGAAAAACGAGCGCACAGCGAACAGCTACCTTAAGTTTTGATCATTATTATTTCCTTATATTAATTTTCTTTTAAAATAAAAGCGCAACGCACAGCTCGTCACAGAAATGGTACATTTTTATTTTTTGTCAATTTAAAATTAATACCTTCTTATTAATTAGCTATTTGTAACTAAGCGCAATGTAAAAGGAAATTGTTAGAAAAAAACCTGTGCATTTAACCAATAAAAGAAACAAGCGCACAAGTGCGATTATATAAATCACGGGCGAAAATTATTTGCGAAATATGGAAAACTCTCCTTCCCACCCCCCATCTGCGACAGCGCGAAAGAAAAAACAGAGAGAGAGAGAGAGAGAGAGAGAGAGAGAGAAAGAAGTCCAATGACACGTCTAAAATATTTTTAACATTCCGAAACTCGCCAACAATACCAAACTTTCTTTCATATTCTCGCTATATATACAACTTTCAATTCCAAGCAATATCATTGAAGACACACGCGGTTTCGCGTCTCTTTACGGCGTCAGAAGCTTTAGCAGGGGACAGGGCGCATGTACACAAACAAGTACGAACGCCTAGCCCAACGCCGTGCACACACACAAGCGTGCAAGCGCATGGCAATGCGAGGATCGAGGCGGCAGGAGCCGCACACGAGGAGAGAGAAAGATTCGAAGACACTTAAGTCAGCGCTGAACACAGTGCTAGAGAGAGAGTGAGCGCGGCAGTAGAAGAGCGCGAAGGAGAGAGAGAGAAAGCGAGAAACGCGACAGCGCGATAGAAGACACTGTCGCTCAAGGAGTGGGGAGAGTTTTCAGACGAATTCGTGTCAGAAAACTAGACGAGCGCAACCGCGCTCTTCAGATTATCTCCTGGCCATCGACCCGGTGAGCAGCCGCTCCGGTCCGGCTCCGAGAGTAATACCCGACGACAACGCCGATCAACTGCGAGCCGAGGCGACGACCACTCTGTAAGTGTCGGCCTCGTGCCCTTGTCTCTCTCTCTCTCTCTCTCGCGGAGACGATCCGGGGCCCCAAAGAGCCCCGAGACGCGGTCGTAGCTTAAGTTAGAGACCGGTGATCGCGAGCACGCATGAGTCGTTGGCTGCTCCGGCCTCGATCCGCACAGCGCCCAGCGCGACGACCGAGCGCGAGAGTTTCGCAGCGCGAGCGCGCATCATTTGTAATCAAGTACGCGCAATAAATGCACAGGTGAGCTTGATCTGCTCACCCGCTCTCTCATACGAACAGAGCATACATCATTCCGCGCCCACCTACTTCCTAGCACCCGAGAACCCCCCTAAAGTTCGCCGAAGAAGCTAAGCAGCCGAGCAGGGCCAGGGGGCCGGCTAAGATAAGATCTCTTTTTGTGTACGAGCTTTCCGCCGGAGGAGAGCAGCAGCTAGGAGTGCCCCCAGGAAAATCCCGGGCAGGATCCTCGTCACAATATATATGATATATTTATATGTAATATGAAACAAAATACTTATCTGATTGTGTTCTCGTAATTCATTTTTTCCAGAACCGTGTAAAGGCAACAAGTACGGTGTCCCTTCCAAAATCCACGTTGATAAAAAATAACATTGTGTATGAAAACATCGTCTGTCGTCTGCGAAAAAACAAGGGATATTAAAGTATATCTATATAGCCCAGAATTACGTAGATGCTACGTCACCGGATATCCGTCGAACAATTGTTCTCCCTGGTGCAGTTAGCGCCCGACGGCGGCGTACGTACTAAAGTACCTTATACTTGCCATCTTGGCGCTACCGCGCCCCTTGATTTCTGGGATACTTATAAAAAAAGTCTTATAAAAATTATTATGATAAAAATCGCAGTTTCATGGCATCCTCTACCAGGCGTCTCCTCAGTGGTGCCTTCTAGCGGGCGTCCTCTGAGTGGCACCTCCTCAATGGGAGAAATGTCTCTCTTTTAAGTTAAAATTACGTAAAAAGAGAGACAATTCTCCTATTGAGGAGGCGCCAATTGAGAGGGAGCTAATTTCTGACACGGCGGCGGCGGCGACGATATCATTTTATTAATAAAGAGATATACTGAAAGCTTTTACTAAGCGTACACTTCTATTATTCTTTTATCTACGTAACCTGAAAGTTGTCATGGAATCCCTGTGACTAATTTATTTAATGAAAAATTAGTCCTTTTCAATTTCCAGAAAGCTCATAAAAGTACAACCAACTTCCAGAATATATATTAGCGTGCCTTTTTTTCAACAAAAGTATGCCTTCTGCTCTATATAAGGTAACAAGTACATATCAATTGTCAATCTCATCAGTCAAAATATCCACAGAAATTTTAAATTGATATCATTAACCAGTTTTGAATATTCTAATTTTGAAACTTTTAATTGTGAATATTTGAGAACTGATCAATGGTATCAAATTAAAATTTCTCATGATGTCCTTTTGACTAATGGGTTTAACAACTCATGTCTTCTTTTTACCTTTTAGATAGTAGAAGATATACTTCCTTTAATAAAAATGCACGCTCATCCGGGTATTGAAAAGAACTAATTTTTCATTAAGTAAATTAATCACAGAGGTTCCTTAACAAGTTTGAGGTTTATCCGCTGCACCAGCTTTGAGTTTTTAAATTTTGTAAGCTTTAATCTGTGATTATTGCAAAAGTGATCCAACGAATAAACCTTAAAGTTGTTTTGGAATCGATGGAACTAATTTACTCAACGAAAAATTAGTTCTTTTCAATACCCAGGGAGTACGAAACAGAATCAGCTTCCAGAATGTGGATGAGCGTGCCTGTTTTTTAAGGGAAGTATATCTTTTGCAATCTAAAACGCAAAAGGAACACATGAGTTCTCAAGCCCACCAGTGAAAAGGATACCATTAGAAAATTTAAGTTGATACCATTGACCAGTGTTGAAATATTCACATAAAAATGTTTGAAAATTATAATATTCAAAACTGGTAAATGGTATCACCTTAAAATTTTTCATATTATCCTTTTGACTGATGGGTTTGTCAACTCATGTGTTCTTTTTACCTTTTAGATAGCAGAATGTATTCTTTCCTAAAAAGAAGTTTCTGCTCATCCATATTCTGGAAGCTGGTTGTACTCCCTGGATATTGAAAAGAACTGATTTTTCATGAAGGAAATTAATCACAGAGGTTCCATAACAAGTTTAAGATTTATTGGCTGGACCAGCTTTAAGTTTTTAATTTTGAAAGCTTTAATCTTTGATTATTGCAAAGGTGGTCCGACGAATAAATCTGTTAAAATTATGATGGATTCCCTGTGATTAATTGAACGGATCACGTTACCTTACCAATTAAGTATCAAACCTAGTAGCGTAGATATCATGAATACTTGCGATTGTGACGCTACCGCGTCCCTTGATCATTCGCAAATTCGATCGAACGGATTTGTGTTATTTTCCAACTTCATTAAGCGTGACGTCAATGTTCGAGCAAAACCCCTTTTGATAAATACTAATTGGCTACGTTGTTGAAGTCTCAGACCAGGCAAGAATATTTGGAACAAGGACAAGGGCAAAGGTCGTGAAAATGAAATAGTCCGAATTCATTCATTTACACTTCAACTTTGTGGCTTTTCTTGACCCTTATCCTCTCACTACTAAGGAACCAATGAACGGTAAGAATTCTGACTAAATATATATATATATAAATGTTAATACTATTGATAATTTGCATTGCCTCGCTAAGTAAGATTAGTTGAAAGTTTCCCGATCACGTTCATTAGAGCGTGGCTAAGCGCGCGTACATCGACTCAAGCCACCCTCCCGATCATTGAATTAATATTTAAATCAAACGAAACAACTCTATTCGTAACAATACAAATAAACGATAATATATAGTGCACTGTATACCTAGAAAAAAAACTTGAAGGATCCATATCTCGCATAAATAGTAGTCCTTGCCTTCTCCCATGAAAATCATACTACTTATGTTCAGAGCAGCGTGGATATCATGTTCTTTTACCCACGAGGAGTCCAGAAAAAATTGCACTTTCTTAAACAAACAAAACAAAATTTTTGGACTTTCGTGCAAATGTTAGGATAATTATTTTTATTTTAGACTGTACTTTTTCAAATATATTTTTTATAGTTTTTCAATGTGCATAATTATGTTTTAGCTTCTTAAATTTGTAAAAGAATGTCTCGAAGTGCAAATAAACGTTTTTACCGTTTAGATAGCAATCAAGAACTATTTGATTATATGAGTCCCAGTGAAAATCACAAACTAGAAAATAGATGGAATTTCGAAGTGTCTTGGGAAGCGGCAAATAAAGGTGCGTATAATTATAATATATATTTATGAATAGGATCAAAATGAACAGAGTTAAATAAAAAAATTTATAGAAATTTTACACCACACAAATGCGTGTGTTCTAAAAAAAATGCATTATAAGAACTTATGTATAATAACTTACAATCTATATATATTTGCGTATTTATTTGACTCAAAGTTGGAGGCCTGGCTCGCCGTGTCTCTCGCGGTGCCATGCGGTAGCTACGTAGCTCCTTCTCTTTGTGCACTTTCATGCAACCTGTTTGGCGGCGGTGACGTCACAGCGGTGAGTCGGCTGGCGACAGCGTGATATGCGCTCGGCTGTATGCTATCGACATTATGTCTACGTGTGTGTAAAACCTTGCAGATGGTATGATGGTGCTCGGGGTCGCTGATGACGTGGTTTAAATATTTTAACGCCACTTAGGACATCGCTGGGACTCCGCATTACGGTGTCAAGTAGTACTATGATATTTTTAGTAGAACATAGTGACATCTGTATATTAAAATATTAACTACTAAAATCGACTATGACTTGACGAGATGCATCAATTTCTAAAATGCTTTCATACTCGGTGTATAGAATGCAGTTGACTGTTTCCGTTAACGGTTTGCTGAAACATACTTCCAACCGAATGCTACCATGCTTGATCAGATTCCAATGACCACTATCGTTCGCCGATAAATCCGGAGTCAAAGAGACAATAGCCGTGCGGATGGAAATCGCGGGTTATTTGATTACCCTCGTTTAGAAAATGTATACCTGTACCAGAGAATAGGGTATGGTACGCATCTACGCATAGATTTCTTGTTGTAAAGTTAGGCTGCAATGGTGTTGAAGGTACCTACATATCGTAACCGTAAAGCATAAAAAGTTTATATTAAAATGTTCGAAATTGAACGGATTGAGAATTCGGTCACCATTAAAAGCTTTATTATTGTGTGACATCCTGCGTACGCAGTTATCCCAATATTGTAAAATGATGAGTGCGTTAATTTAAGTAGTTCAATTTAGTTAATGAGTATGTGAAAAAGAGTCAGGTAGTCAGTCAAATTTGGTCACTCGAATTGGTCTCTGCTACGACGCTCCGGGCTGTCGACAGAGCTACCAGGAAGCAGGTCGCGATTTAGTTTTGTATTATCATTTTATATGGAATAAAGTTAAAGTAACGTAAATACACGAGTGGTACTTATTAAAAAATACCTGTCAGACGTCTGTCCAAAGGAAGCAGCAGAGCAGAGCAGCAATAGATCGATTACCAAATTACATTTAAATATACTTAACTAAGTCGAGACATAACAATTGACAAAACCAATGATGATGCTTTTTGGTAGTTGTCCCAGTACAATATTATCTAAAGTCTCACCGTGTACAACACTATGCATGATTATTGCTTTAACCTCCATCCTCGTTAGAGGATATTTAGCAGTGGTTTTTGAGAGTAATTGAGCGTGTGCTAACAATATACCAGGACTGATTTCTACACGTCTAGCAAGAAGATTTGCCTCTGCCATGTGTACGGTAAAAGTACCGGCAGGATCCATAAGGCAAAAACTATCTCGAGCTTTCACTAAACGTACTCTCACTTCAACGCCATTGATTAGAAGTCTCTCTTGATTGAAGACATCTGTATGCAGATAACCAATCAAATCAATAGGTTTATCGTGGGCTAACAATTTCCGTCTTTTCACAAGTCCTTCATTGGAATTGTCCGTATCATTCATGTTTCCAGCGGTATCGTCACACCACAAAACAGTAGAAAGGTGAGAGGCTTTTGCGGCAGGACCATAATTCAGTAGCGTTTCAATGTAAGCTCTGTACGCATAGCTTTGAACTGTATAGCACGTCTACTTGATTGAATAGAGAATGCATCAAATTATTGGTCGGTCCTACTCGTGCTATTAATCTTTTGAAAGCCTCTCTATTATCTGCATCCACACTTTCTTCACTCACAGTAGATTTTAAACTTATAGGCCAAGCGACAGAGCAAAAAAAGGTACGATTTTTGACGATCAATAAAAGAAGCTGGCGACCTATGCCACTCGATAGCAAATAATGCACACTTTAAGTACATATGTGTCTCTACAGGTAAATCGAAATTATTTTATAGTTATTAACAAAAAAACATGCAGAAAATGCATGTTTTTTTAGTTTTTCGCTTAGAACTTCTAAACTAAGCAAGCAATCAAAACGTCACTTTAGACAAAAAATTTGCAAAAATTCATTACGCAGCCATTTTTTCATTTTAAGACTCGAAATTTTGGAAATAAGAAGCTATGGGTATGTACTTTATAGGAAAAAAAAATGAATGCTGTGAAACCATTATTGTTGCTGTAATCGCGATGTTAATTTTTTGTTCACTAACTTGCACACGCTGTCACGTCGCCAATTGTGGTCGAATTTCAATTTTAAAAAGTGTTTTGAAATGTTTACGTTTCGCACAATAAGATGCATTTATCCGTTTTTCGATAAAATGCATCTGAGTATGCTAAAATAGCCGTCGAAATTACGCAAAAACGTCCGGAGGCGGCAGAGTGCGCGAGGAGTGGGGGAATAGGGGAAGCAACAATAATGGTTTCACAGCATTCATTTTTTTTCCTATAAAGTACATACCCATAGCTTCTAATTTCCAAAATTTCGAGTCTTAAAATGAAAAAAATGGCTGCGTAATGAATTTTTGAAAAATGGCTAGTTTAACCCTTTCTTTTCCATTATCTCAGCTTCTATACAACTTATCGAGATTTGTAATAGTTCCTCTTCTTCATAATTTCATACCGCATATTTTTTGTCTAAAGTGATGTTTTGATTGCTTGCTTAGTTTAAAAGTTCTAAGCGAAAAACTAAAAAACATGCATTTTCTGCATGTTTTTTTGTTAATAACTATAAAATAATCTCGATTTACCTGTAGAGACACATATGTACTTAAAGTGCGCATTATTTGCTATCGAGTGGCATAGGTCGCCAGCTTCTTTTATTACTTTTTTGAAAATAATCTCTGTTGCTTGGCCTATTACACGAAGACTGAGCATGGTATGAGCCAAATCAATGTATTTATCACTATTACCAGGGATCACAAATTCTATCGATGAATCATCAGTCAAAGATGATATTGGTTTGTATTGAATCCAATGTGAACCCTTTATTGTCCTTTGAGTTGGCGGAATTTCAAGTAACAGTACTGTAGTAACAGTCGTAACAGTTCTGACTTTCTGACCCCCGACAGCACTTTCAAAATCGAGAATTTTTTGTATTTTCTCTGGAAGAGAATCCTCATGAGTAAACTTAGAGCAAATAGTCATTGCACAGGTTTTTTTATTGTTATATAACCGCCACGATCAACCGCCACTTCCAAATGATCCTTCATACATTCTAAGTTATTTATTTCATCGACGAGTGTAAAAATGTCTTTGTTAACCAGACCTAATCAGTGATTCGGTTACTGTTATTCTATCTTATATAAACAATAATCATGTTTGCTTCTCACGAAATTTAATTTTTCCATGTACTTATGAAAACAATTATACCAAGCTCTTGGGCTTTCTCGTAAACCATATAATGCTTTTTGCAATTTACAGACTTTGTTATTTCCTACTTCATAGCCTTCTGGTTGATTTACATAAACCTCTGATATTACTTCACCGTTCAGAAAAGCTGTTTCTACATCCATTTGATCAATAATCAAATCATTTTTACAACAATATGATAATAATATTTTAAGTGTTTGCATTTTTCCTACGGGTGAGTAAACGTTTTCTATATGTTCTCGTTGTTGAAAGCCGCGAACTACCAATCTGGCTTTATAGGTATTATCGGTCTTTCGTCTAAATACCCATTTGACATCAATGATTTTTTTGTTTAATGGCTTCTCTACTAATTTCCAAGTTTCATTTTTCTTTAAACTTTCGATTTCTGAATTCATTGCAATTTTCCACTGTTTTGATTCGCTCGAATTTATCGCCTCCTCGAATTTATGAGGTACATTTGCATCGATGTTATTAATATAAATAAAATGCGCTATAGGATCACCGTATCTATTTACAGGACTTTTCTTTCTTTTTGACCTTCTCGGTTCTTTCAAATTAATTTCGTTTTCATTTTCACTATTTATATCATTTTCATTGATTTCTGTAATTAAATTATCTCTACTTTTCTCGAGAGAAGAAGTAGGGATAAATAAATTTTTGTTTGTGTTGCTGACAACACTATCATATTCTTCTGAATCGCTTTCAGAATTTTCCGATTCACAACTTTCATGCTTTTCATCTGATTCGTTAAGACAAATTATTTTTGTGTCTTCTTCGACAACCTGTACATGTCTCGTGTTAATAACTTTGTTATTTACTAAAACTCTGTAACCGTTTTCTGTATAACCTACTAATATTCCTACTGTTGCATTGTCATCCCATTTACTTTGTCTTTTGACCTCTGGGATTCGGACAAAAACTTTACTACCATAAATTTTCAAATGATTAACGTTTGGCTTTGTGCCAAAGAATATTTCGTAAGGAGTTTTATTTTCTACAGTATTTGCTATAGTGCGGTTTTTCAAGTAAGCTACCGTTTTAATAATTTCAGACCAATATCGCCTATTTATATTTTCTTCTCTTTGTAAGCATCTGCCTATGTCCATTGCTGATCTATTGTATCTTTCCGCTACACCATTCAATTCATGCGTGTACGGTGGACATGGTAATAATTCTATTCCCTTATACTTAATAAAATTGTAAATCTCCTTATTCAAATATTCTTTGCCATTATCGCACTGTATTTTCTTAACCCTTTTGTTAAACTTATTTTCAACTAAATTTACAAATTCTATAAAACAACTTGCAGTTTCAGACTTATGTTTAATACAAAATATTCGCGTGCATTTACTGTAATCATCGACAAAAGTTAAGAAATATTTTTCTCCACCATAACCAGTCGTTTGATGCGGTCCATTTAAATCAGTATGAATTAATTCTAAAATTTCAGAAGTTTTTGTTCGATTATTTTGACATGGTACATTTGCCATTTTACTTTGAATGCAATTTGCACATTTCATATCAGTGTTTTCAATTTTATCTGGCAATCCCTCAACTAATTTTTCTTTAACTAATTTATTTAAGTATTGAAAATTAACATGACCTAATGCTCTGTGCCATTTTTCTTTCGCGGTTATTTTTACTGCATTTATACATTTTTCTTTCTGTTCATTCACTAGAAAACCTTTTATATAATATAAATTATTTACTTTATTTGCAACTACAATTCATTCTCTATTATTGTTATAAATTTTCGCGCTATCATTTCTAGCTACTATCGTATTACTTGCAGTTATTTTTGAAAAACTTAATATGTTCTGCTTTATGTCTTTTGCAAAATAAACATTGTTTAGATTTACATATTTTTTACTATAATAATTTTCAAAATAAATTTGTGTATTTCCTACTTTTGTAGCTTTGAGCGTTTTACCGTCAGGTAATTTGACATCTATCGGTTTTTTCAAAATAACAGAATTTTCAAAATAATTATCATCGCGTACAATGTGATCGGTAAAACCGCTGTCTAATAACCAAAAGATTTTCTTTCGATTTTCGCTACCGTTACAATCACTTTCTAAATTTACCTTATTTGTCTCTGGTATATATACTTGCGTTAACCATGACTCGCTCGCGTAATCTTCGTGTTGCTCTTTCGTGCTGTGCGAAGAATGTTGTCCTCTGCCTCGACCTCTGCCTCTGAAGCCTCTGTTGCTGCCTCTGTGACTACCTCTTCCTCGCTGATTTCGACTAGGTTGAGTGCTGCTGCTTTGACCTTGCTGTTGTCCAGTCCAACAGTCTTTTTGCGCGTGGCCATATTTTCCGCAATTATAGCAATTTCCCTTTATTTTCGTGTTGAAAGTGCTTACATTGCTTTTGCTATCACTTTTGTTATTGTCTATGTTATGTAAATTTTTTTCTTTTATTTTCGATTTAACATACTCGACCGTATGTTGTTCTTTGGGTATCACATCAAGAAAATCACCAATATAACTGTAAGTTGATGGTAGTACTCGAAGTAAATAGTTTATCTTTTCTGCTTCTGTTATCTTACCGCCAGCACTTTTAAAATCATTTACGGCTTTTTCGAAGTCAACGAAAAATTCTTCGATTTCTCTATAACTTTTAAGTTTGATTTCTTCTATTTTATTTCTTCGCAACATTTGTAAGGCTGTTGACTGTGTTATATACATTTTGTCAAACCTTTTTATCATCTCACACGCTGTTATGCATTCACTTACATATTCAAGCTGCTTATCTGAGATAGCACTTGTTATAATAGCACGTGCTTTGAGATCTTTTTTCTTCCAATCAGCTTCTGTGTCTGAAGCAATTCTTTCTCTTTTTATTTGCTCTTGACATTCTTTATATTCAAGCAAGATCATTAATCTTGTTTTCCAACTGGTATAATTTATACCGTCAAAAATTGGTATAATTATATCTTCAACTTTTGCTTGAGCCATTTCGTATTCACTTATTTTTGTGTAAATTTCGTTTCTCAAAATACAAACTTCTTTGGTTATTTTTATAACTTTTCTCAAAATTGTTTTTCTAATTTTTTCACTTAGTGTTTCCTTATTTTCTTCGATCATTAATTATTTGTGCAAATTCATAAAATTTTCCATGTGCTCTATCACGTCACTTAAACACGTTTTATGTGTGCCCACCGTAATCTCTTCGCATCACACTTTTTTCTTCAATTTTTCACAAAAATGTTTTTATCAGTCTCTTCTAGACTACTTTTATTTGTTATTTTCGCTTATATTTCTTTTTGAACTCTTCTTAGTTCAATTATTTTTCACTGGAACACTTTTGTATTTTCCACGTGGCTCTCACACCTCACTAGCACATTTTAATGTGTCTTACTGCACTTTTTTTAAAAAAAAACTCACAGTACGGCATAAAAAATTTCCAACCACGCTCTGCTACCATGTTGGAGTGGTGGAAAATTAGTGAGCTTGTTTTTAATAATAAGTAACTTTATTACAATGTGTGATGTGTCGTCGGACAAGACTGTCTCCTTCCGAGACTTACAAGCGAGAGAGAGAATGAGCGCGAGTACAGTATATGCGAGCGCTCTTCTCTATAGTGTGTATCTATATATGTGTGTTTACATACACGCGTATTCGCGTTTTCGGAGTCGCGCTTGTCTCGATGTACAAAATGATATATATACAAGAGATGGCGCGACCAGTATTAATTCATAGAACAACAAGCAAAGAGTATAATATTTATACAATATTCAACAAGAATTGTGACAAATGGCTAGGTTTAGACTCATTACCCGCTGCGATATGTATTTTAGTATAATTATTTGACTTACCATTTTCCGTTTCTCTTGTCTTGTTTTCCTGCTTCTGCTGTCCTCGTCTTTTTCTTTCTGCTTGCTCGTCTTATTTTGATAAGGGATGATAGGTTTTGTTGTAAATGATTGCACTCTCAGTTTCGTTTTCTAGTTTGATTGATTACGTATTTCCTTCTTAATTCACAATTGCGTACTTGTACAATAAAAATCTCCGCACATTTACGAACCGCGAGGTACGGAGTTCGGACTTAAACACGAGACTGATTAAAACGAGGCCAATTCGACTCTTTTAAAGCCTGAATATGTTGACCAAATCTTAAAGTGTAACGCTTAATAATCATTTTAGAGAGTTTACCGATTGCCGAATAAGTAACACTGCTGACTTGTGTTACTAAATTACAGCACGCATTCAAAATATAGTCTTTCGAAATTAACATCGTAATTCTCTTTGTGTGTTTTGAATTTTGAAAATATAGTTTACATTAATAAAAAATAGATTCAAAATTAATAACGTCGTAGGACGTTACACTGGTATTATTCCGGTATTGGTATTGCCGGTGTCAGTCCCATCATCTGACTCAACGATGCATTTCCCCTAATGTAAAATATCACCGTCCTATGATTTAACATCTCTGCAATATGACATCTCCATTTCCCTGAAATATACTGTAATGAAATAAACAAATTTCATTACGAAAGAAAATACTAAATACATACGCAACAGCAAAGTACAAGGAAAATTCACGACTATTGCGCACTAGCCGAAAAACTCGAAGAAACCTCGAGAATAGGAATTGCCCTTAATTAAGTGCGCAACACGAATGGAAAATACGCATCTACGGAAGGCCGACGCCTTGAGGAAATCGAAAGTGGAAGATCGAGGAAAAGCGTACACAAGTGTCATCATCGATAGAGAAGCGCCGAGAAAACCTTCGACGGTCACGTAATTAGGCGTGGCAGCGGAAAGTGAGAGGGCCCAACGCCAAAAATCACCTACCTGCTTAAATAGAGAAGACGAGCGGCGGCGCGGACACTAAGTTCACAGACCGAAAACTGACCAGTACGATCGATTGCCCGCAAGTGCGCGATTCTTATATACGCAAACACGAATAGTCGACAAACGCTCGAACCTGTACGATTGTATTCTTTTGAACACGCGCAGAAAAACGAAAATAGTAGTACGCGAGTCTACCGTAATTAAATAATCAGAAGAGACATTCCGCTCGAGAAAGAAAAGAGAGAGAGAGAGAGAGAGAGAGAGAGAGAGAGAGATAGAAATGAAGCATAGAACGGGCCGACCGAATACCTGTAAAAAGGCCCAGACGCGGCGGCGCCGTATACTCTCTCTCTACAGAGGAAGACCCTCACAGCGGGAGATCACGGAGCGGCAGCATCCAGCATTGATTTCTACATATACATATATATAGATATACACGTACACAGACAACACACCGAGAATAGCAAGGTACTTTTTCTCTTCCTAAAATATCTGAGTCTTTCATTTTTACATTGGTCTCGTATTTTCCGACCCCTCACCCGGTAATGGGAACGTACAACGATCGCAAAGCAAGGGGCAATTACTGTAAATTCATGTTTAGTAAATGAATGAATAAATATATATACATATATACTTTTCACATAACGTATACCAGAGTCTTTTATTTATTTCCCTTGGAACCATTGCAAATTAAGAGATTCTATATACATGTTCAGACGTAACATATATATATAATTTTAAATTGGTGCATCGGCAAATGGAATAGGGAAATACGAGATCATCAGCGATGGTTCACAATAATGTCAGACACAAAGGCGTTTAGCAATTGGCGCGGTTCCGGAAATTCAAGCGAAGATTCGACAGTACTTGACATATTAAGACAAACGAGAAAAAACGTAGACGAAATTGACGAAGACGAAAGTATAACTGTTCAAAAATTGATCGGAGACTCAAACGCACTCGCGAAAGAAATTACGGGAACGTGTAAAAAATATACAATTGAAGAACCGAGAGAAATTGACGAATTTCCGAAATCAAAAAAACAATTTCATATATACAGAGAAAACAAAAACGAGACAGAAGACGACAGTGACAGCGATAAGGAAACTAGAACTACTACGCAGTTTCGTTTAAAAACAGAGAGCTTTTTGAAAAGCAAAGAAATTTTTGACAGAAAACTCAATAATAGAAAATTTGATGCGAGCACTCCGATAGTCAGTAAGAGCGAAAGTCACAAAAAATTAGTTTCATACCTACAAATCAACACGAAAACGAAGTTATTCCAACTCCAAACCCTATTTTAGAAAATAGCAATTTGCTTTATTTTTCAACGAACGATTGCAAAAACGAATCCAAAAAAATCGAAATTACCGATAACGAAATGGCGACCGACGGAATGAGAGGAATGTCAATTTCGAATATTCTAGACATTATTCCGCGGTATAACGGGCAAAATATCTCATTAAATGTATTTCTTGACGGTTGTAGAGAAGCGATAGAGATGGTTCCGGCGGGGCGCGAAACGGAATTAGTCAAATTCATACGAATGCGTTTATAGGGAGACGCACTTACGAGTAGCCGCGGTCAAAGTTTCAAATCGATAACAGAAGTAATAATTTTTTTTGAAAAAATATACGGTTCGACAAAAACGTATCATGATTGGACGGGAGAATTAGCAAAGTAACGTCAAAAAAGAGGAGAATCGGTAATTACATTTTTCAATAAAATCAAAGAAATCCAAAAAGAAATACTATCAACCGTTTAACGGGAAGAGAGATATGACGCGGAGAACGAAGAAAGTTTTCGAGCTGAAATCGAGAGAGACTGCATTAAATTCTTTAAACGCGGCGTGAAATGGGAAATTCGAGGTCGGATGGGCGACTACGAGACGCTAGACGAAGCGCGCGAACAGGCAATAGAGATAGAGAGAGAATACGCGGGCTGCGGCAACGAAGACGAAAGTCCCTCGGAGGACGAGAAAGGGAAGGTACAAGAGACGCGTAAAGTGCATGCAATAGAGCCTTATACCGTGATAATATGCGGTTTTTGCGGAAAAACGGGCCATGTCATGATCAATTGCCGAAAAATGATGCAACATCAAGCTGTAATGAAATAAACAAATTTCATTACGAAAGAAAATACTAAATACATACGCAACAGCAAAGTACAAGGAAAACTCACGACTATTGCGCACTAGCTGAAAAACTCGAACAAACCTCGAGAATAGGAATTGCCCTTAATTAAGTGCGCAACACGAATGGAAAATACGCATCTACGGAAGGCCGACGCCTTGAGGAAATCGAAAGTGGAAGATCGAGGAAAAGCGTACACAAGTGTCATCATCGATAGAGAAGCGCCGAGAAAACCTTCGACGGTCACGTAATTAGGCGTGGCAGCGGAAAGTGAGAGGGCCCAACGCCAAAAATCACCTACCTGCTTAAAGAGAGAAGACGAGCGGCGGCGCGGACACTAAGTTCACAGACCGAAAACTGACCAGTACGATCGATTGCCCGCAAGTGCGCGATTCTTATATACGCAAACACGAATAGTCGACAAACGCTCGAACCTGTACGATTGTATTCTTTTGAACACGCGCAGAAAAACGAAAATAGTAGTACGCGAGTCTACCGTAATTAAATAATCAGAAGAGACATTCCGCTCGAGAAAGAAAAGAGAGAGAGAGAGAGAGAGAGAGAGAGAGAGAGAGATAGAAAGGAAGCATAGAACGGGCCGACCGAATACCTGTAAAAAGGCCCACGCGGCGGCGCCGTATACTCTCTCTCTACAGAGGAAGACCCTCACAGCGGGAGATCACGGAGCGGCAGCATCCAGCATTGATTTCTACATATACATATATATAGATATACACGTACACAGACAACACACCGAGAATAGCAAGGTACTTTTTCTCTTCCTAAACTATCTGAGTCTTTCATTTTTATACTGGTCTCGTATTTTCCGACCCCTCACCCGGTAACGCGAACGTACAACGATCGCACAGCAAGGGGCAATTACTGTAAATTCATGTTTAGTGAATGAATGAATAAATATATATATACATATATACTTTTCACATAACGTATACCAGAGTATTTTATTTATTTCCCTTGGAACCATTGCAATTTAAGAAATTGTATATACATGTTCAGACGTAACAAAGCGCAGTCGAACGGAAGGCCATATAACAATTAAAATTATTATAATAAAAATAATAGAAATTTCGGCGGTTGGAACGCCGAAAACAGGCGTCGGGTGGAGTTTCTGCCGAATAACAGCAATACTGATAATGATAATAGCAATAACAATAATAGTAATAACAATATGAATAACAGGGGAGGTAATTCATACAGACCCAGGGGGGCCCAAACTAATATAAGATTACCCCCCAATTGGTTGAATAAAGATTGCTATTATTGCGGCAAAACGGGCCACATGCAAAGAGATTGTTATAAGCGCCAACGCGAAGTCCGCGCTAGCAATCAAGGGCAGGGAAACGAGAGTGCTCTTTCGCGGGAGGGCGCCCCGAGGGAGTCAAATACAGGGGGACGCCCGGGAGTTCCGCGACAGGGGCCCACACCCATTGCCGGATCGAGTCAATAAATCTCAGTAGAGTAAGTGTCTCCCCGACGATTAAGAACGACGCGGGAGGTTTTCGAAGGCCACTGGTATTCATGTTGGATAGCGGCGCGGCAATTAACCTAGTGCGTGAGTCGGAGGTAGCGCCCTATGTTAAAATTGACAAGCGAGAGTACATAAAGTTGAAAGGGATAACCGAGGGATACATCGGTACACTCGGCAAAATAACAATTGATTTCAATGACATTATTACAGAGTTCCATTTGGTGGAAGATAATTTCCCAATAATTGAAGCAGGTATTTTGGGTAATGAATTTTTTCGCAAAGGTAATGCGAAAATAAATTTGAATGAAGAGTACATTGAAATAAATGGACAAATAATTCCGTTCATGAAAAATCGAGCAGCCATCGAGTCTACAGAGCAACGGGGCGCCGTGAGCTCGAGCGCGATGACTGGGAGGGGCACCGAAAAGAGAAAGGTCTCCGAGCGGAACCCCTTGGAGGGGGAACCGAGGACGGACTATGACGAGACAGACCGAAGAGCGGGAGTATACTTGAATCGGGAGAAGCATTCGATAAGCCGGCCGCACGAATTGATTGAATATGAGCAAAATGAAATTACGCGAAATAATAATTCGGGAATGTGCCCGGTAAATGAAAATTTCGAAAACGCGACAGAAACGGTTCGCGAAGAATTTGAGAAAATTGATCAAGTAAATGATGTTTTGAATACGAGAAAGTCGACAAATGAAAGCACGCGCGCATTTAAGAACGAAATGATAATTAATGATAGAGTCATGACTAATAATGAAATTGCAATAAATACGGAAATTGCAATGAATAATAATACTGAAATTGATGATGAAATTAATGATGAAAATGAAACTTACAATGATGAAACAAATGAAAGGGCCATTGTAGTAAATGTTGTAACTCATATAGAAATTGATAATGAAAATGAAGACTACGATGATGAAATAAATGAAATGGCCATTGTAGCAAATTATGAAATTGATAATGATAATGAAATTTGTGAAAATAAATCGGAAGATGAAATTCCGGACAAAGATAGAGAAATTGATGAGCTCATAATTGACGATACGATTCAAGCACACGAGACGAACGACATTACAGAGAAACATTTTGTGGGAGCGGAAATATTTGAACATTTATATGGGGATCCTAAAGATGATAAAGCGGATAATTGTTATTTTATTAGAAATTATATTGAAAAAAGTCATATTGATAACCTTTGCTTCAATTACATGGAAAATTCAGAGAAAGATTATTATTCTGCCGAGATGCCATCAGCGGGAATGGATAAATTTATTTTCAACATTGAGTTGGCCAATAATCCAGAAAACAATGAAAACATTTGGATGGAAAAATTAAAATCAATGTTGAAGTTGTGTTACGTCTGAACATGTATATACAATTTCTTAATTTGCAATGGTTCCAAGGGAAATAAATAAAAGACTCTGGTATACGTTATGTGAAAAGTATATATGTATATATATTTAATCATTCATTTACTAAACATGAATTTACAGTGATTGCCCCTTGCTTTGCGATCGTTGTATGTTCGCATTACCGGGTGAGGGGTCGGAAAATACGAGACCAGTATAAAAATGAAAGACTCAGATATTTTAGGAAGAGAAAAAGTACCTTGCTATTCTCGGTGTGTTGTCTGTGTACGTGTATATCTATATATATGTATATGTAGAAGTCGATGCTGGATGCTGCCGCTCCGTGATCTCCCGCTGTGAGGGTCTTCCTCTGTAGAGAGAGAGAGAGAGTATACGGCGCCGCCGCGTGTGGGCCTTTTTACAGGTATTCGGTCGGCCCGTTCTATGCTTCCTTTCTATCTCTCTCTCTCTCTCTCTCTCTCTCTCTTTTCTTTCTCGAGCTGAATATCCCTTCTGTTTATTTAATTACGGTAGACTCGCGCACTACTGTTTTCGTTTTTCTGCGCGTGTTCAAAAGAATACAATTGTACGCGTTTGTCGACTATTCGTGTTTGCGTATATAAGAATCGCGCACTTGCGGGCAATCGATCGTACTGATCAGTTTTCGGTCTGTGAACTTAGTGTCCGCGCCGCCGCTCGTCTTCTCTATTTAAGCAGGTAGGTGATTTTTGGCGTTGGGCCCTCTCAATTTCCGCTGCCACGCCTAATTACGTGACCGTCGAAGGTTTTCTCGGTGCTTCTCTATCGATGATGACACTTGTGTACGCTTTTCCTCGATCTTCCACTTTCCATTTCCTCAAGGCGTCGGCCTTCCGTAGATGCGTATTTTCCATTCGTGTTGCGCACTTAATTAAGGGCAATTCCTATTCTCGAGGTTTCTTCGAGTTTTTCGGCTAGTGCGCAATAGTCGTGAGTTTTCCTTGTACTTTGCTGTTGCGTATGTATTTAGTGCTTTCTTTCGTAATGAAATTTGTTTATTTCATTACACTTCCGCCCTTATAAAAAGACGAGAGTACATCTCGAGTCGATTACACGAAGTGTGCTTGTGTGTATATATATGTGTGTATGCATAAGGTGTAATGATGTGTTCTCCTGATATTATGAACAAAGAGTAGTATATCATAGCTTCCTCGTTGTTTATTTACAATTGTTCATAAGGTACCTTTTTTATATATAAACATTCCTTTTTTTTTATCTACAAACCTTTGTTCTCCTATTTTATTCGCACCTGGTCTCGTTCAAAATTTTTGAATTTCTTTTATTGAATACATAAAGTGTTTACAGTTATATTGTTTCCGTTACTTAATTTTCTTTATTTTGCAATAATATTTTATACAATTTAAATTTTCTCGTAGTGAATATGTGTATTCTGGATACATATTTTTATTTATATATATATATATATATATATATATTGCTTCTCGTTCTGCAATAAACAAAATATATAAATTCATGGTAAGTACATATATTTTCTTAATAATAGTGTGAGAAAAATGTAGTGTCTGTTAGTTACAAGTATTCCTTTCCTCTTTCATATCTCCAGCCTTTCACTCGACCAGAGCAACGGTTCCCTCTCGGCCCGAAAATTCGTCGCCCGTCCCATCGCGACGCATTGTAATGTCCCTTAAGTAAGTTTCCAATTTTCTGTCTTTTCCTCAGTACTTGTATGTCTCGTCAGTTTCAAAAAGATCTCCGACTCGGTCAGTTTTATTTGATTTTTCTCCTCTATCCTCTTTTTCAATATATATATATATATATATAAATCAAAATGTTTGGTTTTCTATTAAATTTTTTTTTGAACTTTATCGCATCTGAGTCGGTAAGTGTTATTGTGCAATGTATCTTTGTTTTGTTTGTAAAAAAAAAATTTCGTAACCTATCTTTCTTTTTCTCTTTACAGCAAACAGAAAGAATGGTTTACGAATATGACCCTGTAATCTGTAGCCGCCTGGGGATGCGCTCCATCTGGGAGCCCTGCCATGTGCGGTCCCGACGACCGTTGGGTCGATGCAGTTTGTGCGATGGGCTCCTACATAAGCCCGCTCGCATGTACATCGATGTTCTCTGCCCTGGAGGACCTTACGTAAGTTTATAAAAATTATTTTAATTGTTACATTATCATACCAATTTTTTTGTATACTAATTCGGATTCAAGGTGCACTGATGTTGTATAATCTTGCAGTATTATACTCGCGTGTCCTGCTACGTAAGCACTTTCCCGGGATCCGTATTCGTCGGAGTACGATTCTCCTTGTCAGTATCCATCTTTATCTGCTTTTCCCGCCAGAATGACCGGTCTTATCGTTGTTGCATTTCTCCCGATCTGACCTATCCTGGTTTTTCCTATCAGATAACTCTTTGTGGCTTGTATGCTTCTGCATTCTTCTGGTGTCAGGTTTATGAAATATCCCAGCTCTCCGTTTAATACCCGGGATGCGTTGTGGTGCATACCACAATACGTTACCACTCTGTTCAATTTGATAGCACGTTTGTAAACGTGAGCTGTTGTATAATCATTTAATTGTAATAGTTGTCCGTAGTTTCGTTGTACATCTAATTGTGGCTTTTTTACTTCACAATCGCCAACATTGATCAATGAAATGGTTGTCAAATTTGAGAGGTGATCTCCGCAGTCATACCCGTATAATCCATATACTGCTTTCACTCCTGTCATCAGGATCATGATTCCATACCATAATGACTTCATCTGTAATAAACGATTTCTATTGCTTTTTCTTGTATCTCATTTTTATTATAAATACAATTTAAAATTATATATATATGTGTGTGTGTGTGTGTGTGTGTGTGTGTGTGTGTGTGTGTGTATGTATATATGAATGTATGGATGGTTACAATATGGCAAAGACTTTAGCAATCAGAGGTTGTAACGTTCAATTGTCCGTACTGTCCTTCAGTTTTCCTGTCTCTTTTTCGTAATGCTCTTTTTGTAACGTATTTGTTGCTTCTATGCTGCGTATTTATTGTATTGGTGAGCGTTCCTATTATCAATAATATTGTCACAATTACTAAGGCTCGCAAAACTATTTCATTTATGCTGTGTATCCTTTCGGATCGACAAGTCATTTGCACTTGTTTTATGAAATACCATAAATTTCTTTCTCTTATCTCTCCGCTCATTTGTACAAATGTATTGCGCATTTCCCGTTTTTCAAGGATATCGGTTATGTTATATATTTGCATACTGGCTCTTGGCCATATCATATTGCCTTTTGGGACTCTTGAATTTCCACTGATTTCCAACCCTTTTAACTTTATGTTACAATTGTGTTCAATTCTTACAATACCGGAATTTCGTAGGGTTTCGTTACCTTGTCTATTGTTGTTGCATGTATAAGTGATATTTTCGGGTTGACGTAATATATATATAATTTGTTGTGTGGAATATAAAAATTGCACGTAATATTCAAAAGTATTTTTATAAATAATATTGCACTGATTCCAATTAACTTGTGCTGGATTCAAGAGCAAATCACCTTCACAATCTTTTTCCTCCTTGAAATAAAACCATTGATCTAGACATGTAATTTCCTCATTACCAATGGAACATTTGTCTAGTTCCTGCCATTCGATGTGTTTTACGTAGTTTTCTTTTACGATCATATATGGTGTCGTTGGTTGGATATGGAGACTAGCCTGTAGTCCTTTTTGCGGTATGTTGATAGCATATTTTCTATATAGAGTAGCTCCTCCTTTCGGAATGCAGGTGAATCGTAGGCTTACCTCCAGATTTTTATTTAAAGATTTGTAGGTCATTCCTATGTTTTTGTTGATATCCGTTTGGCTATTCATATTTATTCGTAGAATGTTGCATGATCTATAGCTTCGACTTAATACATGACTAATTTGTTGATATTGTCTGCTATTTATAAAATTTGGAGCCAACTTATCCTTTTTCAGCTGCTGTATATCCTCTTCAAGTGCTGTTAGTGTTGCTAAATGGTGATCCAGCTTCTCAATTACTTGGTCCACCGATGATCGTATGACCTTTGCGATTTTTTCTTGTAATACCAGCGTCAAGGGTCTTTTTTCTGGTGTTGAAATTTTCTCCATGTCATTCATTATTTCTTTTTTTATGTCAGGTAATGCCTTTAATAATTTGACAGATTCATGTTCCATGATCATATCCGGGAAGTTGTTTTCCTTGTTTGTCAATGTCGCTTCATTTTTTATGAAATTTTCTATTATACTCAGTTTTTCTTGAAGAATATTAATCTTTTGATGAATAGGCCATAATTTACCTTCATCTTCTTTGAATTTTTCTGGAGCATCGGCTATCGCTATAGCTTGCATTGATGTTAACTTGCTCCTGATCTCCTTCAAATCCGTTTGATTTATTGGTAAATAAATTTTTATCAGTACTTCCCTGTATCCTTCCGTGAAGATTATGTTTTGTTTCTTCTCGAAAATTATACCCGCGTGTTCTGTGTAATCTTCTGGATCGTTCAGTTGATATGCTCCAGCTCGATATATGATACTCCAAATGAGCAGATATGTTATTTGTAACTTCATCTTGTTTTTTTCTTTTTCTTTTTCTTTCTTTTTCTGAAAAAGAGAACGAAATGATTGTCGATCGTACTTCTATGGTTAGTTTTATTTTCCTTAAATAGTTATTGCGATGGTTCAAATGTCGCTTTCGTCATCTGTACTCTCATATTCGTTTCTGTAATATGTAAGTTCATTGAAAACGGTTCGGTATTCGTAATCGTAAAAAAGAGGATCTCTAGTTAACTGTCCCCTCATGTATTCGCAATCATAACACTCTGTTCTAAAGAATAGGCTTTTTTGGTGCGCTTCGTTAGGACATGCCATGCATATGATGTATGAGTGATTTTCAAAAATCTCCCTTTCCACGTTATTGCAATACCTGCAAGTTCTCGCCACTTTAATTCCTTTTTTACACGTTTCGCATTTTCCGTGTGTTTTTTTGTTTGCGAACCCTTTCTTTCCAAAAGGAAGTTCTAAATTGATGATATGCAGATATCCTTCTTCGTTGTCTCTTGGTCTATCCATTTCCGTACCGTATCCTTCGTTAGGTCGTCCCTCCAAAAATTGAGCTCTTGGTAGATTATGGATGGCTGTTCGTACTCCTATGATTGATTCATCCATTCCTGTGAGATCCAGTATTTGAACAACGTTGCTGCATGGAAATCCTGCAATGAGTGGACATAATTGGTTTTTCTCATGGTGTCTTGCCAATCGGGTTGCTGCTGATGACCCTTCCGCCCTTATAACAGATTGGCACGCGAAACAGCATATTACGTCACATGTTCCCGTGTAAAAATATCCTTCCTCCGCCAACTCCGTAATAGTGCCATATCTTACTCTCCAGTTCATTTTCAAATAAGACATTTCTCTTAGAAGCTGTATGCGGTAAGTATATCTTATATGATTAACCCACGGTCGCGGTACATACCCTTTTTCTCCCATCTCTCGATGTTGCATTTGTTGGAGCGCCTTCCTGTTGTTTTTTCGTCGCTCCATGACTTTACGATTTCCCATTTGCATTTGTAAATGTACTCTCTTTATTGTTTGTCGAAAGTACTCACTGTGATTATACAGAATCGATGCTATTTGTTCAATGCTATTCTTGGGTGAACTTCGTTTTCGTTGTTGTAGCCTCAGACTGTAACTCATTATTGTACTCATGTTTTGTTGCCTCATCTGTCTCTTTTCTTCGTTCTCTCTCTGTACCTCGTATAGGCCTTCTAAATACCTGCAGCAATCACACAGTCTGCAGAGATCATAGTCCTCTTTAACTCCTTGTTTGGTGCAACAATCCAGGCACTCTGTTGGTCTTATAGAAAAATTGCGAAATAACATGTTTAGGTCAAATATGTCGATAGCATTCTCTTCATCATAACACTTCCAAATGTCGCCATTCTTTTCAAAAAATAATCGATTCAAGTCGACCAGATCTCGGTCGTCCCATAGTTCGATGTCATGACTAATATTCCAATAGCCATCATTTATGGCTCTACTGAGCATTTCTCTATCGTGCCTTCTCCAGAAAGCATTTATCTCGATCCTGCTTGTCACGTCTTCTCGTATCCTGTCGTCGTCCCACCATTTTCTCCATGTTTGTAATGAGCAGTTTTTTACTTCTTCTCGATTGCATTCGCTCTCCTTCCGGCCTTTTGTTGTCCAATATATGCCATGGAAACGTTGTATCAGTAATTCCACACATTGTTTGCTTTTCATGCTGTTTCTCTCCTGATACCTGAAGTAATACATGAGATTTTTAACATTGGTAATGGAGAAATTGTATATTATAAACTCTTAATCTTGCGATGGTTCAACATGCGGAATTCGGAGTCGATTGGTATTAACGGTTTTTATTTTTCTATTTTTCATACGTATTTTAATGTTGCGCTGCCCATTGAAGATGTCCAGGACGGTATATGGACCTTCGTACTGATCTCCTAGTTTATATTGCTTTCCTCGTTTTAATAGCCAGACATTATCGCCTATTCTAAACTCTTGCGGATTTACCTTGCGGTCATAGTAATATTTGGATTTGATTTTTGAATCAATCAATTTTTCTCTGGCAATTCGTTGCAAATCATATAACTTTTGATTAAGATTTGTAACATAATCATTGTAAGTTGGGGGTTGATCCTCCTTCTCTAACGGATCACTTGAGGGTACTCGTGCCATTCATCCAAATACTAATTCATAGGGAGTGAAAGAATGACCCTCATGTGGAACGGTGTTGTAGCATAAAGTTGCGAGTTCCAATAACTCGTCCCAGGATTCATTGGTCATAATGGTTTTTAAATATTCAGCTAACGCATGATGTGAGCGTTTCAGCGAACCATTTGCCTGTGGATGATAGGCTGTCTTTTTACTTGCTTAATCTTGAACCTTTTTGCAACTCTCTGCAATAATTTTGACATAAAGTTGCTCCCTTGATCGGTCAGAATCGTTACTGGGGCTCCAAAAATGCATATGAATCTTCTGACAAATGCATCGGCTACTGATGTTGCTGTTGCATCTTTCAAAGGTATTGCCATACAATATTTTGAAAAATTACACTGTATGGTTAATATATTGTTGTGGCCATTTTCTGTTACTGGAAATGGTCCAACAATGTCGAGACTTACTTTCTCCATAGGTGAGTGTGGAGTATCAGTGATTTGCATGGGTTGTTGTGTTTTAACCCTTACCAATTTCTTCACTTGACACGTGACACACGTACGTATGAAATTTTGCACGTCCTCCTTGAGATTTTCCCAAAAATATCGCTGTTTAATTCGTCGATATGTTTTGGTGATTCCTCGATGTCCTCCTACAGCGGTGCAATGCATTTCTTTAATGATTTTGCTTCGATCTTGCTCTTCGATGTATTTGATTATACCCAGGCAGATTATGACCTTTATTTGCACATTCTCTAGAGCCTTACGCATTAGTTGTACTATTTCCTTCCATTCTACGTTTTCAACGTTAGGGCTTTTTGCTATACTCACGGAACGTAATCCCTTTTTTATTATCAATGCCTTTAATACTTCAAAGGTATCAATCAAATTCTTTCGAATTTCTGTAGTGCTTGCGGATGTTGTGCTCCTTATTACTGCTGCGAAAAGTTGCCGATTATTTCTTGTAGTGCACTTCATTTCACCTGGCTCTAGATTTGCAAATTTTTGTAAAAATTTTCTTAATGATAATTGCTCCGCTCCTGCGTCGCACGGATTACCTTGAGTATCGATAAAATATATGTAATTGTCTTTTCGCATGTTTAGTTGTTCTCTGCATTCCACAAATTTCTCTTCTCTTCGTACTTCGTGATCACTCCGCTCCCTTATTTCATCTTCATTGCAAAAGGTGTCCTCGAGTACAGGTTCACTTTTCTTTTCGCCTGATAGTGGTGAACTTCCATTCTCGTCAACATTTTCATTGTCATTTTCTTGCCCAATAGTTGCTTCGGGTAACGGTGGCAATCGATTCACCTCATCTGTTTTTGTTAATTTTTCTTGGTTTATTTCTTCTCGTGATCGAGTTGCCTTCTTCGGTCTTTTGTCCCTGTAATTAGGAACTGGTATTTTTCCCGCCCTCGTACGGGTTTGTACTGCTAAGTCTAGCTTCTCGTCGATCTCCTCCTCCTCGGGCTTGTCGTTGGTAACTGGATTTCGTGAGAGAGCATCTGCATTAGTATTGTTTTTACCGCTTTTGTATACGATGTCATAGTCATATGCGTTCAATTTTATACGCCATCTGCTTACCTTTGTTGTTAAATCCGTTGATTTCTTAAACCACACTAACGGTTTACAATCTGTTACAATTCTAAAATGTCGACCTAATAAATATGGTCGAAATTGAGATACCGCGTAGAGAATAGCTAGCGCTTCTCCCGAATAAGAATCGTATCGGCTCTCGGTATCGGATAACACTCGGGACACATAGGCTATAGGTCGATCCTTTCCTATGTCCCCTTGACTCAAGATGGCCCCAATTGCGTGTAAACTGGCATCAGTTGTAACAACAAAAGGTTTTGAAACATCAGCAATTTGCAATATTGGCTTTTCGCAAAGTTTGTTTTTCAAAATTTCAAAGGCCTTTTCGGTCTCGTCTGACCATTGAAAAATCGATTCTTTTTTCAAAAGATTGCTTAATGGTCTTGCGATGTTCGAAAAGCCTTCGATAAACCGCCTATAATAACCCGCTAATCCCAAAAATTCGCGTATATTTTTCTACGTTTTGGGTCGCGGAAAATTTTTGACCGCTTCAATTTTTCTCGGATCTGGGCGAACTCCTTCTGGTGTCAGCAAATGCCCCAAATAAATCACTTCGGTTTGCAAAAATTTGCACTTGTCAGGTTGCATTTTAAGATTAGCGTCTCGCAACCTTTTTAAAAATTTTTCAAATTTTTCATTGTGTTCTTCAATTGTTTTTCCATAGATCACGGCGTTATCTAGGAATAGGAATATTTCACGACCTTCTAATCCTTTGAACACTAGCTCAACGGCTCTCTGGAACGTGGCAGGGCTATTGCAAAGGCCCATTGGGAGTTTGCTAAATTCAAATAACCCTTGCGAAGTGGTAAACGCTGTTTTGTACCGATCGGGTTCATGTAGGGGTATTTGAAAAAATTCCTGCTCTAGATCAAATACCGAAAAATATGGAGCTCCTTCCAATTGATCGATAATATCCAAAATATTCGGTAAAGGGTATTTATCTTTAACCGTTTTATCATTTAACTTTCGATAATCTACCACGAATCGATAGCGTTTGTTGCCTTGACTATCGGGTGTCTTTGCAACTAAAAATGCCGGGGAAGAAAAGGGCGAGTTCGAGGGGCGTATTATATCGCTTTTAAGTAGCTCCGTTACCTGCCGCTCGAGCTCCTCCTTCAATAGATGCGCCGGCCTGTACGGCTTTTCATATATAGGCATATTGTCCGTTGTCACAATGCGGTGACTCGGGACTTTGGCTGTCCCCAAGCGTTCTCCTTTCAAATGAAAACAGTCGGCGCACTCTTCGATTAATTTTTCAATTGGCTCTCGAATCTCTTTTTCCAAATGACTCAACTTCAACAATGATTTTAATTTTTCCATCCGAATGTTTTCATTGTTTTCTGGATTATTGGCCAACTCAATGTTCAAAATAAATTTATCCATTTCCGCTGATGGCATCTCGGTAGAATAATAATCTTTCTCTGAATTTTCCATATAATTGAAGCAAAGGTTATCAATATGACTTTTTTCAATATAATTTCTAATAAAATAACAATTATCCGCTTTATCATCTTCACGATCCCCATATAAATGTTCAAATATATCCGCTCCCACAAAATGTTTCTCCGTAATGTCGTTCGTCTCGTGTCCTTGAATCGTATCGTCAATTATGAGCTCATCAATTTCTCTATCTTTGTCCGGAATTTCATCTTCGGATTTATTTTCACAAATTTCATTATCATTATCAATTTCATAATTTGCTACAATGGCCATTTCATTTATTTCATCATCGTAGTCTTCATTTTCATTATCAATTTCAATATCAGTTACAACATTTACTACAATGGCCCTTTCATTTGTTTCATCATCGTAGGTTTCATCTTCATCATTAATTTCATCATCAATTTCAATATTATTCTTCATTGCAATTTCCGTATTTATTGCAATTTCATTATTAGTCATGACTCTATCATTAATTATCATTTCGTTCTTAAATGCGCGCGTGCTTTCATTTGTCGACTTTCTCGTATTCAAAACATCATTTACTTGATCAATTTTCTCAAATTCTTCGCGAACCGTTTCTTTCGCGTTTTCGAAATTTTCATTTACCGAGAACATTCCCGAATTATTATTTCCCGTAATTTCATTTTGCTCATATTCAATCAATTCGTGCGGCCGGCTTATCGAATGCTTCTCCCGATTCAAGTATACTCCCGCTCTTCGGTCTGTCTCGTCATAGTCCGTCCTCGGTTCCCCCTCCGCGGGGTTCCGCTCGGAGACCTTTCTCTTTTCGGTGCCCCTCCCAGTCATCGCGCTCGAGCTCACGGCGCCCCGTTGCTCTGTAGACTCGATGGCTGCTCGATTTTTCATGAACGGAATTATTTGTCCATTTATTTCAATGTACTCTTCATTGAAATTTATTTTCGCATTACCTTTGCGAAAAAATTCATTACCCAAAATACCTGCTTCAATTATTGGGAAATTATCTTCCACCAAATGGAACTCTGTAATAATGTCATTGAAATCAATTGTTATTTTGCCGAGTGTACCGATGTATCCCTCGGTTATACCTTTCAACTTTATGTACTCTCGCTTGTCAATTTTAACATAGGGCGCTACCTCCGACTCACGCACTAGGTTAATTGCCGCGCCGCTATCCAACATGAATACCAGTGGCCTTCGAAAACCTCCCGCGTCGATCTTAATCGTCGGGGAGACACTTACTCTACTGAGATTTATTGACTCGATCCGGCAATGGGTGTGGGCCCCTGTCGCGGAACTCCCGGGCGTCCTCCTGTATTTGACTCCCTCGAGGCGCCCTCCCGCGAAAGAGCACTCTCGTTTCCCTGCCCTTGATTGCTAGCGCGGACTTCGCGTTGGCGCTTATAACATTCTCTTTGCATGTGGCCCGTTTTGCCACAATAATAGCAATCTTTATTCAACCTATTGGGGGGTAATCTTATATTAGTTTGGGCCCCCCTGGGTCTGTATGAATTACCTCCCCTGTTATTCATATTGTTATTACTATTATTGTTATTGCTATTATCATTATCAGTATTGCTGTTATTCGGCAGAAACTCCACCCGACGCCTGTTTTCGGCGTTCCAACCGCCGAAATTTCTATTATTTTTATTATAATAATTTTGATTGTTATATAGCCTTTCGTTCGACTGCGCTTGATGTTACATCATTTTTCGGCAATTGATCATGACATGGCCCGTTTTTTCGCAAAAACCGCATATTATCACGGTATAAGGCTCTATTGCATGCACTTTACGCTTCTCTTGTACCTTCCCTTTCTCGTCCTCCGAGGGACTTTCGTCTTCGTTGCCGCAGCCCGCGTATTCTCTCTCTATCTCTATTGCCTGTTCGCGCGCTTCGTCTAGCGTCTCGTAGTCGCCCATCCGACCTCGAATTTCCCATTTCACGCCGCGTTTAAAGAATTTAATGCAGTCTCTCTCGATTTCAGCTCGAAAACTTTTTTCGTTCTCCGCGTCATATCTCTCTTCCCGTAAAGCGGTTGATATTATTTCTTTTTGGATTTCTTTGATTTTATTGAAAAATGTAATTACCGATTCTCCTCTTTTTTGACGTTTCTTTGCTAATTCTCCCGTCCAATCATGATACGCTTTTGCCGAACCGTATATTTTTTCAAAAAAATTTATTACTTCTGTTATCGATTTGAAACTTTGACCGCGGCTACTCGTAAGTGCGTCTTCGTATAAACGCATTCGTATGAATTTGACTAATTCCGTTTCGCGCCCCACCGGAACCATCTCTTTCGCTTCTCTACAACCGTCAAGAAATACATTTAATGAGATATTTTGCCCGTTATACCGCGGAATAATATCTAGAATATTCGAAATTGACATTCCTCTCATTCCGTCGGTCGCCATTTCATTATCGGTAATTTCGATTTTTTCGGATTCGTTTTTGCAATCGTTCGTTGAAAAATAAAGCAAGTTGCTATTTTCTAAAATAGGGTTTGGAGTTGGAATAACTTCGTTTTCATGCCGATATAAGTCTTGTGTGTCTACTGAGTGTTTGAAAAAATCGATTATTCGATCTACAAACCCTGTAATAAATTCTATTCCCCCGTACCCTGGGTTGTCTCTGAGAGTCTTATTTACCTCTTCTATATTTTCGGGTTTTGAAAAATATTCTTCGACTTTTTCCGCTCCCACGAATTTACTTAAATGCGCTTTTATATCTTCAAACTCTTTTTCTTCGCTTATTACCGACTCATCTGTTTGTGCGCTTTGTAGGTATGAAACTAATTTTTTGTGACTTTCGCTCTTACTGACTATCGGAGTGCTCCCATCAAATTTTCCATTATTGAGTTTTCTGTCAAAAATGTCTTTGCTTTTCAAAAAGCTCTCTGTTTTTAAACGAAACTGCGTAGTAGTTCTAGTATCCTTAACGCTGTCACTGTCGTCTTCTGTCTCGTTTTTGTTTTCTCTGTATATATGAAATTGTTTTTTTGATTTCGGAAATTCGTCAATTTCTCTCGGTTCTTCAATTGTATATTTTTTACACGTTCCCGTAATTTCTTTCGCGAGTGCGTTTGCGTCTCCGATCAATTTTTGAACAGATATACTTTCGTCTTCGTCAATTTCGTCTATGTTTTTTCTCGTTTGTCTTAATTTGTCAAGTACTGTCTAATCTTCGCTTGAATTTCAGGAACCGCGCAAATTGCTAAACGCGTTTGTGTCTGACATTATTGGGAACCATCGCTGATGATCTCGTATTTCCCTATTCCATTTGCCGATGCACCAATTTAAAATTATATATATGTGTTACGTCTGAACATGTATATACAATTTCTTAATTTGCAATGGTTCCAAGGGAAATAAATAAAAGACTCTGGTATACGTTATGTGAAAAGTATATATGTATATATATTTATTTATTCATTTACTAAACATGAATTTACAGTAATTGCCCCTTGCTTTGCGATCGTTGTACGTTCGCATTACCGGGTGAGGGGTCGGAAAATACGAGACCAGTATAAAAATGAAAGACTCAGATATTTTAGGAAGAGAAAAAGTACCTTGCTATTCTCGGTGTGTTGTCTGTGTACGTGTATATCTATATATTGTGACGTTGTGCTTTTTCCGTCCCTGGGGAGGCGTAGCACTATGTTATGACACCTATGCAGGTTACCGCGAGCTCGTATTTAATAATTATTGTTGGACGCCCGAACTCGCCATCTTTAACACTTATCTGCCGGCTTGAGAACTGTTTATACTCTAGGCCACGGGGGAGAGGTGCAGGGAGAATAATACGCAAAATAAAGACACGCGACTTGTAAAATATAACATTTAGTAATTTATTATAACAAAATCAAATCAATAGTTATCTACTCGCTGAAGCGTGCTCGTCCTCGGGCGAGCTCACCGTCTATAACGCGGGCTGGCTTTAGGTTAGGGACTCGCAGCGGGGAGGTATTTCGCAACACTCCTACCTGTCTCTATTCCTTTTCCTCTACGTCCTCGCGTTCTGGTGTTGCCTTGTGCACTGTGGAAGCGCTCGCGAAAGAAACTAATACTCGCTCGGATAGTCACACGGAGGGAAAATTTCGGGCCGCTTTGGTCGTCGCCTTGGAAAATTCTCTTTGCTTGCTCACTCGTGGTGTCTCGGTCCTCGTGGTACTCGATACTCATTCGATACTCACCGTCTCGCGCGTTCGGCAACTACGCCGGTTCGCGGCATCTCTTTCTCTCTCACTCGCACTCACGCATTTCCGCTAGATCGCTCTCTCGCGCCTATCACACATTCCTACGCTTTCGCACCATATATCATATCGCACTCTCGCGCCCTCTTTTAGAACTCTTATAAATGCGCGCAACTTTTGAAACACGCTTACACGCATGACTGGCTCTAGTAATCATATTGACACATTTTCGCACGGTTACGTACTTCGGCACGCTTACATTTTTATTTACCGCTCGCACGCGCGCTGTGGATCGAGCCGTAGCCCTCCACCTTTTCCCAATATCATACGGCGCATACGCGTTGCCTCCACTCTCTCTCTAGTCTGTATCTAACGCATTCATTCTCTCGCTATACCATCCTTCTCGCACTCATGCTTCAGTCAATAGCTCGCCAACATGGCGGCCGCCGCTCGCGCGCGTACGCCTCGTGGCTCGCATGCCTCGTATCTCTTGTCTCTCTCGCTCTCGTTGCTTCAGCGCTGCGCCGTTCGTCCCTCTCTCTTTCTCTCGCCTTGGCTGCCGCGCGCTGCTACGCGCTGTGTTTCCCCCACTCTCCCGCTCTCGCCTCGTGCTGCTGCTGCTCGGCGGCGGGTTGCTCTCGGCGCCGTGCTGTCCTGTGGCTTTAACAGCTGACTGCTCGCTTGCTGCTCTGAAAGCACCACCGAGTATAAGAGTATGTTATCTTAACTGGGTGGTGTCCAGGCGAGCAGCCCTCGACGGGATCCCCGTCACAATATATGTATATGTAGAAGTCGATGCTGGATGCTGCAGCTCCGTGATCTCCCGCTGTGAGGGTCTTCCTCTGTAGAGAGAGAGTATACGGCGCCGCCGCGTCTGGGCCTTTTTACACGTATTCGGTCGGCCCGTTCTATGCTTCCTTTCTATCTCTCTCTCTCTCTCTCTCTCTCTCTCTCTCTCTCTCTCTCTCTCTCTCTCTTTTCTTTCTCGAGCGGAATATCCTGTCTGTTTATTTAATTACGGTGGACTCGCGCACTACTGTTTTCGTTTTTCTGCGCGTGTTCAAAAGAATACAATTGTACGCGTTTGTCGACTATTCGTGTTTGCGTATATAAGAATCACGCACTTGCGGGCAATCGATCGTACTGATCAGTTTTCGGTCTGTGAACTTAGTGTCCGCGCCGCCGCTCGTCTTCTCTATCGATGATGACACTTGTGTACGCTTTTCCTCGATCTTCCACTTTCGATTTCCTCAAGGCGTCGGCCTTCCGTAGATGCGTATTTTCCATTCGTGTTGCGCACTTAATTAAGGGCAATTCCTATTCTCGAGGTTTCTTCGAGTTTTCCTTATACTTTGCTGTTGCGTATGTATTTAGTATATTCTTTCGTAATGAAATTTGTTTATTTCATTACAGTTGAGTCATTTGGAAAAAGAGATTCGAGAGCCAATTGAAAAATTAATCGAAGCGTACGCCGACTGTTTTCATTTGAAAGGAGAACGCTTGGGGACAGCCAAAGTCCCGAGTCACCGCATTGTGACAACGGACGATATACCTATATATGAAAAGCCGTACAGGCCGGCGCATCTATTGAAGGAGGAGCTCGAGCGGCAGGTAACGGAGCTACTTGAAAGCGATATAATACGCCCCTCGAACTCGCCCTTTTCTTCCCCGGCATTTTTAGTAGCAAAGACACCCGATAGTCAAGGCAACAAACGCTATCGATTCGTGGTAGATTATCGAAAGTTAAATGATAAAACGGCTAAAGATAAATACCCTTTACCTAATATTTTGGATATTATAGATCAATTGGAAGGAGCTCGATATTTTTCGGTATTTGATCTAGCGCAGGGATTTTTTCAAATACCCCTACATGAACCCGATCGGTACAAAACAGCGTTTACCACTCCGCAAGGGTTATTTGAATTTAACAAACTCCCAATGGGCCTTTGCAATAGCCCTGCCACGTTCCAGAGAGCCGTTGAGCTAGTCTTCAAAGGATTACAAGGTCGTGAAATATTCCTATTTCTAGATGACGCCGTGATCTATGGAAAAACAATTGAAGAACACAATGAAAAATTTTTACATGGTTGCGAGACGCTAATCTTAAAATGCAACCTGACAAGTGCAAATTTTTGTAAACCGAAGTGATTTATTTGGGGCATTTGCTGACACCAGAAGGAGTTCGCCCAGATCCGAGAAAATTGAAGCGGTCAAAAATTTTCCGCGACCCAAAACGCAGAAAAATATACGCGAATTTTTGTGATTAGCGGGTTATTATTGGCGATTTATCGAAGGCTTCTCGAACACCGCAAGACCCTTAAGCAATCTTTTGAAAAAAGAATCGGTTTTTCAATGGTCAGATGAGACCGAAAAGGCTTTTGAAATTTTGAAGAACAAACTTTTCGAAAAGCCAATATTGCAAATTGCTGATTTTTCAAAACCTTTTGTTGTTACAACTGATGCCAGTTTACACGTGTATGATCCCACGATTGATTGATTATATTATTTGTTAATCGATAATGTTTGCTGAGTGGTTGATTTTCGTGTAGTATACTGTATGACTGTGAGTGAGAACGCTGACGGTGTGATTGTTGTTGCGTACGCCTCGAGTGTATGAATGAGGGTGCTGACAATGTATGTTTGCAATATACCAGTTTCGCGAGCGGGTTGAGCAACGGTATGTGTTAGTTTCAATCTGAGAGAGCAAGTTAGCGTTTTTATTGATGTCAGCGTTCAAAACATCTTTGTAACCTCTCTCTAAGTGGCGAGTTTTGATTGGTCTTCGGTGTCCTCACGTATTAATCATCTGACCAACGCCCTGGTCGGGGATGAGACTTTATAAGCTCAGAGCCCGGTCGGCGCGGGGCCTTTCACGACCAAACCAGGTACCAGTGTGCGTCTAACCTCTTCGCATACGGTAAAGCAAGCTGTTGCCGTCACTACGACTTGCCGCTGAAGACTAGCTGACTACTTGGAGCTGTTGAAGAAGACTTTACCAGAGATCGTAAGAGGGTGTCAAGGTACTACCTGTACGCTATCGGAGGGCCTAGAAATCCACTGAACTCTGCAGGCAAGCTGGCATATTTGCTCCGGTCAAAAGTACTGCTCAACTTCAATACATTGCGACGAAAGGACCGCCAACATATCTGGCGTGAGTGGGTGAAGCCGCAGCTTAGATAAGTCTACATAACCTGCCACGACTAGCTCGTGTAGTTTAAGATCACATACTCGCCCTAAGGGAGAAGGACACTTCGAACCACAGCGAGTGTACAAAAGCGTAAGTTAGCTTCTTTAGTATTATAACAGAACAAATGTACAAGATCAGAAACTACGTAAAATAACTAGTATAAACTTTGAATGCGAAAGTATGAATGGCCCTTTACCGTCCTTGGAAATCTGTCTGGCTTAATAAAACAAAACAATTAGAAAAGAAAATATATGTTTAGATGAGAAAAAGATTATTTAATTAACAAAAGCCCTTTACCCACTAACAAGCCCTTCAGTCCTAAACTAGAGTAAGAACGCATAAAGGACAACTCAAGAGTCCACTCCCAACATTTGAAGACTAGCAGAGCGTGTCCACACTTCTAAAGACGTGTCCGCACTTTTGGAATATCGTGTCCGCACTTTTTGATTGTGTCCGCATTTTCCAAATCGCGTCCGCACTAAAGGAGGGTAAGTCTGCGGAACTAAATTCGTCCACACAACATCCTAATAGGGCACAAGAGCAGCAGTCCGCCTTTATTTAATCAAGTCCGCTTTTACGAAGACGTGTCCGCACTTTTCAATATCGTGTCCGCACTTTCGTACAGACGTGTCCGCACTTTCGTATATCGTGTCCGCACTTTCGTACAGACGTGTCCGCACTTTCGTTACGTCCACCTTTTGTTACTACAAGTATTATAAACAATATAAGAAAAGACACGCGGACTAAAGTAATAATAATAAATTATTGTTTAATGATTATTTTAAAAACATAAGGTCTCGGGACCAAAGACATCCTTCCAAATAAAAATAATTATTTGTAGTGAACTCAGGCGGTCCGGAGTCAAATCCGGCCCTTACACACGCGATTGGCGCCATCTTGAGTCAAGGGGACATAGGAAAGGATCGACCTATAGCCTATGTGTCCCGAGTGTTATCCGATACCGAGAGCCGATACGATTCTTATTTGAGAGAAGCGCTAGCTATTCTCTACGCGGTATCTCAATTTCGACCATATTTATTAGGTCGACATTTTACAATTGTAACAGATTGTAAACCGTTAGTGTGGTTTAAGAAATCAACGGATTTAACAACAAAGGTAAGCAGATGGCGTATAAAATTGAACGCATATGACTATGACATCGTATACAAAAGCGGTAAAAACAATACTAATGCAGATGCTCTCTCACGAAATCCAGTTACCAACGACAAGCCCGAGGAGGAGGAGATCGACGAGAAGCTAGTCTTAACAGTACAAACCCGTACGAGGGCGGGAAAAATACCAGTTCCTAATTACAGGGACAAAAGATCGAAGAAGGCAAATCGATCACGAGAAGAAGGTGAAGGGTAACAAATATAAAGCAAAAAAATTTATGAAGCAAAGGAAGGAATAGTAAGAATAGGGTTATGATGTTAAATGAAATCTCTTATACTATAAAACTAACAATAAAAAAAAGGGGAAAATGCAAAATTTAAGGAATTTCTTGTTTAAAGTAAAATTTTATTCTCTAATCTTAAAAAAATTTCACGAAATTTCCTTTTTTTCTTTTGAGAAGTTTTGATTTGTTTTTGGACGAATACTGTAATGACATTACGATACTTCGCGATGGGACCGACGAATTCTTTTAGGCCGAGAGGGAACCGTTGCTCTGGTCGAGTGAAAGGCTGGAGATATGAAAGAGGAGAGGAATACTTGTAACTAACAGACACTACATTTTTCTAACACTATTATTAAGAAAATATATGTACTTACCATGAATTTATATATTTTGTTTATTGCAGAACGAGAAGCAATATATACATATATATATATATATGTAGGGACACCGCCCGCGCGGTGGCAGCACCTCTCGCAGAGAGCAAGAGAGAGAGAGAGCGAGCAGCTCGAGTGTCGAGCTACCCCCGCGTTTCCCCGCACATGAGTCCACGCTGAGAGCCCGAGCGCAGCAGTCGTCTGGCAGACCTACCCACACAGTCAGAGAGAATAAAGATCTACGTACAACCTTCAATCTACGGCATTATACCCTGGATGCCCCAGCTGTCCTACGCATATCCCTCCCCCCCTTCACTGGTGAACCCGTCGAACGCCGAGGAAGAAAAACCCCGAAGAACCTCTACAAGGCGGACGAACACGAGGCGAAGCAACAGGCAGGCAGAGCAACACACACACAGCAGCAGCTACACACGCACGCACCCCGACCGACTACATCTTAAACACACACAGAGGTACGCCAGACGACGCTCTCCCCACGAGAGATACCGCCGTTTCCACACAACACACGCACACAAACGAATGCAAGGAAGCGACGACGCGCAGGAACATCATCAACGCTCTCAGCAGTCTCACCAACGCAATTACATCAGCGTTCGAGACGACGGCGGAGTAGGACTCCTCGCACCCTCCGCCAAAGCCGACTCGTGCAGGCACGCCGACGAGTCGTGCTTTCAACGTGGTGCGCGCAGGCACGCCGGCACACACACGCAACGACCACCAACGCCACACGGGGAACGAAGCCGCCGTTGCAGCACAACAGCAACACAGCAGCAGCTTCTACCCCGGCACAGCAAACATCATCGCCTCGCAGCAGCCGTACGACCTTCAGCCACAGCAGCACCGAAGCACAGCCAAGGCGCCGCTGCGTTAAGTCGTCCTTCGTCCAAGACGCATATTAGCTCTAAGGTAAACAAAACAATTCGACACGCGTTCACAGTATTTCCCGCGCAGTATACGATAGTCCGTAAATATTTTTTGTACACGCGAGAGACTCCATTTGTAGCTCGACAAAATAGTGTTTACGCGATTTCCGAAACGCGCCGTTTTTTTCCGCAATTAGTGAAATTTCAAACGACGCGCAGTCATAAATTTCTGGCAAGGCGACAGTGTTTCCCCGGGAAGGGACGAGCGGTCATAAATCGCCGCCCACATTTTCCCCGGAAAGAGACGAGCGATCATAAATCGCCGGCTACGGGTTTCCCCGGAAAGGGACAAGCGATCATAAATCGACCCTACGTTTCTCCCCGACACGGGATCGCGATCGTAAAATTTGCCAGAGGTTTTCCCCGGCTGGAAAGCATACCTTTCCACCTTTTGCGCAGGCGGGAAAGCGAACGCCGAAAACCTTTTTCTCTTTTCCTCCCACCAACGCCGGCAGGGAGAAGGAGCGAGAGCGCCGCACGCATGCTCACGCGGTCGGGAGAGCACGAGCGCTGATTCACCGCTCACCCCCTCTCGTTCGAAGGCTGAAAATTCACACTCACCGACAGAGTGGACGAAGGCGACGCGGCGGTAGGGAGCAAGCTAGGCGCTTACGACGCACACTCGCGCAGCAGTACACGCGCAGCTTAGTAAGCACAGGCCGGCCAAAAAACCCCTACTCAAGCGAGTTTCATAGAATTATCTAGCGTCAAACGCACCGCGTAAACCCTGGAGCGCGACAAGTGATTCCCCGGATCTTTAAATTATTATCGAGTGTTTTTCATTTATTTTTAAAATAAAGTCGACAGTATTTTAGAAATTTTTACATGCAACTATATTCGGTGTAACGCGTAAGATCCGAGGCATCAGTCTCGCATCCCAGGGGATAAAAACTTCAATTAAATTCAACACAGTCTAGTGAGCCATTGCGATAACATCTAGTCTGCTAAGATACAACATTTATTTTACCATATAATCTATTTTTCTCATTTTAATATTAGTCATTTAAGTACACTCTGTAAAAATAAAGAAATTGTAGAAACCCTTATCATCCTCCTCCCCCACCAACGCACAGCTCTAAGTGGAACCGCAGAAACCCTTATCCTCCCCCTTCCCCCACCAACGCACAGCTCAAAGTGGGACAGCAGAAACCCTTATCATCCTCCTCCCCCCACCAACGCACAGCTCTAAGTGGAACCGCAGAAACCCTTATCCTCCTCCTCCCCCCACCAACGCACAGCTCAAAGTGGGACAGCAGAAACCCTTATCCTCCCCCCTCCAACGCACAGCTAGGAGAGGCAACGCAGAAACCCTTACCCTACCCTCACGCTTTCACGCTCAAGTCACATCGCGCGAGCCGGCCGCGCGCACCTACAGAAGGCAGCTAGTGCCAGGGACACCGTCCCCTGGACAGTTGTCCTCTCCCGGAGGTGCAGCCCAGCACAGCTGACCGCGACCGATCCACCACACAACCGGTCGCACGGTCGTATCCGCGACTAGTGAGCGACGCAAGCGCGATCCCAGCTCCTCAAGCCCCCACACCTTACCACACACCGACGACATGACGAACGCCCAAGCAAACGAAGAGCACACAGTGCCAACCCAGTCTCCACAATCACGCACGACGACGCAGAGAACACCTGAGTTTCTTCAAACAATCAAGAAACTACAGGCAGAACGGACAGCAGATCTCCAGCGCAATGCACAGCAACGAGCCAACCTGCAGAGTCAACTTACCAAACTGCAAAGCGAACATCAAGCTTTCCGTCGACGATTACACCGCGTAACCGAGCAGCTGCGGCACCTCCATCCGCACCCACGTCCTCGCAGGACGTCTACTACATCAACAACCACAGACGATTCAACCAGTTCCATTCACATCAGCAAAAACAAGAAGCACCCTAACGACAGCCCTCACAAGCACACGAAACACAGCAGACCAAACAGCGACAGTCGACAGCACAACCAACAACGCAAACAGTCCAAAAGAAAAAACAGAGCGTCAACCCCCTTACAACCTCATAAGGAACACAGCAAGCATACGAGATGCTTTTACCATCGACGATTTGGCGCAGACGCCACACACTGCACTCCTCCGTGCGACTACATAACGACGGCAGAAGATCAGCAGCCATCAACAACCGCAGCCGACTTAAGCGAAACACGGCTAGCGGCATACGAAGAGCAGATCAGCACCACCACTGAAGCAACACACTGGCACCGCCACCTCACACCTACAGGACCGCAAGACGACTACCAGACGTCGGTCGCACGTATAGACGCATCCGGAGCTTCACAGTCACCGACATCCACATTTCGGCTTAGGCGCCCACATGCCTATTCACCGCACACTACCTCATCTCGTGCTTAACACGTGGGAGACTGGTGTACGGCAAAAAAGGATGGAGATCGAAGACTTCCAGACGTCCTTACTTACTCATCAATCCCCTCACTTCCTCCTTCAAAACTCATTCCCTCATTTTCCTTCTGCAAAACCTGGTAAACCAACCGGTAACACAGAACCACATGACGCCCACTAGACGTCGGTCACACGCACAGGCACCCCTAGAACTTCACAGCCATCGACATCCCAGCATAGGCACCCGCAGACCTATTCACCGCACTCCACCTCATTTCCGTACCTTACACACGGGAGGCTGGTACGCGGCTATAAAAGGATGGAGATCGAAGACCCCTAGATGCTTTTCCCCTAACCCCCTCACCCTCCCTTCTCAAAACTCATTTCCTTATTTTCCCTTGTAAATAAAAATGAATCAATCACTCTGTACATATTGTAAACAAAAATCACGCAGCATTTTTGTACCGCGAACCTATACTCGCACATCATCCCTTTTGCGAACCAGAGTCTACTAGACGCAAGCAAAACCATTGTTAACCCGCCTTTAAGCTTTCTTACACTAGTACATTCTTCGTTATACAAATCAGAGTCTACTAGACGTAAGCAAAAACCATTGTTAACTAGCCTTTAAGCTTTAACATTAAGGCAAACTACGCGACTTAACAATGTATACAACAACACTTTGTAAAACCAACCTGTAACAACTTCAACAAACTTTGTAAAACCAACTGTATTAATTCCGAAAAAACCAGCTTCGCAACAACTTAGAAAAACTTTGTAAACTCCGCAATAATTCCTACAAAACTTTGTAAATTTCGCAACAACTTCGACAAACTTTGTAAACTACGCAACAACTTCGACAAACTTTGTAAAACAACTTTGTAACAACCTGCCAGAAGACTGCTACCAAAACTTGTAACCCTTTTCACAGCCAGAATCACCCCAAAAAACTCGCAAACTCTCTCAAACTTTCAACCTCACCACAGTCTCGCAAAACTTTCATTCTAACTACATTCGCAAAACTTTCAATCTAACTAAAGTCGAGCAAAACTTTTAACTCTTTTTCAACCTAAATTCACATCATGGAGTCAGACAACTAAAACTACATACTTTCCAAAACTTTTAATTCAATTTCAAACTAAATTCACATCATGGAGTCAGATCAAACAAACTAAAATCAAAGTCAAATCTAATTCAACTCAAATCTTGGAGTCAGATACCGTCTTTAAAATCGCAACAAACTACACACTCTCGGTTTTCCTTTTTTCAAAAAAAAAAAAAAAATTTCGTAGGGAGTAGTGTAGGGACACCGCCCGCGCGGTGGCAGCACCTCTCGCAGAGAGCAAGAGAGAGAGAGAGCGAGCAGCTCGAGTGTCGAGCTACCCCCGCGTTTCCCCGCACATGAGTCCACGCTGAGAGCCCGAGCGCAGCAGTCGTCTGGCAGACCTACCCACACAGTCAGAGAGAATAAAGATCTACGTACAACCTTCAATCTACGGCATTATACCCTGGATGCCCCAGCTGTCCTACGCATATCCCTCCCCCCCTTCACTACAGCAAACATCATCGCCTCGCAGCAGCCGTACGACCTTCAGCCACAGCAGCACACCCAGTGAAGGGGGGGAGGGATATGCGTAGGACAGCTGGGGCATCCAGGGTATAATGCCGTAGATTGAAGGTTGTACGTAGATCTTTATTCTCTCTGACTGTGTGGGTAGGTCTGCCAGACGACTGCTGCGCTCGGGCTCTCAGCGTGGACTCATGTGCGGGGAAACGCGGGGGTAGCTCGACACTCGAGCTGCTCGCTCTCTCTCTCTCTTGCTCTCTGCGAGAGGTGCTGCCACCGCGCGGGCGGTGTATATATATATAAAAATATGTATCCACAATACACATGTTCACTACGAGAAAATTTAAATTGTAAAACATATTATTGTAAAATAAAGAAAATTAAGTAACAGAAACAATATAACTGTAAAAACTTTATGTATTCAATAAAAGAAATTCAAAAATTTTGAACGAGACCAGGTGCAAATAAAATAGGAGAACAAAGGTTTGTTGATAAAAAAAAGAGGAATGTTTATATATAAAAAAGGTACCTTATGAACAATTGTAAATGAACAACGAGGAAGCTATGATATACTACTCTTTGTTCATAATATCAGGAGAACACATCATTACACCTTATGCATACCCACATATATATACACACAAGCACACTTCGTGTAATCGACTCGAGATGTACTCTCGTCTTTTTATAAGGGCGGAAGTGTAATGAAATAAACAAATTTCATTACGAAAGAAAATACTAAATACATACGCAACAGCAAAGTACAAGGAAAATTCACGACTATTGCGCACTAGCCGAAAAACTCGAAGAAACCTGGAGAATAGGAATTGCCCTTAATTAAGTGCGCATCACGAATGGAAAATACGCATCTACGGAAGGCCGACGCCTTGAGGAAATCGAAAGTGGAAGTTCGAGGAAAAGCGTACATAAGTGTCATCATCGATAGAGAAGCGCCGAGAAAACCTTCGACGGTCACGTAATTAGGCGTGGCAGCGGAAATTGAGAGGGCCCAACGCCAAAAATCACCTACCTGCTTAAATAGAGAAGACGAGCGGCGGCGCGGACACTAAGTTCACCTTCACAGACCGAAAACTGATCAGTACGATCGATTGCTCACAAGTGCGCGATTCTTATATACGCAAACACGAATAGTCGACAAACGCGCGAACCTGTACGATTGTATTATGTTGAACACGCGCAGAAAAACGAAAACAGTAGTACGCGAGTCTACCGTAATTAAATAAACAGAAGAGACATTCCGCTCGAGAAAGAAAAGAGAGAGAGAGAGAGAGAGATAGAAAGGAAGCATAGAACGGGCCGACCGAATACCTGTAAAAAGGCCCAGACGCGGCGGCGCCGTATACTCTCTCTCTACAGAGGAAGACCCTCACAGCGGGAGATCACGGAGCGGCAGCATCCAGCATCGATTTCTACATATACATATATATAGATATACACGTACACAGACAACACACCGAGAATAGCAAGGTACTTTTTCTCTTCCTAAAATATCTGAGTCTTTCATTTTTATACTGGTCTCGTATTTTCCGACCCCTCACCCGGTAATGCGAACGTACAACGATCGCAAAGCAAGGGGCAATTTACTGTAAATTCATGTTTAGTAAATGAATGAATAAATATATATACATATATACTCTTCACACAACGTATACCAGAGTCTTTTATTTATTTCCCTTGGAACCATTGCAAATTAAGAGATTGTATATACATGTTCAGACGTAACAATACATATACAAAAATAAAAACAAAAACAAAAAAACAAGAATATTGATCAAATTGGTCTATTTACAATAGATGAATAAATCAGCCCACCATCATACGTTTGGGTCTATGTACAACTGGTCCAATTATAAAAAATGTTCAGCATTGTGCTTAAAAACAACATCTTTATTGAAGCTAACTTCATATGAATCATTCATAGTACTATTAAGTGGGTCAATATCAATTTTATCATCCCGGACATCAACTCTCCTGTTGCGGACAGGATCGAATTTAAAGCATAATTACTCATATGTTGAAAAATTGTATATCGACATATAATTTGTGAAAGTATATCACTAATAAGAAAAGATGAGAAGACTCGTTTAGAAGTAAGCGGCCAATGTTTGCAACCGGTCGGAGAGGTCTCCAGCGGTAGTTTATGGCTTAAGGGGACCCAACACCTTTAAAACTTGAAAAAGTCGATTTTTTTTAATGATTTGTTTTGATAAGATATTTACCATAGAATATGCTCTCGAAAGCCGTTTTTGGAAAAAAAATTTTCCCGCAAAATTATAAGCAAAATACTAAATAAATATTTTGACTGGTTTCTCGCAAATTTGCGTAATTAAAATTATTCATTCAATGTATCGAAAAGTTTCATTTTTTTTAATAAATCCAGTCAGAACTAGATATTTTTATTGTAATTGTAAAAAACAGTATTTTTATAACTATATATGTGTATTGTGACGAGTATCGTCACGCCGCATGCATATTTTATTCTAATACATATGTTTTTATATATTTGCATGTGAGTTGACTTTTCAGATGTTCCCGCGCACCAGAGCTGTACGAGAGCTGATGAGTTTGTGAACGCGCCGCCTGGTGAGAGAGCGCGCGTGAGAGAGAAGCTACTAGCGTAACGTGAGGTTAGACGTGAGATTCGATTCGAGCATCGGGCGCGCGAGCCGTGGATCAAAGGAGCGGTCTTCTCGAGATTAATATCATTGTTGCTTGGCATTTGTTGTATAAAGATTGCGATCACGCGTGTGAGTGCCACTGTTTTTCGTCGAGAAAGCGTACCGCATACGAGATAGCTGGACCGAAGCGAGACCGCAGTTTTCGGCTAATTATTGTAGTAGCGTCCTTCGCATTACTGTAAGTATCAGCTGCTCTTTCTCACTCTCACCAGCGCGTTCAACAATATCAGCTTCCGATTGACCGCGAGATTGTGCGCTAACAAAGCACATTTGTACTTTTACTCTGTTACAATTCTTGGATAATATAAGCAGTAGCCTTTTACCTAACGTCACGTGTGTATTTCATTTGTGAGTTTATGGTTTTCCCTGTTCCCCTTTCTCTAAAACCCACGGAGAATTTAAGTAGAGTAAATCTACATTTAACGCGGACAATCCCCGTTACAGTATATATATACATATATCGTATTACAGGAATGTTTAACTTTTTCCTAGCGTATGAATGTATTTATGCGCGAATCTGTGTATGTCACGCGCATATGTATGTGTGTGTGTGTATATATATATATATATATATATATATATGGGTGGTTCTCTGACAAATCGAGCGGTCGATTTTTTGACCCTATCGAAAAAAATTTTTAAAATGTTCCTAAGAGACACATGAGTATCCCTGAATTTTTTCAGATTTTTTTCATCAAGTATCTTCGAGTTACAGAGGGTCAAAGTTGATGAAATCACGCTTTTTTGCTTTTTCTGGCTACTTTCATTAATTTGTAGATCCTCAGGGAAGCATTTTTCACTATAGAGATATATAACATTTTTTTCTGCAAATTTTCTAAACTATTCAAAAAAAATATTTTTGATGTCGTATATATATGTTTTAAGAAAGTTATAAGTCATTTAAGTCTTAAAATCAAGTTTTAGGAAAGTTCGATCATCCGGATCATAACCAAAAAATTCATGAAGATACCTTATTTCAATTCAAAAAAGTCTGCGAAAGACCCAGAATGTCAGAGGCCTTGGTTTCTCTGTAAAAAATCATTATATCCGTTCATATATGAAAAAAATTTAGTTTTATTGCTATATCGAAGCATTTCACTAACCTTATCATTTTTTTAATGACTGAAATTATTATAAAAAAATTTACGTAATTGATAAAATTGGTTAAATTCTTCTATATAGCAATAAAACTAAATTTTTTTCATATGTGAACGGATATAATGATTTTTTACAGAGAAACCAAGGCCTCTGACATTCTGGATCTTTCGCAGACTTTTTTGAATTGAAATAAGGTATCTTCATGAATTTTTTGGTTATGATCCGGATGATCGAACTTACCTAAAACTTGATTTTAAGACTTAAATGACTTATAACTTTCTTAAAACATATATATACGACATCAAAAATATTTTTTTTGAATAGTTTAGAAAATTTGCAGAAAAAAATGTTATATATCTCTATAGTGAAAAATGCTTCCCTGAGGATCTACAAATTAATGAAAGTAGCCAGAAAAAGCAAAAAACGTGATTTCATCAACTTTGACCCTCTGTAACTCGAAGATACTTGATGAAAAAAATCTGAAAAAATTCAGGGATACTCATGTGTCTCTTAGGAACATTTTAAATTTTTTTTCGATAGGGTCAAAAAATCGACCGCTCGATTTGTCAGAGAACCACCCATATATATGTATATATATATTGCTTCTCATTCTGCAATTAACAAAGTGTATAAATTCATGGTAAGTACATATATTTTCTTAATAATAGTGTTAGAAAAATCTAGTGTTTGTTAGTTTCAAGTATTCCTCTCCTCTTTCACATCTGCAGCCTTTCACTTGACCAAATCAACTGTTCCCACCCGGCCTAAAAGAATTCGTCGGTCCCATCGCGACGCATCGTAATGTCCCTTAAGTAAGTTTCCAATTTTCTATCGTTTCCTCGGTACTTGTCTTTTTTCTGTCCGTACTGTCTGTATTGTTTCTGTCTGTCCGTTCTCTTTTTTTTGTAACACAAAAAAAATCATGTTTGGTTTTATCTTCAATTTTTTACTTAACTTCGTACCGCCGGAGTCTGTAAGTAACCTTTTTTTGTTTATTTTCCTTTCTATTGACTATTTTATTCCTAAAAAAAAAATTTTATTTTACAGTATCCTGGCAACCGTGTGGTTTTCGAGTACGCCCCAATTTCCTGGGGGTACTTTGGTATGCACGGAATATAGGAGGGATGTCACGTCATCTCTCGTTTCCACACGAGTACCTGTAGAATTTGCCGTGGACCTACCACCGATCCCTCTCGCATTAAAGTCGACGTTTTATGTCCAGGAGGTCCCTTTGTAAGTAAAATAAAATAAAAATTTTTTATGCCTTTTTGTATGCAAAAAAAAAAAATTTTAATTAATTAATAATAAAAATTTTCTTTTCAGTATGCGTTTAACTGTAAGGGTGATTACGACCTGACGGGCGTGGAAGGGTGCTTCGTCGTCTGCCATGCTGACAGGGGAGACGATCTCTGCGGTTATTGCGGCCTCCCCATAGAGACCGACCCTCCCCTCATGGGCTGGGAGGATCAAGGTTTAAGTATTTTTTTATTTAGTTACTATTTTGTTTATTCAAACATTATAAGTAAAAAAAAAATTTTTTTCTTTCTTTCAGCCCGGGCAAATAGTTCCTCGTATGGCGATATCTTTACGGGAGGTTGAGGCTAATGAAATATTTCATTACCTCCTTCCGTAATATGGCTTTATATTAGTAAGTTGTTATTTTCTCTTTATTCTTTAAGAATATATGTTAATTTGTATAAAAATTAAAAACTTGTGTTTTTCTTTTACCCTTGCCTTTCCTTCCTTTGGAAGTTCCTTTCCCCTCTATTGTGACGTTCTCCTTTACTGAGGCGGGAAAAGTCTGTTAGTAGGGAAGAAAATTTAGTTGGGGATTGCACGGTGGATGCTAATTGTCAACGATCCCTACGCCTAAGCGAGCTCTAATACAGAGGTTGCATAGGGGTTGCTGCTCGACTGGATGTGGTTTGGATTACTCTATCTTGCGCACACATGCAGTCTTAGACACATGCGCTTCCAGACTATTCACTTGCTCGCGAATATCTGGTGCAGCAGAATGACTGACTCGAAAGCCCAAGCGTGAGAAAGGGGAATCGATCAGTCACCTCCTGGATATAACTTGGTAGTGGAATGACCCTTCAATCCATGAAGATCATGAAGGTCACCCACCGCAAGTGAGGAGGAATATTCAATAAAGTTAATTAATTAATATCATGTTAAAAGTTTATTAATATTCAGCTTTAACAATACTGGCGGTCACGTTGGTATACGGGGAGTGTAATAGATTCACACGGGTCATCTGAGCGACAGCTCGTAACTCCCCAATGCGTACCTCCGAGATACTAGAAAGCCAGAGACCTATCTTGGTAGGGGTCTGCTCCTAGCGCTCGCCAGCCAGAGAGTGTCTTTCCTCGTGTTTCTCTGGACCTTTTATACTCTTCTCTCCGCCGTCTGTGTGCCCTGTTGCTGCCGCCTGGTATCGTAACTCGAACTGTGTGGTCCTTTAGCGCCATCTGGACGGTCTTTTACCGACTGCTGTCGTTTATCGACAGTCGCTCCCTGCATTACCGTCTTACTATATCGTATATATATATATTTTCCTTTTCCCATTAACTTCATATTTTCCCTTGATATATTATCCCTTACCTTATTAATCAAAATTAATAATAAAAAAAGTAAAATATAAAATTTTTCAATGAGACTGAGGTCTCATATAAGGTTGCACGTCTGGATATAACGGAGGTGCTTGAGCGACTTTTATGTGTTCTGGATTCGCTTGTATATGTGAGGGTTCGGAAGTAGCTTTTTTCATTTCAATCATCGGTATTGCGGGGGGTAACAATGGTTTATTCGCGTTTTCTGCTTTTGTCTCCCCCTCCGTCTTCGCTTCCTCTCTGTTTCTCTTGTGTTGTGCACCGAGATGCAAGAGTAATTGAGTTACCGAATTCCATATAGCTCCGATCAAACGTATGGAAAAACCATATAAGCTATAAATTGCGTATCCGTGAATAACCGTATCGATTAGAAGTTTCACAATTCTGCAAATTAGGATCATTCCTATTATACCGGCACTGGCTGTTCCAAAGGCCAAAAAGCTGGACCACATTCGGTCCCATGTGCTTTTTACTAATTGAGTCATGGTTTGTTCATCCAATAAATGCAGAATTCCGATACCTTCCTGTCTACCTCCCTTCACTGTCATTCCCTGAGCGATTTGGTTCAATACGGTAGGTTTTTCTACCGGGAAAAGGATCATATCTCTTAACCGTGTAAGATCCTTTTCTCCGTAAATTCCACCTATCGCCAGAGTATCCGGACTCATGTATTTCCACGTAGGTTTTACTTGTGGTCTCAAAACTTCCGGTGGAGATCCTTCCACGGGCATCGGAAGCATTTTAAACCATTTTTCACCGAATTGGAACATTGCTCTGTTCCAACAGCACTCTGTTCAATTTGATAGCACATTTGTAAACGTGAGCTGTTGTATAATCATTTAATTGTAATAATTGTCCGTAGTTTCGTTATACATCTAATTGTGGCTTTTATACTTCACAATCGCCAACATTGATCAATGAAATGGTTGTCAAATTGGAGAGGTGATCTCCACAGTCATACCCGTATAATCCATATACTGCTTTCACTCCTGTCATCAGGATCATGATTCCATACCATAATGATTTCATCTGTAATAAACGATTTCTATTGCTTTTTCTTGTATTTCATTTTTATTATAAATATAATTTAAAATTATATATATATATATATATATGTGTATATATGAATATATGGATCGTCACAATATGGCAAAATCTTTAGCAGTCAGTGGTTGTAACGTTCAATTGTCCGTACTGTCCTTCAGTTTTCCTGTCTCTTTTTCGTCGTGCCCTTTTTGTAACGTATTTTTTGCTTCTACGATGCGTAATTATTGTGTTGGCGAGCGTTCCTATTATCAATAATATTGTCACAATTACTAAGGCTCGCCAAACTATTTCATTTATGCTGTGTATCCTTTCGGATCGAACAGTCATCTGCACTTCTCCTATGAGATGCCATAAATTTCTTTCTCTTACATCTCCGCTCATTTGTACGAATGTATTGCGCATTTCCCGTTTTTCAAGGATATCGGTTATGTTATATATTTGCATACTGGCTCTTGGCCATATCATATTGCCTTTTGGAACTCTTGAGTTTCCACTGATTTCCAACCCTTTTAACTTTATGTTACAATTGGGTTCAATTCTTACAATACCGGAATTTTGTAGAGTTTCGTTACCCTGTATATTGTTGTTGCATGTGTAAGTGATATTTTCGGGTTGACGTAATATATATATTATTTGTTGTGTGGAGTATAAAAATTGTATAAAAATTGTACATAATCTTCAACAGTATTTTTATAAATAATATTGCACTGATTCCAATTAACTTGTGCTGGATTCAAGAGCAAATCACCTTCACAATCTTTTTCTTCCTTGAAATAAAACCATTGATCTAGACATGTAATTTCCTCATTACTAATGGAACATTTGTCTAGTTCCTGCCATTCGATGTGTTTCACGTAATTTTCTTTTACGATCATATATGGTGTCGTTGGTTGGATGTGGAGACTAGCCTGTAGCCCTTTTTGCGGTATATTGATAGCGTATTTTCTATATACAGTAGCCTTTCCTTTCGGAATGCAGGTGAACCGTAGGCTTACCTCCAGATTTTTATTTAAAGATTTGTAGGTCATTCCTATGTTTTTGTTGATATCTGTTTGGCTATTCATATTTATTCGTAGAATGTTGCATGATCTATAGCTTCGACTTAATACATAATTAATTTGTTGATATTGTCTGCTATTTATAAGATTTGGAGCCAACTTATCCTTTTTAGCTGTTGTATATCCTCTTCAAGTGCTGTTAGTGTTGCTAAATGGTGATCCAGTTTCTCAGTTACTCGGTCCACCGATGATCGTATGACCTTTGCGATTTTTTCTTGTAATACCAGCATCAAGGGTCTTTTTTCTGGTGTTGAAATTTTCTCCATGTCATTCATTATTTCTTTTTTTATATGAAGCAGTGCCTTTAATAATTTGACAGATTCATGTTCCATGATCATATCCGGGAAGTTGTTTTCCTTGTTTGTTAATGTCGCTTATTTTTTTATGAAATTCTCTATTATACTCAGTTTTTCTTGAAGAATATTAATCTTTTGATGAATAGTCCATAATTTACCTTCATCTTCTTTGAATTTTTCTGGAGCATCGGCTATCGCTATAGCTTGCATTGATGTTAACTTGCTCCTGATCTCTTTCAAATCCGTTTGATTTATTGGTAAATAAATTTTTATCAGTACTTCCCTGTATCCTTCTGTGAAGATTATGCTTTGTTTCTTCTCGAAAATTATACCCGCGTGTTCGGTATAATCTTCTGGATCATTCAGTTGATATGTTCCAGCTCGATATATGATACTTCAAAATTATTTGTAACTTCAACTTGTTTTTTTTTCTTTTTCTTTCTTTTTCTGAAAAAGAGAACGAAATGATTGTCGATCGTACTTCTATGGTTAGTTTTATTTTCCTTAAATAGTTATTGCGATGGTTCAAATGTCGCTTTCGTCATCTGTACTCTCGTATTCGTTTCTGTAATATGTAAGTTCATTGAAAATGGTTCGGTATTCGTAATCGTAAAAAAGAGGATCTCTATTTAACTGTCCCCTCATGTATTCGCAATCATAGCACTCTGTTCTAAAGAATAGGCTTCTTTGGTGCGCTTCATTAGGACATGCCATGCATATGGTGTATGAGTGATTTTCAAAAATCTCCCTTTCCACGTTATTGCAATACCTGCAAGTTCTCGCCACTTTAATTCCTTTTTTGCACGTTTCGCATTTTCCGTGTGTTTTCTTGTTTGCGAACCCTTTTTTCCAAAAGGAAGCTCTAAGTTGCTGATATGCAGATATCCTTCTTCATTATCTCTTGGTCTGTCCATTTCTATACCATATCCTTCGTTAGGCCGTCCTTCCAAAAATTGAGCTCTTGGTAGATTATGTATGGCTGCTCGTACTCCTATGGTTAACTCATCCATTCCTGTGAGATCCAGTATTCGAACCACGTTGCTGCATGGAAATCCTGCAATGAGTGGACATAATTGGTTTCTCTCATGATGCCTTGCCAAACGGGTTGCTGTTGATGACCCTTCCGCCCTTATAACAGACTGGCACGCGAAGCAGCATATTATGTCACGTGTTCCCGTGTAAAAATATCCTTCCTCCGCCAACTCCGTAACAGTGCCGTATTTTATTCTCCAGTCCATTTTCAAATAAGACATTTCACTTGGTGGTTGTAGACATTCATTTTCGTTGTCTTCGGTCGTAATGTCTTCTGTTAACGGCGGTAATGGATTTATTTCATCTGTATTCGTTTCCTTTTCTTTATTTATCTCCTCTCGTGGACGATTTGCTTTTTTCGGTCTTTTGTCCCTATAATTAGGGACTGGTATTTTTCCTGCCCTCGTACGGGTTTGTACTGCCAAGATTAGCTTCTCGTCGATCTCCTCCTCCTCGGGCTTGTCGTTGGTAACTGGATTTCGTGAGAGAGCATCTGCATTAGTATTGTTTTTACCGCTTTTGTATACGATGTCATAGTCATATGCGTTCAATTTTATACGCCATCTGCTTACCTTGGTTGTTAAATCCGTTGATTTCTTAAACCACACCAACGGTTTACAATCTGTTACAATTGTAAAATGTCGACCTAATAAATATGGTCGAAATTGCGATACCGCGTAGAGAATAGCTAGCGCTTCTCTCGAATAAGAATCATATCGGCCCTCGGTATCAGAACACTCGGGACACATAGGCTATAGGTCGATCTTTTCCTATGTCACCTTGACTCAAGATGGCGCCAATCGCGTCTAAACTGGCATCAGTTGTAACAACAAAAGGTATTGAAAAATCAGCAATCTGCAATATGGGTTCTTTGCAAAGTTTATTTTTCAAAATTTCAAAAGCCTTTTCGGTCTCATCTGACCATTGAAAAATGGATTCTTTTTTCAAAAGGTTACTCAGTGGCCTTGCAATGTTCGAAAAGCCTTCAATAAATCTCCGATAATAGCCTGCTAATCCCAAAAATTCGCGTATATTTTTCTGCGTTTTGGGTCGCGGAAAATTTTTGACCGCTTCAATTTTTCTCGGATCTGGACGAACTCCTTCCGGTGTTAGCAAGTGACCCAGATAAATCACTTCAGTTTGTAAAAATTTGCACTTGTCTGGTTGCATTTTGAGATTCGCCTCTCGCAACCTTTTCAAAATCTTCTCAAATTTTTCATTGTGCTCTTCAATTGTTTTTCCATAGATCACCGCGTCATCCAGGAATAAAAATATTTCGCGGCCTTGCAATCCTTTAAATACTAGCTCAACGGCTCTCTGGAACGTGGCAGGACTGTTGCAAAGGCCCATTGGGAGTTTATTAAATTCAAAGAGGCATTGCGGAGTGGTAAACGCTGTTTTGTACCGATCGGGTTCATGTAGGGGTATTTGAAAAAATCCCTGCGCCAGGTCAAATACCGAAAAATATCGAGCTCCTTCCAATTGATCGATAATATCTAAAATATTCGGTAAAGGGTATTTATCTTTAACCGTTTTATCATTTAACTTTCGATAATTTACCACGAATCGATAGCGTTTGTTGCCTTGACTATCGGGTGTCTTTGTTACTAAAAATGCCGGGGAAGAAAAGGGCGAGTTCGAGGGGCGCATTATATCGCTTTCAAGTAGCTCCGTTACCTGACGCTCGAGCTCCTCCTTCAATAGATGCGCCGGCCTGTACGGTTTCTCATATATAGGTATATCGTCCGTTGTCACAATGCGGTGACTCGGGACTTTGGCTGTCCCCAAGCTTTCTCCTTTCAAATGAAAACAGTCGGCGTACTCTTCGATTAATTTTTCAATTGGCTCTCGAATTTCTTTTTCCAAATGACTCAACTTCAAGAATGATTTTAATTTTTCCATCCGAATGTTTTCATTGTTTTCAGGATTATTGGCCAACTCAATGTTGAAAATAAATTTATCCATTCCCTCTGATGGCATCTCGGCAGAATAATAATCTTTCTCTGAAATTTCCATATAATTGAAGCAAAGGTTATCCATATGACTTTTTTCAATATAATTTTTAATAAAGTAACAATTATCCGCTTTATCGTCTCTACGATTTCCGTATAAATTTTCAAATATTTCTGCTCCCGTAAAATGTTTCTCCGTAATGTCGTCCGTTTCGTAAACTTGAATCGTATCATTAATTATGAGCTCGTTAATATCTCTATCTTTATCCGGAATTTCATCCTCGGATTTATTTCCGCAAAGTTCATTTTCTTTGCTAATTTCACAATATGCTACAATGGCCCTTTTATTTTCATCATCGTAGTCTCTATTTTCATTATCAATTTCAACATCAATTTCAACATTATTTTTCATTGCAATTCCCTTATTTATTGCAATCTCATTACTAGTCATGACTTTATCATTGATTGCGATCTCGTTCTTAAATTTGCGCGCATTTTCGTCAATCAATTTTTTCATATTCAAATCATCATTGAATTCAACAAATTTCTCAATAATTTCGCGAACCGCCTCTTTCGCGTTCTCAAAATTTTCATTCATCGGACAAATTTCCGCATTATTATTTTTCGTAATTACGCTTTGCTCATATTCAATTGATTCGTGCGATCGGCTTATCGAATGACTCTCTCGATTCAAGTATACTCCCGCTCTTCGGTCCGTCTCGTCACAGTCTGTCCTCGGTTCCCTCTCCGCGGGATTCCTTTCGGAGCACTTTCTCTTTTCGGTGCCCCACCCAGTCATCGCGTTCGAGCTCACGGCGTCCCGCTGCTCCGTATACCCGATGGCTGTTCCTTTTTTCATGAACGGAATTATGTGTCCATTTACTTCAATATACTCTTCATTGAAATTTATTTTTGCATTACCTTTGCGAAAAAATTCGTTTCCCAAAATCCCTGCTTCAATTATTGGAAAATCATCTCTTACCAGATGAAACTATGTAAGAATGCCATTAAAATTAATTGTTATTTTGCCGAGAGTACCGATGTATCCATCGGTAATCCCTTTCAATTTGATGTACTCGCTCTTATCTATTTTAACATAGTGCGCTACCTCCGCCTCACGCACTAAGTTAATCGCTGCGCTGGTATCTAACATGAATTCCAGCGGCCTTCGAAAGCCTCCCGCGTCGACTTTAATCGTCGGGGATGCGTTCGCTCCGCTGAGATTTATTGACTCGATCCGGCAACGGGTGCAGCTCCTTGTCGCAAAATCCCCGGGCGTCCTCCCGCGTTTGACTCCCTCGGGGCGCCCTCCCGCGAAAGAGCACTCTCGTTTCCCTGACCTTGTTCGTTAGCGCGCATATCACGCTGACGTTTGTAGCAGTCCCTTTGTATATGCCCCCTTTTTCCGCAATAATGGCAATCTTTATTTGACTTATTTTGGGGTACTCTTACATTAGGTTGGGCCCCCCTGGTTCCGTATGAATTATTACCATAATTTTTGTTGTTACTATTATTACCATTGTTACCGTTATTGTTGTCATTATTGCTGTTATTCGGTAAGAATTCCACCCGACGCCTATTTTCGGCGTTCCAACCACCGAAATTGCGGTTATTGTTATTGTAATATTTTTGATTGTTATACGGTCTTTCGCTAAATTGCATTTGTTGTTGTGCCATTTTTCGGCAATTCATCATAAAATGGCCCGTTTTACCGCAGAAGTTACAAGCAATTACCGAGTGAGCCTCGATTGCATTTTCTTTATGCGTCTCTTGCGCTTCCGCTTTCTCGTCTCCCGAGGAACTTTCATCTTCGTTACCGCAGCTCGCGTGTTCTCTCTCGATCTCTATTGCTTGTTCTCGGACTTCGTCGAGTGTCGCGCAGTCGCCCATTCGGCCTCGAATTTCCCATCTCACGCCGCGTTTAGAAAATTTGATACAATCTTTCTCTATCTCGTCTTTGAACTCTTTTTCTTTACCCGCTTTATAGCGTTCTTCCCGTAAAGCGGTTGACAATATTTCTTTTTGAATTTCTTTGATTTTATTGAAAATGTAAATACCGATTCTCCACGTTTTTGACGATTTTTTGCCAATTCTCCCGTCCACTCGTGATACGTTTTGGCCGAACCGTATATTCTTTCGAAAAAATTTATTACTTCTGTAATTGACTTAAAAGTTTGGCCGCGGCTACTCGTAAGTGCGGCTCCGTATAAACGCATACGTATGAATTTAACTAATTCCTCCTCGCGCGCTGGTGAAATCATTTCTTTCGCTTCTCTACAGCCATCAAGAAAAGCATTTAATAGAATGTTTTGCCCGTTACATCGCGGAATAAAATCCAAAATATTTGAAATCGACATTGCTCTCATTCCGTCGGTCGCCATTTCGTTATCGGTAATTTCGATTTTTTCGGATTCGTTTTTGCAATCGTTCGTTGAAAAATAAAGCAAATTGCTATTTTCTAAAATAGGGTTTGGAGTTGAAATAACTTCGTTTTCATGTTGATATAAGTCTTGTGTGTTTACTGGGTGATTGAAAAAATCGGTTATTCGATCTACAAAGCCTGTAATAAATTCTATTCCCCCGTACCCTGGGTTGTCTCTGAGAGTGTTATTTACCTCTTCTATATTTTCGGGTTTTGAAAAATATTCTTCGACTTTTTCCGCTCCCACGAATTTACTTAAATGCGCTTTTATATCTTCAAACTCTTTTTTTTCGCTTATTACCGACTCATCTGTTTGTGCGCTTTGTAGGTATGAAACTAATTTTCTGTGACTTTCGCTCTTACTGACTATCGGAGTGCTCGCATCAAATTTTCTATTATTGAGTTTTTTGTCAAAAATTTCTTTGCTTTTCAAAAAGCTCTCTGTTTTTATACGAAACTGCGTAGTAGTTCTAGTTTCCTTGTCGCTGTCACTGTCGTCTTCTGTCCCGTTTTTGTTTTCTCTGTATATATGAAATTGTTTTTTCGATTTCGGAAATTCGTCAATTTATTTCTCTCGGTTCTTCAAGTGTATATTTTTCACACGTTCCTGTAATTTCTTTCGCGAGTGCGTTTGCGTCTCCGATCAATTTTTGAACAATTATACTTTCGTCTTCGTCAATTTCGTCTATGTTTTTTCTCGTTTGTCTTAATTTGTCAAATATTGTCGAATCTTCGCTTGAATTTTCGGAACCGCGCCAGTTGCTAAACGCGTTTGTGTCTGACATTATTGGGAACCATCGATGATGATCTCGTATTTCCCTATTCCAAAGGCCGATGCACCAATTTAAAATTGTATATATATGTTACGTCTGAACATGTATATACAACTTCTTAATTCGCAATGGTTCCAAGGGAGATAAATGAAGAACTCTGATATTTAATATGTGTATATATATATAAATGTATTTACTCGTTTATTGGTTTGACATGAATTTATAATAATAATCCCCTTGCTTAACGATCGAGAAGCGATCGCATCACCAGGTGAGGGGTCGGAAAATACGAGACCTGTATAGAAATGAAAGACTCAGATATTTTAAGAAGAGAAAAAGTACCTTGCTATTCTCGGTGTGTTGTCTGTGTAAGTGTATATCTATATATATATATATATATATATATATATATATATGTAGTAGTCGATGCTGGATGCTGCCGCTCCGTGATCTCCCGCTGTGAGGGTCTTCCTCTGTAGAGAGAGAGAGAGTATACGGCGCCGCCGCGTCTGGGCCTTTTTACAGGTATTCGGTTGGCCCGTTCTATGCTTCCTTTCTATCTCTCTCTCTCTTTCTCTTTTCTTTCTCGAGCGGAATGTCTTTTCTGTTTTCTTAATTACGGTAGACTCGCGCACTACTGTTTTCGTATTTCTGCGCGTGTTCAAAAGAATACGATTGTACAGGTTCGCGCACTTGTCGACTATTCGTGTTTGCGTATGTAGGAATCACGCACTTGCGGGCAATCGATCGTACTGATCAGTTTTCGGTCTGTTAACTTAGTGTCCGCGCCGCCGCTCGTCTTCTCTATTTAAGCAGGTAGGTGATTTTTGGCGTTGGGCCCTCTCACTTTCCGCTGCCACGCCTAATTACGTGCCCGTCGAAGGTTTTCTCGGCGCTTCTCTATCGATGATGACACTTGTGTACGCTTTTCCTCAATCTTCCACTCTCGATTTCCTCAAGGCGCCAGCCTTCCGTAGATGCGTATTTTCCATTCGTGTTGCGCACTTAATTAAGGGCAATTCCTATTCTCGAGGTTTCTTCGAGTTTTTCGGCTAGTGCGCAATAGTCGTGAATTTTCCTTGTACTTTGCTGTTGCGTACGTGTTTAGTATTTTCTTTCGTAATGAAATTTGTTTATTTCATTACATATTGGAATAACATTTTTTTTAATTTAACCTGCTTTTTTCTCAGCTTTAACGTTATGCTAATTTAATTTTTATAGGTATAACTCAAACACTCCAAATTACCAATATTTCTGAAAAAAATCTTTTTTGCCATATACACAACCTTTATAAGCATATATTGCGCTACCCAACCTTTGTATGACAAATTTAAATATTTTTATGATTATAGCAGTGTAAGATCATATTTTATAAAAACCATGGCAATGTGAAAATTGAAAAAAAATATTTTTTTTAATAATTTAGTCGGAAGAACATTAATTTTGCAATAAGGAATATATGTATCTTATAGAAAATTCAATGTTGTTCAACTTTTGTCCCTACCTTTTTTGCGTAAATTGAGTAAAAAAAAAAGTTAATCAAGAAAAACTGAAAAAAAGCATTTTGGTAACTTATTTTACAATAATAACAATATTCCCGATCGTGTCCGAATCAGTAAGTGGCTACCAACATATCTACGCGATAAAATAAACTCTTGCGCGAACTTTCTGATAAGATGCTTTTGAACTCCCTGACTCCCGGACTATAAGAGAAGATTATCGAACTAGTCTTATAATCTCAGGTAGTTACCATTCGATTTTTATCATTCAAATTCTGCTGAAATGAGCCTTTCTGTAGAATTACATATCTGTTCATAAAGTATTTATTTTGTAAATTTTAAATTATTATGATTTGTTCACGTTCAGCCTCCGAGATCGCCCTTTACCCTCATGAAATTTTCGGAAACACTACCCTTTTTTTCACCGTAGTTTTTGATGCCCAATTTTTTTGCCCATACTCTTAGCATCGCGCGTTTCGCTGGGGACATCCGTAGGTAGCCACTACATAGTAAGCTGTGCTACATTCTCAGAAGGTGGTGAACACATGTTGGCCTGCCACGCATTGCTACCGTTGGCGTGCGTTGATCAGCCCGGACTAGTAGGAAAATACAAAAAAAACCCTTCAGCTAAGGAAAGATAGAAGATGGCACCACTCGTTTATGCCAATTATCAATATAAACTAATATTTTGAAACTTTTGTCCATGCTTGAAGATAAATTTTTTTTTATGTACAATTACGTTTACGAAATTCGTCTAACTTTAAAAGAACAATAGTTACAGAGGAAACTGTAATTTTAAGTTATCGACACATAGCTTCGAGATTTTTGAAACGTTCTTGATCCCCTTAAGTACAACAGCATTATCGTCAATGGGGTTTTATGGTAGTGAGAAGGAAAAACCGCCTTTGAAAGATCCAAGGTTATTAGCATGGAAAAAACGACAGATGTTTCAGTTGTGGAGGATAGTGGTACTGATGAGGGTGAGCAGAATAGAAAGAAGAATATTGTGTGTGAAGAATATTGCAATAGATGTGAGTGAAGTTAGTCAATCTGAGAGCAGAGTGATTACGGAAAGTGATGGTGAACAAAGTGTTTCTGTTAGAACGAGTTTGAGCATGGTTAGACATCAAGCTGAGGAGGCTAGAGAGGAAAGAGAAGATAAGGATTATGACATAGCGATTACACATTTTTCTGAGGATGACGAGGTGAACGATGAAATGAGGTTTAGATTGCACGAGTTGAATCCACACTATGGTACGGTTCAAATGGATGAAGTCTTGGGAGAGATAGTTAGAGAATTGATAAATAAAGCGCAGGAGAAAGTACAAAGGAGCTTGTATAATGTGAGAGATTCTTTGTCAGATCGGGTTTACATCGGCAACTAGCGAAATAATGATATTTCCACCTAGAGGAAGGATTTCAGAAGCGACGAAAATAGGTGATATAAAGCCACAAGCGAAGATTACACCTGGAAAATTGGGAAGTGTTCGAAAAAGTATTGATGTTCTTGCTGATGTGTGAGAGAATGAGGAAAATACGTATAATATTGAATATTCAAAACCAACGGAGGATACGTTACCTGTGATAAAGATGCCGGATATGAATGATTTAAATGATTTGAATAAATGTGATAGTGGGGAGCCAGATAAAAGAAAGAGAGAATATGATACGATTGAAGGGAGTAATGTGTTGAGTGTGAGAGATTGTTTGACGTATGAAAGAGATAATATTGTGCATTTTATAACCAGGGATTGTGAAGCGGATACATCAGTAACTAGATTATTGAATGATATTGGTGCAATAGATTTGTTTAACTTGAAAAAGAAGAAACCTTTTGTGAGTCAGATATTGATAACGCCTTATAAAAAGTATAATGTTTTTTCTTTAGTGGTGAAGGAAATGCAGTTTAGTGTGATAAATTTAGGGAATGTGAATATGTGTTTGGATAATTTGAGGAGAATTTTGTGTCATCGACATATTGAGAGTTTCAGGATTTCCAGGAAAGGTGATTTGACAGATATATTGGAGCCTGGGTTGATGAGCGAGTTGTTGAAGAGGCATTTTGATTATTCGAACATTACTGTGACAGTTTGTTATGGTAAAGTGGAGTTACCAGCTGAAAAGGATAGGAGAAAGATAATAAGTGCTTTACATGATAGTTTAACAGAAGGTCATACAGGAATTAATCAGACTTATCAGAAGAATAGGGAGAGGTTTTGTTGGCCAGGTTTGAGGAATGATATTCAAAATTATACAAGGAAGTGTAGTGGTTGTCAAGAGCAAACGATTGAGAGGTTTAAGGTAATGGAGCCAATGATCATTAACAGATACACAAATTGAAGCGTTTGATAAGGTTTCGATTGATACTGTTGGAAAGTTGAGAATGATACCAAGTGGGAATCAGCATCTGTTGACCATGTAGTGTAATTTGACTAAATATCTAATTACAATACCAATTAAAAATTTATGTGCGACCACTATTGCAGATGCTTTAGCGAGGCATTTGATATGTAGATTTGGGGAACCACGAGCAATTCTGTCAGATAAGGGTTTTTGTCTGATACAGTAGAATCAATGTTGAAAATATTTAAAACAGATCATTTGAAAACATCTGGTTATAGACCGCAAACGAACGCTTCTTTAGAGGGGAGTCATGCGCCATTGGTTGAGTTTATTAGGATTTATTCTCAAAAGTATGATGATTGGGATAAATTGGCACCTTTTGCTACGTTTACTTATAACACGAGTGTTCATACAGCTACCAATTTTACGCCTTTTGAATTAGTTTTTGGGAGAATAGCGAGATTACCAATTAAAGTGCCGTCGGATGAGAAATTTAGAATTTATCATACTTATATTAGGGATTTAGTGTTGCGTTTAAATGAAATCAGGATTTTAGCGGGAGAAATGTAAATTTGACCCATATAGAAGTCAACCTTTGAAAATTATAGTTTCTTGGGAGGAAGAATGTAATATTGGAGTATCCTGATGGAAAACGTATTAGGAAACATGTTGATAAATTGAAGGTTGCACAGGACAATTCAAATTTTGATAAATCAGTATTTTCTGGTTATTAATTATGATATAATTACAGGATGAATTGTTTAGTTGGAATGTTTGTTACTCATTGTGATGAAGACCATAAACAGTGGACCTATATTTCAGAATGAAATATTGATCTCGGATCCTGGAATTTATTTTGAAAAATTGGGAACTGTTCGTACGGAACATGCATTTTGGAAAATTAAAATCTTTATTAAAGTGGATGAATTTTTATCATTTCATGAACCTATGAAACATGTGACGTTGTGGTTTTTGTGCTCTCTCGGGAAGGCCGTCGAGAGCTCCACAACGTGGTCGCACCCTATTATCGGGCTGCCTGATGAACCGTATTTGAAATTATAAATTTTTAGTTTGATATGGACGCCCGGTTCATCAACCGCTTTGCCGGCTGCTCAGCGGTGCACGGACTTGTTTCTCACGGCCGCGGATATTGGGAAGAAGGATAGGCGGGGTGGCTCGAAAAATAATATACACACTATGTCAGATTTAATGGCCTGGCATTTATTTAAATCAAATAAATAAGGAAAACGTTGGAGAGCTAGTGTGCGGGAAGCACAATCTGGCGGTATTGTCCGGCCGGCACGGGGGAACGCGTACTTCGAATAAGATAAGCGTCTACCTGGCTGTGAATCCGGCTGACTGCTCGTCCTCTCGTTCGGATGAAGCCTCATGCCCTGAAAATCGCGCGGCGCAGAACTGATTCGCGATGCGATCCTCGACAGTTTAAATGCTGGAGGTTATGTCGTGTAATGCAGAGGGAATTGTTGTCCTGGAGTGCGTCCTGTCTAATCTGCTGCTCACTGGATACTGACTATACTACCTGTTGCGCGGCCGTCGCGACCGCGGCGTCTCTCTCTGTCTCTTTCTCACGCATGTATTCCCTAGCTGTCCTTTTCGGCTCACGCGATATCACGTGATAGCCTCATATAGCACATATTTATCCTAGCGCCCTCTCAACTATTACATTTCCTCGCGCGCGAAATTCGAATTCCTTAATTCGCCTTGTCTGGCTGTAGCCGTATACGACTGTACATTTTCCGTCTGCCGTTTCTCTGTCAATGTTTACGCTACAATATCTTTCGCTCTCGTACCGCTGTGGACCGAGCCGCAGCCCTCCACTCGTCGCCAACAACGTCCGAGGCTCGACTCGTGCCTCCACTCTCTACGCTCGCATTATTCTTTCGCTGTCTCTGTCTATCTCACTCTCTCTCGCTCTCATTCTCAAATTTTTGATGCTGGTATAAAGAAATTCAGAAATCACTTATGATATTTAGGAGAAGAGCTAATCGCATTAGCACTTTTTGATAATCAAGTATCTAAAGAATGTAAAATTTTAATTTATGATGTGATTAACTCAGGTCTCTTAAATGACGACAAGTTTTCTCAGAAAGCAGACTGCAATATATTGGAAAAATATGTATTTGATGACTTAACTTTAGATAAGTTTGCGAGTGATCAAACCATTAATTTTTTCAATAAATTGAAGTTATGCACAAATTTCTGAAACGTTGATCCTGAACATTGGGAAACTAGAGAGGATTTTAGATCAGCAAAACAAGTTGTACGTGGTCTGGAAGTAGTCAACGACCACACAGAAAGAGGTGTACAACTTCCCCCTCAGTTTAATTGTTTCTTAAGCAAGAAAGAAACGTTTAAATAAAATATAATGCAGATTGTCGAGAAACATCGAGAACTTTTTAAAAATTGCAATCGAGAGACATTGAAAAAGACAGTAGGAGATTTCGTAATTAAAAATAAAAGATAGATTAATTTGCGACGAAGCGAGTTCGTCGCTGGATCGCGTGAGACCCCAGTGCCCACTAGTACTTGCACCTTTTTGCAACTACTAATCCCCTTTTGTGTAATGTGTGTTTGAGTGACGACGAGTACGCCGGAAGAGCAGCGACGGTGCGGAAGAATAAAGAAGAGAGAGATCAACGATGTCGGAGAGCCGCAGAGACAACTACGCGTGCGAGAGAATAGCGTGAGAGGCCGGGTCGCGGAACTTGTGAACCAGCTGCGACAGGCAAAATCCAGTATGTCGAAGCGAGAGTGTAAGCGCCGGAGCATCGATAGGGCCGAAGAGAAGGAGGAGAAGTCGATACGCAGAGTATCAGAGCGAAGTAGGAGAGCGATCGTCATCGATCGAAGGGGAAGGGCCAGAGAGAGAAGCGCGTTGATTGGCCGAGCGGAACCGTTGGGGACTTTGACGATCGACGCGCGCGCGGCGAGAACGAGAGAGTATTAGGTGGACCGTCGCAGAGTGCAGTCGTTTCGTGTGTCTCTGTGCATATTCTTTTGTGTGTGAGCGCGTGCGGACTTCGAGGACGAGCAGAAGCGAGAGCAACAGCGAGCCAGCGTCTCTAGTGAGCGGAATCTCCAGGAGGTGAGAGGAAGCGCTTCGAGAAGCCCAGGCCCTGACGAGGACGCCGATAGTCAGCAGAATCCATCCCAAGAGCAAGACCGAGCCGAGGTTGGGGTTGGGGTTTCGCGTCGAGCCGAGAGACGGAGAGGATAGCTGGGTCGGCACCGAGAGTCGAGCGCCGGACGAAAGAAGCCGAGAGAGACATTGAGCGCGGTAAGTTGCCGAAAGCGATCGCGAGTCGGATGAAGGCCGGAGACAGTGCGAGCGAACATTCGAACGAGCGAGTGAGTGTGTGTGGACGAGCAGCGGACGAAGCGTGTGTGAGAGACAGGCAGCGCGTGTGCGAGGCCGAGCGCCGGCCATTGTACGTGTGTACGGGCAAGCGAGTGTGCGAGCTCGAGAGTGAGAGACAGCGCGTGGTGGGAACGACGGCCGAGCGCGTGGCCGGACGAAGCGGTGTTGTGCGAACGGACAAGAGCGTGATTGTACGAGTTGAACGCGTAATAAACGAGAATAGTCTTAATTGTGTGTATTTCATTTGCGAGAGAAATTTCCATACAGCCGAACCATTCCCGAGCTCGGTGTTCCCTTGCTAACCTCCTCCGAGATCCCGGATTACGAAATAATAGTGCGAGGCCTTCGAGAACTCTACTCGCGGATTAATCTTCTGACTAGCGAGGAACAGTACGGAAATTTTAAGATCCTTTGTTAGTCGGAAGACGCCGGATCGCGAGAATCGCGCGGAGTGTGTGTTTGTGTGTATGCGCGCGCGCTCGAGTGTTTTTCTTTCTAGCGAAGGGTCAGCAGCGCTGTAACTGATGACGACAACAGTGTGAGCTGAGTTCGTGGAAGTGAACATATTTTAACTTGGCTTTATTTTTCAGAGGAAAATACGGTGAGTGCCGGCGAGTGTGCTAGTGCGCGCTTGACGTATACATATATATACACATAATTGTATATCGCGTCGAGCGTTTTGCGTATTTAGTTTTACTTTCGCCGCGTATTTCTTCTAGCGAGATGGCCGATTCGGATAGAGTAATGCGCGAAATTCTGAAGGTGCGGGAGTATAAGAACGTAAAATTAGACGTGGGAAGGTTGACGTTCGAAGAATTACTCGCAGAATTGCATGAGCGACGTCTAAATAGTGTGGGAACTTTGACGATCCTGCGTGATCGCTTGACGCGTGCATGCCTGCGAGAGATTCAACCCGAGCTGGAAGTATCTTGGTACGAAAACGACTGGGCATCGCGCCTGTCGCCGAGACCTAGAGAAGAAGTGGCCGGAAGGGAACCGCGCATAGGGTCGGACGACGAGAGGGGTATCTACGTGGATCGTGCGGGGGAATCGAGCTCGAGTGAGGAGGGACGTCCTCAGCTGATCCACACAAAGGCGAGCGTGCATGCGAGTGCGCACGGGCCGGGCTCGTGGCAGGACTTTGTCCTTACTGTCAGCACGCCGGTGAAAACAGCGCCGACGACGAGCGTGATTACGACGACAGCGCGAAGCACGTGTGTGCCGGTCGTGTCTACGGTAGGGGCATACGCAGATCCGACAACACGGGGCCATTTCTTGGCAAGCGAGCTACCTCGTGTCTCGTTGCGACAAACACTAGCGCAGTACGAACAGGCGAATGCCGATTACACGTATTACACGGCGGAGATGGTTCAGCGCGCTGTGCAACTGAGAGGGCCGGACGCCCAGAGTATCGCAGAAAAAAGGGGTAACGCGCCGTATTTTGAGAACCAGAGGGAGCTGATTCCCGAGACGCAGAGAGCGCCTGAGCTTGAGGCGCCGAGAGTGCGGACGAGCGGGGCGGCAGCCGTGTTCGCAACGCCACGCGAGCCTGCGTCGTTGTGGGGACAGCAAAGTGCGAGAGGGCTATTGCGACAGCCTAGTGCACCGACCGCTTCCCCAGCGATAGGATCGCAGCTATCGGGCGCGAAGCGCGTTCGAGTCAAATCGATCATCACGCCGAATGTACCGATTAAGCCGATGCCGTTGGAGAGTTCATCGCGATACTTCACGCCGATCGAGAATCTGGGCGAGATTCGAAGCGCCCCGTCGAGATCGGCATCCTCGGGCGGCGCAGAGCGTGGTAACCAAGAGCTGGGAGGGGGCGAGTCGGAAGAGAGCGAGTATCGTCGCCCTGTATACTTCGTGAAGCGCGCACCGTTACCGACGCAGCGGAAGCCCTCAAAACTGAGAGCCGATTCTACAGTCGGCGCGCGCAGGCTGAACTTCTCGGGTTGCGCGACAGTCAGCTCGACGGACGAGAGCGATCGGGAGGCGCGCGAGACCGAGCATACACGCTTACCGGCGAGGGCATGGCGCAGCGAGCCAATACGAGAGAAGCGAGTCAGCGCCGGGAAAGCGATTCAGCCGGAGTTGAGAGCGGAGCGAGAGGAGAGGGGGCCGCTGCTGAAACGTACAGCAGCGAGGCTGCCGAGGCGAGAGACGCGTAGCTATGACGATGGTGGAAGCGCGCGGGAAAACAAATTTCCATACAGCCGAACCATTCCCGAACCATTCCCTTGCTAACCTCCTCCGAGATCCCGGATTACGAAATAATAGTGCGAGGCCTTCGGGAACTCTACTCGCGGATTAATCTTCTGACGAGTAGTCCAGGCAACGTCACAAATTTAATTATAATTTTTTAGTTTCTCGTAAATAACTTTTTTGTAACTCATTTCATGTAACAAAAATAGAAATGAAAGTTGTTCAGAATTGTATTTTATATAAGATATAGATTTATATGGATGAATTGCATTACTATCATAATATAGATATTAATATTCAGCATAAAAATGTTTGGTAGTGCAATATATGCATCTGTAGATTGTGTACATAGCCGAAAAAAATTTTTTTTCAGAAAAATTATTAATTTGGGATGCTTGCATTGCACCTAAAAAAATAAATTAGTAAAAAGGTGAAGCTGAGAAAAAAGCACGTTAAATGAAAAAAAAATTTATTAAAATAGCAGCTTTAGTTACCGAAATAATAAAATTACAACTAACATGTACGAACGCTGTCCGCCGTCACGTGGCGTTCCCCCCACCACCGCGTCGCCCGGCCGGAGAGCCACTCCGCGGCGCTCGCAGATTTCTAATTGTTCATTGGTCATTTTAGACGAACTAAGCTATCTACAGCAACCAGAAAAAATAGCATCATTTAAAGTACTATTTCAATAAGCAGTGTACCAAATTTCATCGAAAAATATTAAGTAGTTTCGGCGTGACGATCGATTGAAAAAATTTTCATATCTCGGCTTCTATTGATCGGATTTCAACAAAATTTATATGAAAATTCACAGATTTTACGTACTTTAAAATGCATTTTACCGCGTTACTCTAACTTCAAAGTTGACGGAAATAAAAATTATTTGTTGTTAAAAATGTTGTTAAATATTAATTTTTAATAAAGTTATTTTTAGCGTTTATTACATACGTTATAAGCTATTGATTAAAGGTAGTTGGGTCAAGTTACCATTCCATGGGCAATTTGGAGATGAAGTTAAAATTTTCGGATAAATAATTTTACAATTAGACGCCATTTTGAAATATCCAGATCGGATACCGATTTTTACATTGATCATACTAAAACTCATCATTTTGAACTGATCCAATGAAAAATCTAATTTTTTGTAAAATCTATGGCAATATGAAATTTAAAAAAAAATATTTTTCGTTTAACAATTTAACGACTATAAAACTTAATTCTGCAGTCGAAAATATATGTGTCTTATACAAAATTCAATTCTGAACAACTATCAACTCTATCTTTTTTTACATGAAATGAGTTACAAAAAATTTATTTATGAAAAAAAGTTACTACTAACATATTTCAGTCATAAATATGAAGAAGAAACATAAAGCAAAAATGCTAACTTGCCCCGACTATAATTATTAAACTTGTAACGTGGAATTTTCCCGCCCGCACGGGAGTTCCAGTTATGTACAAAGTATTTATTACACACACGGCTTTCCTCTTTTCCTCTGGTTCATAGTATCCCTGCAATGGTGGAAAAACGGGAAGTGTGGTGGCAATCAGGTAGAAATTGTTGAACACAAATTAATTAGTTAATAAGATACGGTTATATTGCAGGAGTGAAACTCCTTGCAAAGAACTCGACCCAAAATATCCACCAAGAAAAACTGCAATTATTGCGAATGGAACTGCGCTAGCGAGGCTCCTGGAACGGAATGGCCGAGGCCGACGCTCCGATCGAGGAAGGATGCCGCGTTTTCCCACTCGACCTCCTTCTTCACGGAAGCGCAAGCCCGGCCTCCAAAATTACATCATTGGTCCTCTTTCCTAGAAAAATCCCCTATTGGTTTTCCCGAACTACCATCGATCTATTCCTGTATCGGTGAGTTTCCTCCAGCGCCCTCTTTTCCAAATCCTAATTAATTCATTGCCAGAGAAAACAATCATCGCCCTCTATATCCTTAACGAATCCTGTAATTCGCGCCCCCTTTACTGATAAAAATCAATCAATCAATATTTATCCCCATCCGGTGGCTCCTCCTATAGATAACCAAAACTAGACGCGCGAGATTCGAATTCCATTGATCTATCTTTATGCTTCACTGCATACAGACTCTAAAATACCAACTGAAATATTCCAATGAATCTCCGCCATGTTCCACTATGCTGAAAAGAAAACCTCTACCGCCATGTGTTATACTGTACAGTTCCCCTGTACAGTACTCCGCGTCTATATCGCATCATTCATCACGAATCTATACCCCGATAGCAGGCGCCCTCTCACTCTCACTCGATCACGGTCGATAATCGAGAGCGCTCTCTCTCTCTCCCCTCTATCATCGCCCGCGCCACATGCTCTCTCTCTCCCTCTCACGCCGCTATCACGCGCGCCACAAATTCTATCTCCCACTCTCTCCCGCTCTCGCTACAGCTCGCGCGCATCATTCTCTCCCTCTTGCTCTCATGCACACACACGCAGCCTCGTGCATGTGACCGCGCGTGCGCTGCTGACTAACTTCCTGCGGTGCCCCCTCCCAAGCGCCGGCGCGCCGCGCAGGTGCGACTCGGGAGCTCACATCCTGCGCTCCGCACGCGGCCGGTCAGAGGCAACTCCTGCGAGCTCCACCGAGCGCTGGCTCCGCTACAGGAGCTGTCACCTCGCCGAGAGTGAATCAGCTGGCCGTGTAATAATGTTCACGACGCAGCAATAATTATTGCTACGCCGCAAACTTTTATTTTATTCTTTAAAATAAAAATTTTTTTAACAATTAATTTGTTAATAGTTAATTGCTAATAATATTTCTTGCAATGCATGTATTTACTAATGTTTGACTTTGTTCTTTAGAAATAAGTTTTTTTAACAATTAATTTATTATTAACAAATTACCTCCTATAATTATAATATTTTTTTGTAATAAATGTAATCAATAATCATCAATGTTTTCTAAGAAAAAAATTTTTTAACAATTAATTTGTGTATAATAAATTATAATTATAATATTTATTATTATAATTATAGTATGTCACGATCATTTTTCAAATATTCTTGAAATCTTAATTTTACGAGAGGGAGAGAGATAAAAAGGGATATAGCTGAGAAGAACAGCACATGTAGCTCCAGTTGTTGTGTCCTCTGCTGGAGGGAGCAAGGGTGTAAAAGTATCATAGCAGCTTATTCCTGAAAAGCAATTTGGCGTTTCATCTACTTTTTGAAACGAAAGCCAAAACTTTCATTTGATTTTTAACCCTCTTATTAAAATCATTTTGATAAAATTCTTTTTGGAATCATTTTGGCATGAATTTAAGAATACTATATCAAATTTTCAAAGGCATTGAAGCAGTAGAAGGGACATTAAATCGACTCCAAAGATGAGTAGTTTTAGTCGAAATATGCACCTGTTAACTTCTTTAATTATTAACTTTTTGGCACCAAACTTTTTCGAGCCTATTGCTGTAAACACGGTGGTAAGCCTGAGAAAAAAAATTTCTGAAAATAACTTTAGTTTCATTGTTATAGACGTAAATTTGTTTGTCTATGTTATATCCTATTTAAGAAAGCTAAATCGCGTGGGAGCTATTAAATATTATTCGATTTAAAAAATTCAAAGTCCGTTGTACTCGCACTGAGTCCCCCTAACGGTATGGCTTTCCGCATTTGAAATTTTCAAAAGTCGGTCTAAAACTTGGCAGCCTAATATATATATATATATATTTTTTTTTATTTAATATGTTACATTAATTACATAAAATATATAAATATTTTTAAAGTGTTTCCACAGTTATTAATTGACAAGGTAAACTTTAGAATAAAATAACAACACAGTATTAACATCATGTACACAGTGTATACATAGAATGTAAATACAGAACCATAACATACAAATTTATAATTTTAACTTTTTAACTTTTTCTAGAATTGAGTAAAATGATGGAGAATTGTGGCTAGAATGAAGGGAAATAAATATCAATCATTAAATTTATTCAGCAAATACATGCATATATCATTTTATGTGAAAAATGAATTTAGCAAACATAAGGTGTTTGTACGGTTAATAACACAACTACATTTCAATTTCAGTGTAGATTTCAATTTAAATATTTTAATATTATTTTCAGACAAACAATATTAACAAACCACTATCAATATGTACACAGTATATAAATGAAATTTAAACAAATTAATTATAAATCAATATCTATAATTAAATTCATTCAACAAATGCATGTGAAAATGTTATATTTGAAACTATGTGAACCCAACTTCTTGTATTTGAACTTTGTTTTACAATGTAAAGAAAGAAAATAAATATTTTTAACCCTGTTACTTTTCCATTTCATTCTCAAACATCTCATAATATTCTTACCACAATGTTAAAAACAGCAGTATTAATAACAATACTAATGTAACTAACGCAGAGGTTATATATACTATATGTAAATTCTCTCTCATCTTAAGGTTGATAACTCTAAAAATTTATCCTCTAACTTCCTTAAAGTCACGAAGTCCTCACTCTCCACCCAACTGTTCAATACCTTTCAGTTCGACAATCTCAAATAGGATAACGGTTGATCACGAACGGTTCTGTAGTCTTCCGTCTCCGAGAGTGACATATGAAAAGATAAAGCCGCATTATAAAAGAAAGTTTGATTTGTCCTAATTACTGTAATACCATATAAAATAGTATTTCCAGTACATTCGTGGTATTTTTCCTTGATCTCCAACAATCCTATCCCCTGCAATTCCAATTCTGCTTTCCGCTTACTATCGCTCATTTTTAATGCTATCGGTAGGGAATACAGTCATTCATTCCTACTTAACAGTTTCATCCAAAATGGAACCTTTTCGAACAGAACTGCAAATTTGCACCGCTCTAAAGCTTCCACATCCGGATGAGCAAGTAATGCAATCTCACATGGACTAACTTCATGATCCACATGGAACCGAGGAAGTCTAGATTAGTCAATAAATATTGCTGCACGTATTGCAATGTGATTACAAAAGAAAAATCCGAAACAATCTTATTAAAAGACGTAGTCTTAAGCAAGATTTCATTAAGCATTGGCAAAGAATGCATTTTGTAGTAGGAAAATTTAGTCTTTTCTGCCAACCGAAATTCCAAAACAACCAACAGTTTGTATCGTAAGTAATAGGCATTGCATCATTAGTTTTGCATAAAGGTCCAACAATGTCAATCGCTACCTTATAAAATACTTGACTAGGAGTGTCGGTAATCACCACAGGTTCTCTGGTTTTTACTCTTACCAGCTTCTGCTCCTGACAGATTTAGCAACGTCTAACAAAATCATGGATATCATCCTTCATTCCCTTCCAATAATATCTTTCACAAATTCTTCTATAGGTCTTTCCCATTCCTCTATGTCCACCAAACAGACTGTTGTGATAGTCACGCAGAACTGTCCGTGCATATTCTGCCGATAGAGTACCCAGACAAATTGTAACAAACAGTTTTAAATTACCAAAACACTTGATTTAATCTGTTTCAGAAGGATTCCTCTACGTAAACTATCTGTAAGCTCACCTGTCCCAGCCGTTCTAAAGGATTTTAATTTCCTCTCTCTAATAGTATTCTTTAAATTCAGTAGGCATGTACGTAAAACGGAAGGCTTAATTTCCTACTTAAAGTTTTTCGCTAATACCAGACTAGAAATAAATCGTTTTCTGTTCCGGGTGACAATCACGTCGCCCAGCCTTGGTTGTTGATCGGCTACATCAGACAGTCGTAAAGCATCTATATCCGCAAGCAATTTGTTAGTACCTGAATTCACTGCTAGGTTTTGAGAAATGAAATGGACTATGTTGTCTTTTAAGTAAGTCACACCGTCTATTGTAGTAAGCATTTTCATAACTGAACTGGAGTCATATGGATCTTCAAAATTAAAGATGGACGCTGCTACTGCAGGAAATTCTAATTTCTCGACTTCCTTACTTACAACAGGAGACTGTACAACAGCAGGCATTTCTAAATTCCTAACAGTTGAAGTTTTATTTATTCTAGTTGCTCGAGAGATATCATTTTTAGATTCCTCGTCACTGTCCACCTGCTCTATTGAAGACAGGTTACGCCAGTTGGTTTTTTCCTCAAATTCATCCTCCCCTTGCTAAGCCATTCAACTGGCTTTCGATTTCTTAATAGGGAATTTGGACCTTATTGGATGCGTGCTTCTTTCCGCATAGTCCAATGCCCACTCCCTCAAGGTTTCATTTATGCTGAAGTCTCTCACTCTTTTCTGTTCCTCTGTAAGTTTAACATTTCCACTTCCATCCATTGGTCACGATGACAAAATCCTTGTATTTCTCAAAGGTTAACTCTCTGAAGTAGCGGCATCACCTTCATCCGGATTCAGAATGTCCTCGGAATCATCATACGTTTCCACATAATCATCCCTATCCGAAGTTTCCGCCTCAATCCCAGACACATCCTCCAAAATCAACTGTCCATCAATACCACCAGCAGCAGATCGCATGGTGAATTGCAAGGGTCCATGGATTAACTCTTGCTCATCACTAGAAGACGAAGAGTGTCTTAGTTGATTTTTCAGAATGCTTTTAATAGATATTTTTCCCTCTTCTTACTGGTCTTCTTAACTTTAACCAAATCAGGATTCATAACTTTCTCTATCTCACTTTCCCAGGGACTTTTGTCTACTGGAACATTCTCACTATTCGAATTCTACGACTACGGACAAATATCATTCTGCACCAAACTGGGCAATGTAAACCGATTCGCAGAAGGTATAGGAGCATCATCTTTGGGATTAACAACTTTTTCCTCATTTACAGAACATTTACGGAGGAATCCTTACTTTCTGACACTGTAGATATAGGATCAGAAAATGCCAATGCCTTTGATGCATGTAACCTTTTTCATCTCAAACGCTTGCCAATAGTACTTGCATCTAAGTTTGCTTGTGCACCTTCCACACCTTTTGGAACTGTTGGTAAAAGATTTTTAGAACCCAGTTTCCTTCCCGGTTTTTTACGAACTCGTTCAGGTGTAACGTCGGACTTTTAATCCTCGGACATTCTAGCGAGGCTCTGCTGAGCCATCGAAGTTGTAGTCGGCTTAGGTACAATTGAAAATAACTGCACCTCCCCCCTTAAGTCCTTGCTAATTTTCCTATCTTCTACTTCTGACGGAGCTTTAACTACTGGATTGCAAGATTACGCATCCGAGTTAATATTCAAACGGCCAGGCTTATACTTAAAAGTATAACAGTAGCATCTACGCCGCAATCTCAATCTATTCAATCTACTCATTGGATCCTTGATAGAATTGATCCAAGTTAATGGCTCATGGTCGCCATAAATAGTAAAGTGTCATCCATCTAAATAATGTCTAAAATATTCCACCGCAACGATCACAGGCAAATATTCTTTTTCAGTAGTTAAATAATTCCTTTCGCTTTTGTTCAAATACCTAGACATATAGGCTATTGGATAATTTTGTCCAGGTTCTTCTTGAGAGACGACAGCCGCAATAGCGAAATCACTGGCAGCAGTCGTCAAAATAAAAGGTTTCTTCAAATCTACTACTGCTAAAACTGGAGCCTCGCACAAAGCGCTTTTAAGCAACTTAAAACTGCTTTGCTGCTCTTCTGTCCACTCCCATTTCCTACCTTTTTCCAACATAGTTCATTGGCCATGCCTTGGCATGAAATTTTCAATAAAACGTCTATAATAACCTGCCAAGCCAAGAAACTGTCTCCGGAGTTGGAAATTTGGACACTATAATTTTTCCGGATAAGGTCTTACTCCATCACAATTGATGATGTGACCCAGATACTTTACCTAGGAAACTAAAAATTGACACTTATCCATTTGAAGCTTTAGTCCCGCGTCGGACAATCTCTCAAACAGGTTACTTATTTTTCTGTCATGTTCCTCTAGATAGTCATCGTATATGACTATCTCATCTAGAAATACATATAATTCTGAGCCTTGTAGACCAGATAGTACCCTGCCCATAAGACGCTAGTACGTAGGGGGCGCATTAGGAAGGCCAAATGGCATGCATTCATGATGATGCACTCAAAATGACCATATTTGGTGTTAAAAGCAGTCTTCTCGATGTCCTGTGGATCTATCTCTATCTAGGCCAAGCGACAGAGCAAAAAAAGGTACGATTTTTGACGGTCAATAAAAGAAGCTGGCGACCTATGCCACTCGATAGAAAATAATGCGTACTTTAAGCACATATGTGTCTCTACAGGTAAATCGAGATTATTTTATGGTTACTAACAAAAAAACATGCAGAAAATGCATGTTTTTTTAGTTTTTCGCTTATAACTTTTAAACTAAGCAAGCAATGAAAACATCACTTTAGACAAAAAATATGCGGTATGAAATTATGAAGAAAAGCCACTATTAAAAATCTCAATAAGTTTAATAGAAGCTGAGATAATAGAAAAGAAAGGGTTAAAGTAGCCATTTTTCAAAAATTCATTACGCAGCCATTTTTTCATTTGAAGGCTCGAAATTTTGGAAATTAGAAGCTATGGCTATGTACTTTATAGGAAAAAAAAATGAATGCTGTGAAACCATTATTGTTGCTGCAATCGCGATGTTAAGTTTTTGTTCACTAACTTGCACACGCTCTCACGTCCCGAATTGTGGTCCTATTTCAATTTTGAAAAGTGTTTTGAAATGGTGACGTTTCGCACAATAAGATGCATTTATCCGTTTTTCGATAAAATGCATCTAAGTATGCTAAAATAGCCGTCGAAAATACGCAAAAACGGCCGGAGGCGGCAGAGCGCGCGAGGAGTGGGGGAATAGGGGAAGCGCGTATACATAGACAATTCACGCGTATCGTTTCCCCTACTCCCCCACTCCTCGCGCGCTCTGCCGCCTCCGGCCGTTTTTGCGTATTTTCGACGGCTATTTTAGCATACTTAGATGCATTTTATCGAAAAACGGATAAATGCATCTTATTGTGCGAAACGTCACCATTTCAAAACACTTTTCAAAATTGAAATAGGACCACAATTCGGGACGTGAGAGCGTGTGCAAGTTAGTGAACAAAAACTTAACATCGCGATTGCAGCAACAATAATGGTTTCACAGCATTCATTTTTTTTTCCTATAAAGTACATAGCCATAGCTTCTAATTTCCAAAATTTCGAGCCTTCAAATGAAAAAATGGCTGCGTAATGAATTTTTGAAAAATGGCTACTTTAACCCTTTCTTTTCTATTATCTCAGCTTCTATTAAACTTATTGAGATTTTTAATAGTGGCTTTTCTTCATAATTTCATACCGCATATTTTTTGTCTAAAGTGATGTTTTCATTGCTTGCTTAGTTTAAAAGTTATAAGCGAAAAACTAAAAAAACATGCATTTTCTGCATGTTTTTTTGTTAGTAACCATAAAATAATCTCGATTTACCTGTAGAGACACATATGTGCTTAAAGTACGTATTATTTGCTGATCTGAATCTGATGAAAACCCATCGCCAGATCAAAGACTGAAAAATATTTTGCGCAGCCTATTTGCTCCAAGATTTCTGTGAAATTCGGTAAAGGATAAGCATCCGTAATCGTCTTAGCATTCAACTAGACGATACTTTTTCTTACCATCAGGACCTGAATTTTTAGGAGTTGATGGACTGCAAGAGACTTTTAGCTTATGTAATTAATTATAAAATTCCTCATTCAGACCCTGAGGTGCTCGTTCATACTTCATCTGGACTGGTATATTGTCCGAGGTACGAATGTAGTGTCTCACCATAGAGGTCCGAGGCGGTGGATCTCCAGGAAAATAAGACAGGTGCGAATACTTCGTGATAATTTCCTTTATTTGCTTGGCCTCTTGCCTGGAATCATGACTCTTGAGGAATTTTTCTTGGATAATGTTATACTTCTCCTTTTCATTAGCTGGAGGCTCTCCTTCCAGCAGAAAATCCAGGATATCATCATCATCACTGAAATCAAAAGGCTCAAGATACTGTCGAGTTATTTCAATTTCCACCGGCTCTGGAAGAAAATTCGCAGCCATAGTGTAGCAGAAACCCTGCTGATTGGAAACTACATTATTTCCCAGGAAGATTCTGGTATTGTCTTAATTTCAAGGAGGTAAGAATCTCCCTGATGGGAATCCTCAGTAACGGAAATTTTTACCTGTACATGTTGATTGGGGGGAAGTTTGTATACACCCTTAATATCCTCTTATCCTAACTTCTTATCTTCTGGTAATCATTATGTCACTAATGATTATAATCATAAGTGACATCTATATAATGATTTTTCGTTACTCTATCAACCTACGGACCAAACTGCTTCTCAGAAACTTCCTTTAAATTACAAACAAAAGGAATATGAATGTATGTGTGAATATGTGTGTGACACAATATTCAAAGACTCTATCCCTCAGTGTTTGTTTAATGTTTGAAAAAGAGTCTATCGATCTCTCCGAGGCGATTGCTATCAGAGTGGACTCCTCAGTAAAGCTCCGATAGCTTCCTTAGACGCCCACGACTTCGAAGAGAAGCGGCATTTATGTGGTCTCGGCCTGCGTTTGACAGCTGGGACGAAACGCCAACAGAGAGAAATTTATATTTCTCTCTTTTATTTTTTTGAGGCCTGCCTGCATACAGATCTCCATTATGAGAATATGCAGTGCAGAGCCTACATTCAAAAATCAATTTTGGCTTGAGTAGAGCGATAGATTCATTTTATTCTATATACTATACTTTCGAGTGATAGAGTCGCATACCATCTGATAATTGGACTAATTGTTAAGATGAAATGCGGGGTGAGATTTCCATGTTTAAAACAAGGGACCAATAAGAAGTGTTAAGACCATGAATCTAGTGTGATGAAAAGGAAATGAAAGAATCAATCGGGAAGGGTTGATTCTGCGGATGTTTGTGAGGATTGAAGATGTTAAGGGTGAGGAGGGATTAGCGGCACAAAATTATAAAACTTCGGTTGCTTCTGTTCACTGTCTTTTTATTTATTTATAATCTCGCTCTCTTGTGACGCATTTAGTTATGCTCAAGCGCACTTCGATTCTTTCTCGTCCGCCTGTTTCATGCATTTAGGCACTATAGATGCTTGCTACCATTTGATGCTCTCGCTGCAAAGTTTAAGTCTCGACTGATTGAACTCTGTCCGCTCTTCATCTCGAAAACACACTTTTTTTCTCCGCTTTCCCTTTTCGGGACTTTCAGACCCCCACGACAAGCTTCGGCACGGGTAACTCTTCCGCCGCCCCGGCCTTGCTTTCCCTCGACGCAGTTAAGGGGGCCCAACACGTTTAAAATCTGAAACATAAAATTATAAAAAATTAGTATAATATTAAATAATATGTTAGACAAACTTTTCATACTTATAGCATGTTCACTTACCTTCAATTTAAGCACTTGAAATCCAAGTTTGGACCTACCTATCCGGAGTCGCACTCCGCAGACTGATTTTCACTGTGCGTAAGATTCCAGGTGACCATATTCTTCGATTGAACTCAAATTTTGTGAGTATGTTCTATGTAAGTGTAGTTTTCGTATGAACAGAGGGATTGTGATTTGAATACTTAGAAAAATTTTAATTAAAAAAAAGTTAAATTTTTTATTTTTAATATTTCTTTTGCCACATTTTTATTTATTAAACAAATTTGAAGCTTTTAAATCAAAATCCCTCTGTTCATACGAAAACTATACTTACATAGAGCATACTCAAAAAATTTCAGCTCAATCGAAGCATATGGTCACCTGGAATCCTACGCACAGTGATCTGAAATCATGAAAAACCAAATTTGGAGAAAATTGACTTTAAAGTTCATTGATGCATATTGTAATATAAGTTAATTTATTGCTTACCAAATCTCTTGGAACTATTTTTCCATCGATCCTTGGTGGTAGACCATCACTTTCAGGATTTATATGGTATACTGAATGTATACCAATGTGTTGAGTACGTCTCTGAGGACCTGTAAACAAAAAATGATAAATTGTGAATTTTAACATTAGATTAATTTATTGTATTTAATACTGAAAAATGCATGTTTATTCTTACCTAATTATTTTGTTGAAGTCTCCAACTTGATTTGATGGAAGCAAAATAGAATTCCAACTTAGCGTCATATCCACTGAAAAAAATGAAATAAATGAATATTTCAAAAGCCATAAAAATCAGCTAGAACAATATAGAGAAGAATACTCATCTTTTTTCGTAGTCCTTGCCAAGCCTTTGCTTTTGACTCCTTAATGGCAAATCCTTATAACGATAAAAATCCTTTTTTCCTCCACGTGCCATCACCAGAAATATTTAGTCCAAGAGCACCATCTTCAGTAGCGCCTCTTTCTTCTTGGACTACAGCTCGCATAGACTCCTTAGAAACACTTTCACGCACTTCACTGAACTGCTGATTGATGAAATCATAAGCAGACCGAGCTATAGGCTTAGGGCAGTCCATTATGCCACAAAAGTCCAGCATGTCCAACACCAAGAGCACGAGATGCAACTACAGCCCTTCGGTTCACTTCCCATGCACGATTACTTTCACCCACTTTTTTGCTAGAATTGATGCTGGAGACTTCTCTGCATCGAACACATGTCACTTCAATTTTAAATCCTAATCCAAACATTGTTGATTCAGAAAACTGCACTTCACTATGACACTGTTTGCAACACAACACATTTTGGAGTTCAGGAAATAGAATATTGATGTCAATAATTCTATTCTTGACTCCGGAGAGGCCTTCTGCTGCTGGAGTTTCAAGTTTTCTTCAAGATATCGAAGGTCTTGGTTGTGCAGTTGAGTCTACTGCGTCACTGGGTCTAGTTCCTGTAAATGTTCTTGGTCACCTTTTACTTCTTCCACAGGAGCATTTCCTATCTAAATGAGTGTTAGGCAATCTGCCCTTGTTATCACTCATTGTTATAACTAACTAATCTAAACTAAAAGCTAAACTAACTAAAATTTCATACAACTACTGCAACCTTTTCACTTTAAAAAATTAAAATATAAATAAATTTAGAAGAAAAAAAGGTAAATAAACACTACTGAAAAAATGGTAAATAAACAAATAACTATAAATTTAACTATGTTTGCACTGTCCAAAACATCTCACATTCAAGAACTTTCAAATATTTGAAAGCTGGTAAAACAGATTTGAAAGCACACTGATTCTAACCTTTATGTACTTTACAAAACAGGACTTCAGTCAGGACGAAACGATGTATACATGGTCGGTAAATGGGGAGTTCAAATATTTTCTTCACAGCGATCGTCACGTTTTGGTTACAGAATCGCCGCCTAGACTGTTGCGAAGAGTGCGCGAATTTGAATTTCAACTAATGACTATATAGTTTCATGAAACACAGAATGAAAAAAAAAATCATCATTTATTGTTATAAAATAATTTACGAAATACGTATGTATGTTTAAGAGCGTATGTGTGTAAGCGAGTGATACACACACACACACACACACACACACACACACGCGAACATACACACATTCGCGCATAAATACATTCATACGCAAGGAAAAAGTTAAACATTCCAATAATACGATATATGTATATATATATATATATACATATATAGTTATAAAAATACTGTTTTTTACATTTACAATAAAAATATCTAGTTCTGACTGGATTTATTAAAAAAAATGAAACTAATCTAAACTAAAAGCTAAACTAACTAAAATTTCTTACAACTGCTCCAACCTTTTCACTTTAAAAAATTAAAATATACATAACTTTAGAAGAAAAAAAGGTAAATAAACACTACTGAAAAAATGGTAAATAAACAAATAACTAAATTTAACTATGTTTGCACTGTGCAAAACATCTCACATTCAAGAACTTTCAAATATTTGAAAGCTGGTAAAACAGATTTGAAAGTGTTACGTCTGAACATGTATATACAATTTCTTAATTTGGAATGGTTCCAAGGGAAATAAATAAAAGACTCTGGTATACCTTATGTGAAAAGTATATAGGTATATATATTTATTCATTCATTTACTAAACATGAATTTACAGTAATTGCCCCTTGCTTTGCGATCGTTGTACGTTCGCATTACCGGGTGAGGGGTCGGAAAATACGAGACCAGTATAGAAATGAAAGACTCAGATATTTTAGGAAGAGAAAAAGTACCTTGCTACTCTCGGTGTGTTGTATGTGTACGTGTATATCTAAATCTATGTATATGTAGAAGTTGATGCTGGATGCTGCCGCTCCATGATCTCCCGCTGTGAGGGTCTTCCTTCGTAGAGAGAGAGTATACGGCGCCGCCGCGTCTGGGCCTTTTTACAGGTATTCGGTCGGCCCGTTCTATGCTTCGTATCTATCTCTCTCTCTCTCTCTCTCTCTCTCTCTTTTCTTTCTCGAACGGAATGTCTTCTCCGTTCACTTAATTACGGAAGACTCGCGCACTACTGTTTTCGTTTTTTTTCTGCGCGCGTTCAAAAGAATACAATTATACAGGTTCGAGTACTTGTCGACTATTTGTGTCTGCTTATATAGAGATCACGCACTTGCGGTCAATCGATCGTACTGATCAGTTTTCGGTCTGTGAACTTAGTGTCCGCGCCGCCGCTCGTCTTCTCTATTTAAGCAGGTAGGTGATTTTTGGCATTGGCCCTCTCACTTTCCGCTGTCACGCCTAATTACGTGACAATCGAAGGTTTTCTCGGCGCTTCTCTATCGATGATGACACTTGTTTACGCTTTTCCTCAATCTTCCACTCTCGATTTCCTCAAGGCGTCGGCCTTCCGCATTTGCGTATTACCTGCCCGTGTTGCGTACTGCATTAAGGGCAATTCCTATTCTCGAGGTTTCTTCGAGTTTTTCGGCTAGTGCGCAATAGTCGTGATTTTTCCTCGTTGTTGCGTATCTGTTCACGTGTTTGTATTTCTTTCGTAATGAAATTTGTTTATTTCATTACACTTCCGCCCTTATAAAAAGACGAGAGTACATCTCGAGTCGATTACACGAAGTGTGCTTGTGTGTACATATATGTGTGTATGCATAAGGTGTAATGATGTGTTCTCCTGATATTATGAACAAAGAGTAGTATCTCATAACTCCCTCGTTGCTCATTTACAATTGTTTATAAGGTACTTTTTTAAGTATAAACATTTATTTTTGTTAATAAGGTTTACAAATATCTATTCGCAAAATTTTTCTTCTAAAATTTCTTAATACATTCTTTTATTGTTTTTCGATGATATAAAAAAAATGTTTACAATTATATTTTTATAAGGAATTCAATCAATTTTCTTTTATTTTACAATAATATGTTTTACAAATTGGTTTTTCTTGTATGAACATGTGTGTGTTTCATATAAATATACATATATACGTATTTCTTCTTATTCTGCAATAAACAAAGTTTGTAAATAAATTCATGGTAAGTACATATATTTTCTTAATAATAGTGTTAGAAAAATGTAGTGTTTGTTAGTTCTAAGTAATTTTTCTCTCATTCACATCTCCAGCCTTTCACTCGACCAGAGCAACGGTTCCCTCTCGGCCCGAAAACTCGTCGCCCGTCCCATCGCGACGCATTGTAATGTCTCTTAAGTAAGTTTCGAATTTTCTATCGTTCTCTCGGTACTTGTACTTTTTTCCTTAGTCTAAGAAAAATCGTTGATTCTGTCAGTCATCTTTCTGTGTGTCTATCAGTTTTCTTTTTTTATATACTTCCAATACGTTCGGATTTGTTTTAAGTTTTCTGTTGAATCTTGTGTCGTCGGAGTCGGTAAGTTTTTCTTTTTTTTTGTATTCATTTTGTATTTGTATAATAATAGTAATAATAATTTTTTTGTATTTTTCCTTTCTAGGAGGTCATGGACGAATACGTCCACGAATATCCGCCACCCATGTCGGAGGGCTTGTCTGGCGTTATTTCGCGGTGGCAACCGTGCCACTTCCCTAGTCGCCGCGCAAGGATGTGTGGATACTGTGGGGGGCCGGTTCGGGAGCCGGCTCGTATTTATTTTGATTTTGACCGGCCCGGTGGACCGTGTGTAAGTCGACGGCTGAGATTAAAAGGCTGCTTATTCAGAGTCCGTTTCAAGAAGCTGCTTATTCAGAGTCCGATTCAAGAAGCTGCTTATTCAGAGTCCGATTCAAGAAGCTGCTTATTCAGACTCCGTTTCAAGAAGCTGCTTATTCAGAGTCCGTTTCAAGAAGCTGCTTATTCAGAGTCCGTTTCAAGAAGCTGCTTATTCAAAATGACATTTTTTGTTTCAAATTTTGTAGTGGCAACCCTGCGAGAATTTAAAATCTGCTTTACGGCGGAAATAAGCAGTGAAAAAAATCGGAAAAAATACGGAAAATTCGGGAAAAATTCGGAAAATCGTAATAAAGTCGAAAATCGGAATCGAGGGGGGGGGGGAATTCGGAAAAATCGGGAAAAAATCGGGAAAAATTCAGAAAAATCGTAATAAATTCAGAAAAATCGTAATAAATTCGTAAAAATCAGAAAAAATTCGTAAAATTCGGGAAAAATTCAGAAAATCGTAATATAGTCGAAAATCGGAATCGGGGGAGGGGGGGGGAATTTGGAAAATCGGGAAAAAATCGGGAAAAATTCAGAAAAATCGTAATAAATTCGTAAAAATCAGAAAAAATTCGTAAAAAATCGTAGTAAATTCGGAAATCGGAAAAAATTCGTAAAAATCGGGAAAAATTCAGAAAAATTGAGAAAAATTTATAAAAATCGGAAAAAGTTCGGAAATGGGAAAAATTTATAAAAATCGAAAAAAATTCGGAAAAATCAGAAAAAATCAGAAATAATAGGAGAGGGGAAATTTGAGACAAAAATGAAAAAAAAAATCGATACAATTCGAAAACATTTGAAAAATCGAGAAATTTTTTCGAATAATTATAATAAGAATTTTATATTACGAATAATAATAATTATATTTAATATGTTTACCATAGTAACTTTTTGTGCGTCCATGCGTACGTGAGTGCGTTGTATTAACACTCTTCATTACGATAATGAATGCAAACTTTCTTTTTAAGAGCTATATATGTACATGTAAGCCAGTTTGTAAAAGTTTTAATAAAAATGACTCTTTGTTTGTAACCCGTATACTCGTCGAGTAATAAAACTTACAAATATTGATTACACGTTCGTTTTCTCAAGTTTCGAAATTTTATCCTCGCAAACAATAGGTTGCCCGATTATTTAGGATTTCGCGATGTAGCAAAATACTTTTGATAGGGTATCACAGCATAGCTAATATTTCAACAGATTTCTTTCAGAATATATTCTTCGCTAAAATGCCTGTTATACACATTCTATACGTAAAGTTTGCTCAGCGACACTGTTGAACACATTGATTGATATCCTTCGTCACGTGAACAAAAAGTTCAGCCTAAAAACAAACACTCGAAACAGTTTGCCATCCGCAAACGGCCGCCAACAAGGTATAGGTTCGCGATCGTTTCGTACGCAAACTCTCAATACCCCCCCTCCCCCATTCCCTCTGTATATATATACATATACACACACAGACACACACACACACACACACACACATATATATATATATATATATATATATATATATCTGTATTGTTGGATGTATGTATATTATTGCATTCCATGCATATATTGTGTACAATTAAATGTATAATAAATCTTTGTCTTGCACAAGATCTATGATCATCATTCATGCGTGTCAAATATTTCGATCTGCCGGGCGGGAAAGTCTGCGCCGCGCGAGAAAACGTATACAATAACGTGCGCCGCGATTCGCGCGCACACGACGAAAACGGCTGACTCGTGCAAAAAAAACCGATACAAGAAAGCCTCTAGTGGACTCGAGATTCGATCGATCCTCCCGCCGCCAGCTGCATTTCCGCCCCGAACTTCCAGCTGGCAAATATACGCCTTCTCACGTGTGCAGAGCGCCACTACATATAGTATAGCAAGCGCGACGCCCTTGAAGCCTCGATTGACAAATACGCGCTGTATTTGTATAATTATATGTATATCGCGCGCAATAGGGTGTGTGGTTTATAAAGCCGTATATATAGGCGAAAGGTCGAGCTGAAATCCTTGACATTTGGCGAATCGACCGAAAAATATCCGGTATTCAGAGACAGAGGGGGCGGGGGAGGGGGGGGGGTATTGAGAGTTTGCGTACGAAACGATCGCGAACCTATACCTTGTTGGCGGCCGTTTGCGGATGGCAAACTGTTTCGAGTGTTTGTATTTAGGTTGAACTTTTTGTTATTAGCTTCTATTGCGAGGACTGCTCATGCAGGTCTCTCTCTGTTCACGTGACGAAGGATATCAATCAATGTGTTCAACAGTGTCGCTGAGCAAACTTTACGTATAGAATGTGTATAACAGGCATTTTAGCGAAGAATATATTCTGAAAGAAATCTGTTGAAATATTAGCTATGCTGTGATACCCTATCAAAAGTATTTTGCTACATCGCGAAATCCTAAATAATCGGGCAACCTATTGTTTGCGAGGATAAAATTTCGAAACTTGAGAAAACGAACGTGTAATCAATATTTGTAAGTTTTATTACTCGACGAGTATACGGGTTACAAACAAAGAGTCATTTTTATTAAAACTTTTACAAACTGGCTTACATGTATATATATAGCTCTTAAAAAGAAAGTTTGCATTCATTATCGTAATGAAGAGTGTTAATACAACGCACTCACGTACGCATGGACGCACAAAAAGTTACTATGGTAAACATATTAAATATAATTATTATTATTCGTAATATAAAATTCTTATTATAATTATTCGAAAAAATTTCTCGATTTTTCAAATGTTTTCGAATTGTATCGATTTTTTTTTCATTTTTGTCTCAAATTTCCCCTCTCCTATTATTTCTGATTTTTTCTGATTTTTCCGAATTTTTTTCGATTTTTATAAATTTTTCCCATTTCCGAACTTTTTCCGATTTTTATAAATTTTTCTCAATTTTTCTGAATTTTTCCCGATTTTTACGAATTTTTTCCGATTTCCGAATTTACTACGATTTTTACGAATTTATTACGATTTTTCTGAATTTTTCCCGATTTTTTCCCGATTTTCCAAATTCCCCCCCCCCCCCCCCGATTCCGATTTTCGACTATATTACGATTTTCTGAATTTTTCCCGAATTTTACGAATTTTTTCTGATTTTTTTCACTGCTTATTTCCGCCGTAAAGCAGATTTTAAATTCTCGCAGGGTTGCCACTACAAAATTTGAAACAAAAAATGTCATTTTGAATAAGCAGCTTCTTGAAACGGACTCTGAATAAGCAGCTTCTTGAAACGGACTCTGAATAAGCAGCTTCTTGAAACGGATTCTGAATAAGCAGCTTCTTGAAACGGACTCTGAATAAGCAGCTTCTTGAAACGGACTCTGATTAAGCAGCTTCTTGAAACGGACTCTGAATAAGCAGCCTTTTAATCTCAGCCGTCGAAGTATTCTATCCTTTGTATGTATAAATACATATATAGATATGCGTGTTAATTATTAATTTGTGCATTGTATTTTCTTGTTCAGTATTCGTATCGAAATGTTACCTCCCGTAGCCGTCTCGGGGTGGAAAACTGTTTCGTCGTGTGTCACGGGGATTTCCCGTTCTCCGACGATCCCTGTGGCATTTGCGGAATGCCTGGATCTACCGATCCGCCCATCATGCGGTGGGAGGATACCGAGGTGAGTGTTTTGATCATATATTGCTATGTATATATATACATATAAAATAAAAAAAAATAACGAATTTCTATTTTTTTTTCTCTTTTGCAGGATTGGCGCTTGGTGCCTCAGCCGGGGGATTCCATCAGCCGTCTTTTTGAGAACGATCTCCGGCCTTGGTGGCCGTAATCATTTATGTATTTCCGCCCTTTTCTTTTTTATACATATATATATATGTTTATTTTATTTCAGAATATATACTCGTATGTAAAAATTAAAAATTTGGTGTTACTTTTTTTTGTATAAGAGATTTCTTTTAACATCATAACCCTATTCTTACTATTCCTTCCTTTGGAAGTTCCTTTTCCCATTTTGTTCTTATATATCTATATACTTTCCCTTCACCTTGGTAATAAACAGCAAAATTTTGAAATATTAAGTTTTAATGAGACTGAGGTCTCATGTAAGATTGTACGTCCGGGTATAATGGAGGTGCTTGAGCGACCTCTATGCTTTCGTGATTAGCTTGCATATGTGAGGGTTCGGAAGTAGTTTTTCTCATTTCAATCATTGGTATCGCGGGGGGTAACAATGGTGCATTCGCTTTTTCTGCTTTTGTCTCCCCCTCCCTCTTCGCTTCTTCTCTGTTTCTCTTGTGTTGTGCACCGAGATGTAAGAGTAATTGTGTGACTGAATTCCATATAGCTTTAATCAAATGTATGGAAAAACTATATAAACTATAAATCGCGTATCCGTGAATAACGGTGTCGATTAAAAGTTTCACAATTCTACAGAGCATTATCATACCAATGATTCCCGCACTGGCGGTACCGAAAGTCAAGAAACTGGACCACATTCGGTCCCATGTACTTTTCACCAGCGCAGTCATGGTTTGTTCGTCTAGCATATTCAGAATCCCGATACCCTCTTGTCGACCTCCCTTTCCGGTCATTCCCTGGGCTATTTGATTCAATACGGTAGGCTTCTCTACTGGAAAAAGGATCATGTCTCTCAAGCGGTTCAGATCCTTTTCCCCATAAATTCCACCTATTGCGAGAGTATCCGGACTCATGTATTTCCATGTGGGTTTTACCTGAGGCTTCAAAACCTCCGATGGAGATGCTTCTACTGGCATGGGGAGCATCTTAAACCATTTTTACATCGCAGAAATTCGCGTATCGCAACTAAGTTCAGTTCCGGTCCGAACCAAAATCCGCGTCTGCGAAGCTAAAAATAATTCTTCGCTTCCGCGACGAACCGGTAGTTGACCGTAGCATTTAGTGGTGTTTCGCAACTGTACTTCTACTCGAATACATTTTAACAAGTGTACGACTTCGCCCGCGACTACCCCTATGTAGCCATCCTCCTCCATTAGTCGGTACCCGAACTGCTCAGGAGAAAGGGTTGTGATCGATATTGCGTTCTTTAGCACCTTACGTTCAAGTTCACATTCTTGTTTTAATATTTTGTAATACATACTTTGGACTTGTCCGCTAATATATTTTTCGATATATAAAAATTTTGAGTTTACGTATGCAAACATGTCTAAATTGGCAGTACTTATGGGAACTTTCTCAATTAATTGTTGTTTTCGAATATCTTCAATTACAAATAATTTCGGATGCTCGGTACCAAAGAATTTATATCCGCACTTATTTATCTCCCCCTTTCTCCATAATGCAAAAGTGCGATCCCCTGATTCTACCGAATACATGACTTTATAATTTTTTGTATCATTGATTTTATCCATATATCCCTCATATAAAACTGAATATGCTTTTATACCGCAAAAATCCTCCGGTACTTGATCCCAGAAGACTTGTGCTCCATCATGATCAATACATTGTAATTCTTTGAATGTACACCTTACCCCTGACTTAAGTATTATTTTATTTGATTCAAGATGTACTGAGGTCATGTAGTCTTGCAATACTATTTCTACATGTCCAGCTGCGTACGCGCTTTCCCATGATCCATATCCATCGGTATATGATTCTCCTTGACAATATCCATCCTTATCGTTCGTTCCGGCCAATACCACAGGTCGTATGGTTGTCCCGTTTCTGCTAATTTGATCTATTTTGGTTTTTCCTACCAGGAATGTTTTGGTTGTTTGAAGACTTCTGCATTCATCTGGTGTTAGGCTGAGAAAATATCCCAGCTCTCCTTGTAGCACACGTGATGCATGTCGATGCATCCCGCAATGCGTTACGATGCGATTTAATTTTATGGCACATTTATATACATGCGCCGATGTATAATCATTTAGCTGTAGTAATTGTCCATAATTTCTCTGTATATCTACCTCTGGTCTTTTTATCTCGCAATCTCCAACATTGATCAGTGATATTGTGGTTAAATTGGAAAGATGATCTCCGCAGTCATACCCATATAATCCGTAGACTGTTTTTGCGTATTCCAACAGGATAAGGATTCCGTACCATTGAGACTTCATCTGTAATAAACCATGCCCATTGTTTCTTTTTCTTTTTTTTTCCTTACCAATAATTGTGAATATAATTTAAAATTATATATATAAATATATATATATATATATATGTGTAAATATAGATGGTAATAATGCGACGGCATCTTTAGCAATCAGAAGTAAGAGCGTTCAATTTTCCGTACTGTCCTTCAGTTTTTGTGTTTCTTTTTCGTAGGGCTTTCTTTGTAACGTATTTGTTGCTCCTGTGCTGTGTTATTATTGTATTGGTAAGCGTTCCTATTATCAATAAAATTGTAACAATTACTAAGGCTCGCAGAACTATTTCGTTTATGCCGTGTATTCTTTCAGATCGGACAATCATTTGTACTTCTCTTATGAGATCCCATAGATTACTTTCTCTCGTTTCTTCGCTTCGTTGCATGAATGCATTTCGTGCCTCTCTTTTCTCAAGGATATCGGTTAGATTGTTCATTTGCATGTTTGCTCTTGGCCATATTACATTGCCATTCAAGGCTTTTGAATCTCCATTGATATCCAACCCTTTGAATTTTATATTACAGGTAGGCTCTATTCTTATCATTCCCGCACCTTGAACGGTCTCATTGCCTTGTCTATTGTTAGTACATGTATATGTAATATTTTCGGGTTGGTGTAATATATATATTATTTGTTGTGTTGAATATATAAATTGTACATAATCTTTATAAATAATGTTGCATTTATTAAAATTAACTTGTGCTGGATTCAAGAGTAAATTACTCTCACAATCTGCTTGTTCCTTGAAATAGAACCATTGGTTTCCACACGTAATCTTTTCCTTGGTAATGGTGCATTTATCTAATTCGTCCCAGTTTACGTGTTTGACGTAATTCTCCCTTACGATCATGTATGGTGTCGTTGATTGTATGTAGAGACTGGATTCTAGCCCCTTCTGCGGTATGTTAACAGCATATTTTCTGTATTGGGTGGCCTTTCCTTTCGGCGCACATGTAAATTGTAGACTTACTTCTAGCATTTGGTTTATCGATTTGTAGGTTGCTTCTATATTATTATTGATTTCAGTCGGATTATTCATGTTAATCTTGGGAATATTACAGGGCTTATAGTTTCGACTCAACACGTAACTGATTTGTTGATACTGTCGGTTACTTATGAAATTAGAAGCTAATTTTCCCTTTTTAACTGTTGTATACCTTCTTCAAGCTCAGTTAACGTCGTTAGATGATTGTTCAGTTGCTCCGTTACTCGTGTCACTGATGCTCGTATGACTCCTGCAATTTTTTCCTGCAACACCAATGATAGGGGCCTTTTTTCGGGTGTGGAGATCTTTTCCATATTATTCATTATCTCTTTTTTTATATCAATCAATGTTCTTAATAATTTGATTGATTCGTGTTCCATAATCATATCAGGGTATTTATTTTCACTGCTGATTGATGACCTTCCTTCTCTTACAAAATTTTGTATCTTCGATAGTTTCTCTTGAATTTTGTTGATTTGTCCATGAATGAGCCACAGCTTCCCGGCGTCCCCCTTGAATTTTCCCGGGGCGTCAGCTATCGCTATAGCTTGCATCGATGATAATTTACTTCTGATATTGTTTATATCCGTTTCGTTAATTGGTAAGGTAACTTTGATCAGTACTTCCCTGTATCCTTCTGTGAAGATTATGTTTTGTTTCTTCTCGAAAATTATACCCGCGTGTTCGGTATAATCTTCTGGATCGTTCAGTTGATATGTTCCAGCTTGATATATGATACTCCAAATGAGCAGATATATTGTTTGTAACTTCATCTTGTTGTTTTTTTTTGCTTTCTTTTTCTTTCTTTTTCTGAAAAAGAGAACGAAATGATTGTCGATCGTACTTCTATGGTTAGTTTTATTTTCCTTAAATAGTTATTGCGATGGTTCAAATGTCGCTTTCGTCATCTGTACTCTCGTATTCGTTTTTGTAATATGTAAGTTCATTGAAAACAGTTCGGTAATCGTAATCGTAAAAAGAAGGATCTCTATTTAACTGTCTCCGAGTGTATTCGCAATCATAACACTCTGTTCTAAAGAATAGGCTTCTTTGGTGCGCTTCGTTAGGACATGCCATGCATATGGTATATGAGTGATTTTCAAAAATCTCCCTTTCCACGTTATTGCAATACCTGCAAGTTCTCGCCACTTTAATTCCTTTTTTGCATGTTTCGCATTTTCCGTGTGTTTTCTTGTTTGCGAACCCTTTCTTACCAAAAGGAAGCTCTAAGTTGCTGATGTGCAGATATCCTCCTTCGTTGTCTCTGGATCTGTCCATTTCCGTACCATATCCTTCGTTAGGCCGTCCCTCCAAAAATTGAACTCTTGGTAGATTATGGATGGCTGTCCGTACTCCTATGGTTAACTCCTCTATTCCTGTGAGATCCAATATTTGAACCACGTTGCTGCATGGAAATCCTGCAATGAGCGGACATAATAGGTTTTTCTCATGATGTCTTGCCAGACGCGTTGCTGCTGATGACCCTTCCGCCCTTATAACAGATTGGCACGCGAAGCAGCATATTACGTCACGTGTCCCTGTGTAAAAATATCCTTCCTCCGCCAATTCCGTAACAGTGCCATATTATACTCTCCAGTTCATTTTCAAATAAGACATTTCTCTTAGAAGCTGTATGTGATAAGTATTTCTTACATGATTGACCCATGGTCGCGGTACATACTCTTTTTCTCCTATCTCTCGATGTTGCATTTGTTGGAGCGCCTTCCTGTTGTTTTTTCGTTGCTCCATGATTTTACGATTTCCCATTTGTATTTGGAAATGTACTCTCTTTATTGTTTGTCGAAAGTATTCACTATGGTTATACAGAATAGATGCTATTTGTTCAATGCCATTTTTGGGTGAACTTCTTTTTCGTTGTTCTAGCTTCAGACAATAACTCATTATTGTATTCATGTTTTGTTGCCGCATCTGTCTTTTTTCTTCGTTCTCTCTCTATACCTCGTATAAGCCTTCTAAATACCTGCAGCAATCACATAGTCTGCAGAGATCATAGTCATCTTTAGCTCCCTGTTCGGTGCAACAATCCAGGCACTTCGTTGGTCTTATAGTAAAATTGCGAAATAACATGTTTAAGTCAAATATGTCGACGGCATTCTCTTCATCATAACACTTCCAAATGTCGCCGTTCTTCTCAAAGAATAATCGATTCAAGTCGAACAGATCTCGGTCGTCCCATAGTTCGATGTCATGACCAATTTTCCAATAACCATCATTTATGGCTCTACTGAGCATTTCTCTGTCGTGCCTTCTCCAGAAAGCGTTTATCTCGATCCTGCTTGTCACGTCTTCTCGTATTCTGTCATCGTCCCACCATTTTCTCCATGTCTGTATTGTGCAGTTTTTTACTTCTTCTCGACTGCATTCGCTTTCTTTTCGGCCTTTCGTTGTCCAATATATGCCATGAAAACGTTGTATCAGCAAATCCACGTATTGTTTGCTTTCCATGCTGTTTCTCTCCTGATACCTGGAGTAATATATGAGATTTTTAATATTTGTAATGGAAAAATTGTATATTATAAACTCTTAATCTTGCGATGATTCAACATGCGAAATACGGAGTCGATTGGCATTAACGGTTTTTATTTTTCTATTTTTCATGCGTATTTTGATATTGCGCTGTCCATTGAAAACGTCCAGCACGGTATATGGCCCTTCATATTGATCTCCCAACTTGTACTGTTTGCCTCCTTTCAACAGCCACACATTGTCGCCTATTCGAAACTCTTGCGGATTTACCTTGCGGTCATAGTAATATTTGGACTTGATTTTTGAATCAATTAATTTTTCTCTGGCAATTCGTTGCAAATCATATAACTTTTGATTAAGATTTGTAACGTAATCATTGTAAGTTGGAGGTTGATCCTCCTTTTCTAGTGGATCACTAGAGGGTAATCGGGCCATTTTCCCGAATACTAACTCGTACGGAGTAAAAGAATGACCTTCATGTGGAACTGTGTTGTAGCATAGAGTTGCAAGTTCCAATAATTCGTCCCACGATTCATTGGTCATAATTGTTTTCAAATATTCCGCTAATGCATGATGTGAGCGTTCTAGCGAACCATTAGCCTGTGGATGATAGGCTGTCGTTTTTACTTGCTTAATCTTGAACCTTTTTGCAAATCTCTGCAATAATTTTGACATAAAGTTGCTTCCTTGATCGGTTAGAATTGTCACTGGGGCTCCAAAAATGCATATGAATCTTCTGACAAATGCATCGGCTACTGACGTTGCTGTTGCATCTTTCAAAGGTATTGCCATACAATATTTTGAAAAATTACACTGTATTGTTAATATATTGTTGTGACCATTTTCTGTTACTGGAAATGGTCCAACGATGTCGAGACTTACTTTCTCCATAGATGAGTGTGGAGTATCAGTGATTTGCATGGGTTGTTTTGTTTTAACCCTTACTAACTTCTTCACTTGACACGTAACACACGTACGTATGAAATTTTGCACGTCCTCCTTGAGATTTTCCCAAAAATATCGCTATTTAATTCGTCGATATGTTTTGGTGACTCCTCGATGTCCTCCTACAGCGGTGCAATGCATTTCTTTAATGATTTTGCTTCGATCTTGCTCTGCGATGTATTTGATTATACCCAGGCAGATTATGATCTTTATTTGCACATC